>CM076576.1:752898093-753408791 GCA_034641835.2 Pinus albicaulis | reverse complement strand
ACTGTCTGGAAAATACACACGATAGTTGTGGGGCGTTTCAGTGTACCCCACAAATATCCCAACCTCTGCAGTCGGCTCCAGCTTCTTCCTGGCATCCTTCGTCACATGAATGTAAACATGTGAACCAAAAATCCTCAAATGGGAAATATCAAGCCTCTTACCAGAAAACGCCTCCTTGGGTGTACTCATGCCAAGTATCCTGTGAGGACAACGGTTCTGCACATATATTGCAGTATTGCATGCCTCCGCCCACAAGTGAATGGGTAGGCCATGATCATGCAACATCGCCCGTGCAGCACCCATGATCGTTCTATTCTTTCGCTCAGCAACCCCGTTCTGTTGTGGGTTATGAGGTGCTATGAGCTCTCTTCGAATTCCTTCTGCGCTGCAAAAGTCCTTGAATTCGCCAGAGATGAATTCACCACCATTGCTTCCCTGATTATTTCTCAACGAGTGCCTTGAACTCACAGAACTTTGAGTATGTCTCGCTCTTCTTCTGCATGAAGAAGATCCAACACTTCTGAGAAAAATCATCAACAAATATCACATAGTACCTGTTCTTTGCTATCGAAGCTACTGAGAAAGGTCCACACTCGTCTATGTGAATTCTCTTAAGGATCGTCGTGGCGCGACTATCCTTCTTGTGAAAGGTGGCTTTCACAAATTTTCCCAAGGTACATCCCTTGCACTGATCTGATTGCGCAAGAGTACCCTCAGGAAGTCCAGTATAAATCTGTTGCAATATCTTCAAATCTCCATGGTGAAGGTGGCCCAATCTCCGGTGCCACAACTCGCCATCATCCCGGCTCACCACTCCTTCTGCCTTGCCTGCCATTGCTGTGCAGCCATCTACCTGCAATTGATAAAGGTTATTAACTCGAACCCCTTGTTACACTGAAAATTGTCATCCTGACATTCTGCTATGTGTATGAGCTCATTATTACTCATACTTCTCCCTTTGCAAGTCTAACATATCAGTTCCTCATGTCAAGCCTTGAAAATCAGAAAAAAGTTCCTAAAAGTCTCCTAAAACTTTGGTATCGCACTTTCTTGCTATCTTGCTTGCGGTCCCGCACCTAATGTTCAGCTATCTTGCATACTTGAACGCACTTTCTCTTTGTTATAGGTGCGGACCCCTGTAAGATAAAAAAGGCGCAAAAAATTTCCAAAAAGCTCAATAAAAGTGAATTCTAGAAGCTTCCAGGAAATATCTTGCGGTGATAGAACCGCTCTTATGAGGTGCATGTATCCCTTACCTTATGGCGCTAACCCCTTGATGTGAGGAGCTTATCCCTTTGAAGGAGGATTCTATCCCTTCATAGTTGGAACAGAAAACCTCCTCTATTCTACTATAAAAGGAGGCATTGGGTAGCCTCAAAGGGAGTTGAAGCTTTAGAATATTTGAAGTTAAGTGCTGTTGAGATTCAGACTCAGTTAATTAAGACTTTTGTGAGGAAAGATTACATACCTCTATTTGTCTTGATTGAGGAGTGCAGAGCTTATCAAAGTAAAGGAGATTCCTGCTTCGGACCCCAGAAAGTCCTGTGCAACATCAAGGCTCAGGTTGTAAGGATTTTCTTCTTTTGAAATTAATGCAAATATACTCATTTTTCTCAATAAGCTTTCAATCAATGGTTTATTTCATAGATTCCTTGATCACTATGATAAGCATGGTTTATGATGATTTCTATACAGGTGCTATGTAATATTTTTCTTGTTTGTGACCGCAGGTTTACGAGGAAAACTCCTTCAAGCGCGCGAGGGACAATAACGACTTCAAACAAGCACTGGAAAAACGGTAAGTCCTTAACACCTCTATAGAGCTTTTCATAGATCGTATATGCTTACAGAAAGATTAGTCTATTTGGTTGTTTGTTGCTAGATACTTTTAGTACTAGGGAGATCGGTCTTGTCCGCAAGACGGATTAATCCTCCAACAAATTGGCGACTCCACTGGGGAAAGAACTTGTTGTTTTTGGTTCTCTTTTATTTTGATTTGAGGAAACATTTTTCCTAGTTTTTGATTGATAGACATCTGCCTGGGTAGCTTAGGTTTTCTCTGTTTTTGAAAATTTTGAGATCTTTTATGTTTTTCTCTAATTTTTCCTGGGACCGCACTTTGCCTTCTTTGCACAGTGCGGGCAGTTTCACATTTTTGCTTTAGTAAACAGTGTGGTACCGCACCTGTTACTTATGCAAGCCTGCGGACCCTGTTAAAATTTTGAAAAACTTTGGATTTCTTTCTTTAGTTTATCTTTATTGTGATTTAGATTTTTTGGTTTCTACCCAGATTGATGATTGTTTCTGTCAAAAGCTTTCTGTGAATGAATCTTAGCAGTATTGGTGTTTTGATGATTTTCTAGAAGTTTTGCGTTTTGGATTGTCTTTCACTTGGTCTTTGTAGCGATTCGAAGCATTGACTGTTTAAAATACCTGAGATTACATTGGTCTTTTGTCTTTTGCTGAATCTGGCCTGATTGTGAAGTCATCCTCTATTAAGAAATAGAGTTACCTGTTTCTTTGCAAACCTTCGAAAAGAAACTTTGTTATTGGTTTTTGAATTTCATTTTTTATAAAAACATAATTCAGTCTTTTTGATATGTTTGTTATTCTGAACGAATAGATCCTTAGTTTGCTGAATAGGTAAGTAAAACCTTCTTCAAAAAAAAATTTCTTAAAGCTTTAATTCAATTAGATTATTAAAATTTGTAGGTCTCAGAATTAGTTTGATAGTTTTGAGTGTTTTTCATAGAATTTTGTAGATCTCTTTTGAAGAAAACTTGTTTAGTAGCTTCAAGTTTTTGAAAGTGAAAGGATTTTCTTATGAGCTTTGATAGTTTGTTTCATTTTTGAGTTATTGCTGAAAAGAAAAATATTTTCTTTCAATTGCTCTTAATGTTTAAAGAAGGAATTGTTCATTAAAAGAATTGCATTCTCCAACTTTTCCTTAATTAGAATTTCATTGAAAGGAAACGATCTGATTATCATTTTTTAGGTGCATTTTTAGTGTTTTTGGAAGTCGAGTTTTCACACCATCAGAGTTTCACTTCTGCACCCATTGACTTAAGAAACAACTCTTAAAAGTAACGCTTAATTAAAATCCATCTAGCAATCTTTTTATTTTCTAGGGCTCTTATCACCAACATAGCTTAGGCTAGTATCTTGGAGTAGGGAGTAATTAACTCTACAAGGTAGTAAAACAAACAAGTAGACAAATCTTGTGGTAGGAAATAAACCCAATCGTAATTTGTATAATCTGGGAAGCTTCTCTTAAAGAAGTCAATCACAAGATCATGTCCAAACCTTTGAGACAATAAATTCTGTCTCATTGGAAAAGGTATAAGATTTTTCACGTATTACAAATGGTAAATCTCAGATTAACCATTGTCGAGGAGCTTAGGGTCAGTTGTCGGTAAACCTCAGGTTAACCATGTCGAGGAACCTTCAAGGGGATTGAGCTTGCTACTCTGCCCTTGCGCGTGAGATCGGATCGTAGACTGTTCCCCCAGTTATATTTGTTACTATTGGTAACCTTAGTGTCCATTATCTTAACATTATTTCCTAAGGTGACAGTGAAGGAAAGATCTCACTGTACCTGGAGCAGACGTCGACTAGATTCACTTGGACTCTCTGGGGGGTTCTCTTCACACGATATGGTTTTTTGAGGAAACTTGTGCCAGTCTGTTTTATTAAGCAGGTTGTCAGGGTAACTGTTCCAAATGCCCTTTCTGTATTAAATTTCTACTAAGTTGGATTTCATCACCAACTAGTGTTTTTAGTATGGGGAGTTACTGTTTGTGTGTGGTTTGAACTCCTAGATTTTTAAGCATGTGATTCAGCCGTTTGTTCCTTTAAAGACTTTAGGTGTTTTATTTGAAATTTTCTTTGTTTGCGTGTGATTAGTTAAATAATTAATCGTGGTGGAATTGTCGAGACAATCCTAGAGACTACAAGGGAAACCCTCTGAATATTCACCAAGTCAGCTTGAAGGGCTTCGTGCTCTGGTATCGTCTAGTAGCGATAGGATTAAATCAATAGAAGTTGGGACTTCATCCATAGTGGTTCATCCTGATTATCAAACACCCATAACAGAACACATTCAAGAGCTGATTTCAGTTTCTGAAGTTACTGGTAGTATTTCTCCTGCCAGCGAATGGGCTGACGAACCTGAAATCTCCGAACCTGAAACTGAACCATCTGTTTTGGAAACATCTTCGGGATTTATTTCACCAACTTCCAGCGATCTTGGTTCACCTAGGGTAAGAAATATTGTCACTGACGATCTTCCATCTGGACTAATTTCTATTGAAGAACTCACTAATCTAGATGAAGAGTTATCTCTTCCCAATTCCCCTCAATTGTTACATCTCAGGGAATGTGAATCAATTTTCTACAACCCTATTCGAACTACTGCTTGGTACTTATCTTTAACTAATTTTTTAGAGAATCTGGGTCTTTCCTTTTCTCCACCTCGAGTTCTATTTCATCCAACACCCAGAGGTTATTATCCGTCATCCATTATGGTAGGAGAATCATCCATGTTTTCCCAGACACCGAAATCATTTTTACATGGTGGTCCTTCTATTCCTTCGGGATATCAGGCTCTATCTGGTATTTTCTTGGGGGCAGCTCCTCAACCGATTGAAAGCATGTTATCATCTGGTTTAAGTGGAATTAAAACTGAAACGTTGAACGAAGGGCAAATTTTTATGATGTCTGGTAATATTCCAAATCTGCAACCTCAAGGCAGTCAGGTACCACCTGGAGGGAAATCTTAGGGAAATCAGTTACCGCCTAGGGGGAAACCTCAAGGTAGTCAGTTACCGCCTGGGGGGCAACCTTCAGGAAGTCAGTTACCACCTGGGTGTCAACCTCAAGGTAGCTTTTTCCCAGGACAAACTGTGGAATCATATTATTTTGGGGGACAACCCCAAGGGTAGTACATACCTCAGGGTTATCAACCTTCAGGACAATACACACCCCAGGGTCAACCCCAAGCTCAATATGCTCCTCAGGGTCCTTATCAACCCCTACTTCAGTATGCGCCTCAGGGTTATCAACCTCAAGGTCAGTACCCAATTCAAGGTTACCAATAGCCTTCTGGTCAGTCATCTGTTCAAGGAGCCGAAAATTTACCATTCAGATATCAACCCTACGTTCAACCAGGTTATGGTCCTTATGTTCAACCTTCTACGGGACAATATCCCGGAATGAATATGGTGTGGGATCCGTCCCAATATCAACAACCTATGCAGCCTAATGTGCAGTTACCTTTTCAACCTAGACAACCTTTGGTTTCTAGTCCAACCCAACAACCTGTCCAGCTTACTATTCAAACTCCTGCACCTAGTTCTGTTCAGCAGGCTGGGCCTAGTTCGCCTCAGACTCCGCCAAAAACTGCTACAACTAATGCTACGTCTATCCAACTTGTAACACCTATTTCTAGAGTATCTGTAACGATGAGTTTATCTATCCCTGCATCCGTACAAATCCCTCAAGTCTCTATACGCCAGTCAGGACCTTTCGTTCAGACTTTGGTTCAGATGCCTGGAGGACAAGCCGGTACAAGTACAGCTGTCACAATTCAACTGCAATTCATGTATCAACCGTATCATGGATATCCTCAATTCAGTCCCAGTTCAAAGAATCCAAATTATCAGTATCAACCATACCCTGGCTACACTTATCAGCAGCCTCAACAACCCCATTTTGGTCCGATTAATCCTGGTTTTCCAGGAGGTTACACGATTCCTAATGCAAATCCAATTCCCAATTATCTTTGGTATCCACCTCCTGAAACAGCTTTGGCTACTCAAGGTTTTCGTGACCCTAACCGTCAGTTACCATTTATTACAACTTTGGATTTACCTGATTTGACACGCCTTATGAATGATCCGATTTTCTATTATCCGCATTGGCCGCCGATGCCGCATAAGTTTCCCAGTGATATACTGAAGTTTGAAGGTAAGTCATGAGAGGATCCATCAAATCATGTCATGACTTATCACCTCTGGTGTGCGTATAATTCAATTATTGATGATTCGATTTGCTTATGTCTTTTCCAAAGAACTCTTATTGGTCTTGTAGCCAAATGGTACATTGAGTTACCACGAGGCTCGTTTCATAATTTCAGTTAGTTAGCAACTGCCTTCTTGACTCACTTTCAGTTGCCTGTCAGATACGACAATTGCACGAAATTATTAACTTCACTTAAGCAATCTACGTCTATGTATATTTCTGATCATATTCATGAATGGCGACGTAGAAGGCGTTTGGTGAAAGTTTATATTCCAGATCAAATTTTGGCAGAATGGTTTGTTAAATCATTGTTACCCAAGATCACTGAAGATGTAGCTAAGGCCGGTGTTGTTACTGAAGAGAAAGTGATTGCTCAAGCTCAGTACCTTGATCTCGTTTACACGCAGTCAGGTACTTTACACGAAAAAATCCCCGACCTTCCAAAACAAGGTCAGATAGCTGCTGCTCCTTCAGGGTCTCATGCTGCTGATGGCATGATTGGTACAGTCAATATGAAAAGTAAGAAGAAATATTCAAAGAATTATTCTCCTATTATAACCTTACCAGATTCCCCGAAAGGAGAATCTTCCCCCGAAATTTCTGCCGACATTCATGTCGTAGAGACATCTACGGCTAAATCTAAATCCGGTGGTAAAAAGAAAGGGAAGAGTAAAAACAAGAAAAATTCAAAAGAGAAAACTGATAAAAATGAATCCAATGACGAAAAGTGCAAACCTCGTTACCCTTGTTACATTTGTGATGAGGATCACTTCACTAAGGAATGCCCACATCGTGCAGAGGTTGCAAAATTCGTTAAAGGTTCACAACAACCTGCTGTCTTGAAGGATCCTTTTCCAACTCAAGATAGCAAGATGGTTGGTTCCACTTCGTTTGCTTCAGAAGAACCTATTTTGATGATGTCTCATGTAAGGATTGCGACGCGATCGCAAGATTACGGTACTAAGAATCCTGTTGATGGGAAAGAAGCAGAATCTTCTAATGCAAATGCATCAACTACACCTCCTCCTATTTCTGGTCCGCTACAGATCGAGAAACAAAATCCAGACTTAATAATCAAACCGCCTGCTAAAGGTGTTCTTCGTAAATCAGCTTTCAATCCACATGCGAGAGCTGCTCAGAATTACAACATTGTTGAAGACTTAGCTATTTCTCCTTCAGCAATGTCAGCTTTGGAAGTGCTGCAATCATGCCTAGCACAGCGTAAATTACTTTTGTCTTCTATAGGAGCTGTAGATGTTTAGGATTCTAATCTTATAATATTTGATTTAGAAAATAGTACACCTCGTCTACCTCATCAAATGGCTTTCCAGATACCAGTGTTAGTAAAAAACAGACCGATCTATCGGACTGTGATTGATGAGGGAGCTTCAACGTGTATTATGTCGATTCAGTGTTGGAAATCGCTTGGTTCTCCTACACTTAACCAATCTCTGACGATTCTTAAGGCTTTTGATGGTCGAGGTTTCCACCCTTTTGGTATTTTGCAGGATTTACCCATAGGGGTCAAAGGTAAAACCGTAAATCTAGATGTGGAAGTGGTTGATGCCCCTCTAGATTACAACCTTCTTCTAGGTCGTAGTTAGTCTTATGCAATGACTGCTGTTGTTTCTTCGGTCTTTCGACTCATAAAATTTCCATATCAAGGAAAGATCGTCACAATAGATCATTTAACTTATTTCTCTTCTGACCCAGCCTCTACAGAAACAATCCAGCACGTTGGTAAAGTGAATATCCCTTATAAGGATGTTGGAGTAGGATTAGTTAAAGATTCTGGTTTACTAGGAACTTTTGCCTTTCCTCCTCCTAACGTATCGCCTGCTGTTGCAACTATTCACATGATTTCGTCAAATACTATTATGTTTGATGATCCTTGGATCATACCTTCTGATTCCGAGTTAGATTCAATTGATGGCATGATGCCTTTGAGTCCATTTGAACTTGCATATCAGGCTGTACAGTCACTTTCCAACACCTCTTCAACCGGAATTGATCCAATGAATGGGATCCCTGAGGAATCACTTTCTATATCCAGTTTAGCCACAACGACATTTCTGGATATTGTTAATACTGATGAGCAGATTCGTGAATTTTTTTATGTTGATGATTTACCATGGGAAGATCTGCATCATTGATCATTGTTTTTACCTAAACCAGATCATTTTGAAGATGATTTCGCTTCAATTTTTACTGCTGAATATGTCAAAGAACCCCAGAATCCATTGCAAAATCTTGATTCTGAGTTAAATTTGGAAAATATTTCTCGAACGGTTCCAATTGAAATTTCGGTAAAAACAGGAATAATTGAAAACATTCATATAGGTGCTTGTTGTACTAAAGATGAAATTAAAGCTTATAAAGCCCTATTTCAAGAATTCCGTGATGTGTTTACCTGGTCTTATGAAGAAATGTCAGGAATTGATCCGTCAATCGTCATACATGAGATCAAGACTTACTCGGATGCCAAACCTGTTCGTCAACGTTTACGTCAAATACATCCTAGAAAAGATGCTGCTATCAAAGCAGAAGTTGAAAAACTGTTGTGCGCAGGTTTCATTTATCCAATTCCCTTGACAGATTGGGTATCAAATATTGTTCCTGTGACTAAAAAACAAGGAACGATACGAGTATGTATCGATTATAGGGATATTAATCGAGCTTGTCCCAAAGACAATTATCCAACTCCCTATATCGATCAGATAATCGATGATTGTGTCAGTAGCGAAATGTTTTCCTTTATGGATGGCTTTTCCGGGTATAATCAAATAAACATACTCCCTGTTGATAAGCCAAAAACAACTTTTATTTTTCCGTGGGGGACGTTTGCTTATTGCAAACTACCCTTTGGTTTGAAGAATGCTGGAGAAACTTTTCAAAGGGCAATGTCTTACGCATTTCATGATATTAAGCACATTGTGCAGCCGTATCTCGATGATTTACTTGCTCATTCATCACGCAGGGCTGACCATCTCACACACTTACGAGCTATCTTTATGAGGTGTTGGCATTATAAAATTAGGCTGAATCCACATAAATGTGTTTTTTGTGTAGAATCGGGTCGTTTACTGGGATTTGTTGTTTCGAAATCAGGCATTCACGTCGATCCGTCGAAGGTCGAAGCTATTGTTAAATCACCTCCTCCTTCGACTTTACGCCAACTCCAAAGTTTGCAGGGGAAAGCAAACTTTTTACGTCGGTTCATTCCTAACTATGCCGAGCTTAAAAAGGGTTTTACCCGGTTGCTGAAACAGAACATTCCATTCTTTTGGGACGAGATCGCTAATCGATCTTTCGATGCACTTAAACACGCGTTGACCCATGCACCGTTATTGCATCCTCCCAACTACAACCAAGATTACATTTTGTACCTCGCTGCTTCTCATTCCACTATTGGGATGGTGTTAGTTCAGGAAGATGAACCTCACACTGAACATGTGATTTACTATCTTAGTCGGAATATGCATCCGACCGAGATCAAATACACACATGTGGAAAAATTGGCATTGGCAGTTGTCCAAGCTGTCCAGAGATTTAGACACTACATATTGTTACGTAAAACCGCAGTAGTTTCTGATTGCAACCCTATGATGTATATTTTAACCAAAAAATTGCTAGGGGGCAAGTATTCCAAATGGATAGTCATCCTGCAAGAATTTGACTTGGAGTTTGAGAAATCCAAGGCAAAGAAATCTTTGGTATTTTCGGAAATGATGTGTGATTTTCCCTCTATTGATACTGAAACTGTGGCAAAAGAGCCCATTGCAGACTAATCTCTGTTTCTTATCAGTACACTAGATCCATGGTATGGAGATATTATTGTTTATCTCCAAACCCAATATTTTCGGCCTGAAATCTCACAATCTCAGCGACGAAAAATACGCTTCCAATCCCAACAGTATAATATTATTAGTGGTGCTCTATAAATACGTGGAGAAGCGATTCTTGTTTTAGAATATTTGTCTTGTTCATGAAGAAGGCGCAGAAAAGGTGTTAATGATTTCCGATACAGGAGCATGTGCAGTCATATATACAGGTATGCCACAACTTCAAAAGATGTTAATGCCTTTGTGGTTATTTTTTGGTATCTTTATTCAAAAAGATTGTGTTGTCTTGGAAATCACGAGAAATAGCACAATTATCGCTTTTTTGATCGTAAGATGTTTGTGCTACCACTTCTCTTCGTCCCATAATTGCTGTTGGTCCTTTCGCAAAATGGGGTATTGATTTTATTACATGTAACCCTCACTCGGCCGGGGGGCATGCCTATATTATCTTAGCAGTAGATTATTTTACAAAATGGGCCGAGGCAATGCCTACATTTTCAGCTGACGGCAAGACTGCTGCAACTTTCATATTTAATCACATAATTGCTAGGTTCGGTGTTCCTCAAGCTATTATTACGGATCATGGAAGTCATTTTCAGAACGTCATGATGACTGAACTGACAGACCAGCTTGGCTTGCGCCACGATAGTTCCACTCCATATTATTCGCAAGCCAATGGTCTGGTTGAAGCCATTAACAAAGTTTTAGTCACCATGATTAAACGAATCATTGGTATTCACAAGACGAATTGGCATTCCATGTTATTTTTAGCACTTTGAATATCAGACTCGATTAACATGTTGGTTTCCTCTGTTCACTTTCGTTTACAGTTTGGAAAGTTGTGTTTGATTGAATCTTTGAAATTAAAGTCGCAGAGAAATAAGACCATAAATTACTCCGGCCTAAATGCGAGAGAGAAATGAGAGAAATTTTCACGTATAGTCTAAGCTAGATGAGAATTAGACAAAATTAAATGTCGTAATAGCAAACGAGGCTCATGTTAAACGAATAAAAGCTCAGTACGACAGAAGTGTTACCCCTCAAAATTTTTCAAAAGGAGACCTAGTCTTAGTTTATGATCAAGCCAATGATAAGCTAGGAGCTTGGAAATTTGTGCCCATGTGGCATGGCCCTTTCATTGTCAAGCGAAAGCTAGCTAAAGGGGCCTATGAGCTGATAGATTTCGACGGTGTCCCTTTGAATAAACCTAGAAATGGACTTTATCTGAAGTGATACTATGCTTAACTTGGTATGGAGATATATTTTATTAGATTATATTTCTTTACTGCTGGTGTGTTTTAGATTAGAAAAGTGTGCTTAGTTTAGAAGTATGTTTTTATCACTATTCCTGCTCATCTGAGTTTTACTCCTGATATTGCAGATGTTGACGTCTCTTCAAACCTACATTGGTTTTGCTGATGGTGCTTGTCGTAGTACATGGAACATTTCTTCCACAGCTTGGGTTATCTATTCACCCTCTGACGAGTTAGTTTCCATGCATGGGGTAAGCCTTAGTCAAACAATGAATAACATTGCCGAGTAAAGTGCATTGATTGAGTTATTATCTGAGTCCATATCATTTGGGATTCGGAGTTTGATTGTCAGGTTGGATTCTGAACTTGCTGTATTACAGCTTAACAGGGTTTATGCCATTAGAAATCCAGTGTTGTTACGGTTATTTTTAAGAGTTCGTCTCTTGGAACGTGAATTTGATTACATTGAATATCAACATATTCCAAGACATTTAAATACATTAGCAGATGCAATTTCTTCTAGTATGATAAATCGACATTTGCAATGATCAAAAAGCGATCGGAAACAAACGCTTGTCCATAACATGTATCTGGGATAGCAGGTAAATGGTGATATGTCACCAGCATAGAGATGTTTTTCAAAATATACGCCAAATCTTGATCGCAGGTTGGAAACTTTTTCTTATGATCGGCAAAATGGTAACACAAAAAGTAAAAAATATGAGTCTACAACAAGATCATCCCATCACTGATGGTGATCACGATAAGAAACCACTGCCCGAGCCACCCTACATAGGAACCTTCTAAAAGGTCCTGGAACCAAATCGTATCTAAATAAGGTGGATCTCATCTATGTTAGTCTCTGAAATATCTAGAGTCAGACGCTCTAGATGATGCTCTAAATCAGACAAAATTTCCGCTGATTACGGCCCCTCACACGGAAATTTGAGAATGCGTTTGCATACTTGGATTTCTCTTATCATAAAGTGGAGATGAAATTTGATTAAATGCAGTGGACCCACATCTGCATTCATAAAAACTTTTTGATTATTAATTGACAAGACGATCAAAAATAAAAATTAGAATTTAGAATTCGTTGAAAATGTTTTTACCTGATTCATCCCACTGTTCCCCTTCTGGGAGAGTCATCTCCTGGTTTCCGCGGAAGTCTATCCCAGCATACGGAAAGTCCTCGATGACAAAAATTTGGCGGTCCAACCAACGAAAATACGAAGGAGGAAATCCAACAATCTCAGCGCCCTCAATACCGTGACGGGCCATCAATGCAACCCAATGAACCATCCTAGGTTCTCGGGGTCGACCAACATCAACAGGGATACTTTGCGGAGCCATCATGGGTACCTGCTCTAGAGAAAAAGTGACCACGATGGATCCATATCCAAAGTTATTTAGTTTGCCATTTTTCGCTCTAGTCAGTTGGCATTTTACATTGGTCAACACAGCTTCGCACCGGTTGAAAATGGTGCCCCAAAAACAGTCTACAGCAATACGCATTTGGGAACCGGTATCCACATGCAGTGCAACACTCCCACACAGTCTGGTAACAGTAAATGCAATCACTTTCAGCTCAGGATGGATGATAGTTTTTATATCAATCTATTTGTCCCTGGGGTCTACTTCATCATTACAGAACTCTTGTCGAAGGCTAGCGACAGTTTGGCCACTTGGCCTAGTCCAAAACAAGGAAAGTTGTTCACCCCTCTTGGACAAACCAGTCAGAAAATAAATATCCTCCAGCTCAATTTCGAGCTGGTGGCCGCCAATAATGAAACAATGGTCCTGCACATTCCACCTGTTTACCGCCATGTCAGGAGGTCTACCTGTGCCCTCATGCCCTGAATGACCCAAAATTTATACAAACTGCATGCTCTTAAAGCCTGCATTGTGGGAAAATGGAGCATCGCGACGTCATCCACATCCTCATGCTC
Source organism: Pinus albicaulis (assembly GCA_034641835.2). Classification (NCBI taxonomy): domain Eukaryota; kingdom Viridiplantae; phylum Streptophyta; class Pinopsida; order Pinales; family Pinaceae; genus Pinus; species Pinus albicaulis. The sequence goes on along the minus strand of CM076576.1, from coordinate 753,395,729 downwards.
ACGTTCTCTCCAAATCAACATCTTGCTAATCCTACAATGCATAAAAAAATAATTTAGAACAATCTAATTTGAAAATTTTTGGGCGGGAAATGGAAAATTTGATTTTGAAATTCAATTGTGCGGGGACCGCACTTTTCTTTCATACACCCTGTGAGCATATTATATATTAAAAGTGTGGACCCAAGATATTTTTCATAGAAAAAGGTGGAGTGCCGGGTCATGTTGTGGGACCCCAGCGGGTAATTTCTTAAACATATTTTTCCCTTAAAAAATGAAAACTAAAGCCTAAAGAATTGTAAAACGAGATGAAAGAAATAAGAAGGTCATGGATTACAGGGTATTGGTTCTAAATTTAAGTCGGATGGATCTCCGGAATCTGACGGGGAACTTTTTACCCAAAAGCTACACTTTTCACTGCGGAGCTTGAACGATAAAACTAAGTTGAAAAAGTCCTTTTTATAAGTTTTTTCGAATAGATGAATTTTTAATTTGTTTATTTTTTCACTTTAAAAAGGGTATTTTTGAAGCATTTTTACTTATCTTAAACAGGTATGTGTAATGTTTCAAGTTTTTGTGCAGAAATTGGATTTTTCAGGAGAATTGATCATTTTTCAACAAAGGGCATACTTTTATCACTTTTTCGGACTCTTTCAAAAATTCACGAAAAAGCGAAACATGAGTTCTACCCCAAGTCCTTTTGAACTCTCTAAACATGACAATATTACGGAATACTTGATTGTTGAACTTCGTTAAAGTAAATGAATGATGCGTCCCTTGATGTCGATTTACCTTTTACGGTGCAAAATGGACTATTTTTACGAAAAAGGTATCGTTGACTAATTCTGATCAGATAGAGTTCTCTCCGCATTATTTTATCCTTTCGGAGCTTGAGAGACTAAATTTATGAAAAAGTACCCATGGAGGTTTCTTAAGTTTTCCTTAGAAGCTCCCTAAAATTGAAAACCAGGTTTCTATGGCTTATGTGGACTAGATTAAAATTTAACGATGCGAGACCTATTTAATTTTCAACGAGAGCGAGACTTACTCCTTCTTAGGGTTCGAATCTTAAACTAAGTTGGACTCATCCTAAGGATGAGCTTATAAACAAGAAAATGTTATCCTCCTCAAGCTTGTCAAAAATAAAGAGGTACTTGCCAGAAATGGTGGGGGAAAAGAAAGGATAATGGGTGTGTTTGTTATATTTTGATTTTTCGAAAATCTAGTTAACCACTCTTGAACACGACACTTTCAATCACCTGGGTTGGGAAATCCTTTGCCTAACAGTTAATCGAACCTCATTTGAAATTCTTCATCTGGTTTTTGGGTATTAGCTTTGGGTCAACTGCTACCAAGCCATCTGTAGTGTCGTTATGTGTTCAAGAGGACAGTTCAAATAAACCATTCATCTGCAAAATATCTGTCATCCATTTTGACTATTCCTGAGTCAGTACTTGCCAATATATTTTCAAAACTTGATCTATGATTTAGTGTTGTGGGCTTGCCTACCAAGCGGATCTTTACTCGGCGACAACTCATTATCTGGAGATTGATCAATCGCCAATTACCTTGAAATCTACATGCCTTAATGGTAGGTTTCTCACCTTCGACCACGGGTTGCATCATTGACCTTCGATTGAATGATTCTGCGACATGTTCGACTTCTGCTCATTCATTCAAATTTCATGGATTGTACTGCGTACTTTGAGAGCCATCGACATTACTGGTGGTTACTCTCACACTTAACAGTTTACATTATTGACTGGTAATCAAGTGGTTTCTACCATGTTCGATTTCGACACATTTATTCACATGGATAGAAGATGCCAGTACTAGTTCGAGATACGGAAATCAAGACCCTGGATCTAGTTTCTACCATCCAGGCTGCGAGGAATTTTGTTATCATTTATACAATAGACTATTTACAAACAGATGGCTACGTCCATACTGTGTCTACACATGTCTATACTGTGATGTACTCAAAATCATTCCTGTATCAGAACGGTTTGAATTAGTCTCTATTTAGTTTTGATCTGAGTATGGGAATTCCTACCTCAGCGATGATATATATATAATTTTAGTGGAATGTTTTTATAAGTTAAAGTAGAGGTGACCATAGGATGAATCACTTGAAATGATAATCTTTGCTCTTCATATATGACAGGACTTGAGCCATCATCTATTCCAGACTTGCTGCACACTTTAGAGCCATCTGGCTGCAAAGTGTAATCGACATTACACTGTGTATGTCTTTATTATTACTCATAATTCTCCCTTTTCAAGTCTAACATATCAGTTCCTCATATCAAGCCTTGAAAATCAAAGAAAAGTTTCTAAAAGTCTCCTAAACTTTAGTATCGCACTTTCTCGCTATCTTGCCTGCGGTCCCGCACCCAATGTTCAACTATCCTGCGTACCTAAATGCAATTTCTCTTTGTTATAGGTGCGGACCCCTGTAAGATAAAAAAGGCGCAAGTAATTTCCAAAATGCTCAATAAAAGTGAATTCTAGAAGCTTCCAGAAAATATCTTGCGGTGATAGAACCGCTCTTATGAGGTGCATGTATCCCTTACCTTATGGAGCTAACCCCTTGATGTGAGGAGCTTATCACTTTGAAGGAGGATTCTATCCCTTCATAGTTGGAATAGAAAACCTCCTCTATTATACTATAAAAAGAGGCATTGGGTAGCCTCAAAGGGAGTTGAAGCTTTAGAATATTTGAAGTTAAGTGTTGTTGAGATTCAGACTCAGTTAATTAAGACTTTTGTGAGGAAATATTACATACATTAATTCGCCTTGATTGAGGAGTGCATAGCTTATCAAAGTAAAGGTGATTCCTACTTCGGACCCCGAAAATTCCTGTGCAACATCAAGGCTCAGGTTGTAAGGATTTTCTTCTTTTGAAATTAATACAAATATAATCATTTTTCTCAATAAGCTTTCAATCAATGGTTTATTTTGTAGATTCATTGATCACTATGATAAGCATGGTTTATGATGATTTCTATACAGGTGCTATGTAATATTTTGCTTGTTTGTGACTGCAGGTTAACGAGGAAAACTCCTTCAAGCGTGTGAGGGACAATAACGACTTCAAACAAGCACTGGACAAACGGTAAGTCCTTAACACCTCTATAGAGCTTTTCATAGATCGTATATGCTTAGAGAAAGATTAGTCTATTTGGCTGTTTGTTGCTAGATACTTTTAGTACTAGGGAGATCGGTCTTGTCCGCAAGACGGATTAATCCTCCAACACCAGCAACCATGGGATCAAAGGCATACTCATTGTCATTACTTCCACTTTTATATATGGTGCATTAATGTCCAAGTGTGTTCGAAGAAGCTTGCATGGTGTCTCATAAACTAATTTAGATGGATCATGGCCATTCTGAGCTGCATCAATTTCTAGCACACAGAGATACGACGTTTTTTTTTTACATATAAGTTTGTTCCTAATGGTATTCCGACGTTTCACCAACGTCGGCCTTGCGACGAAAATTTGGTAACATCGTACTTGAGATGAAATTTTGGTAACGTCGGACTCCAACGAACGTTTGTTAACGTTGGTCTTGCGATGAACATTTGGCAACGTCGAACTTGTGACAGAATTTTGGTAAAGTCAGACTTGTGACAAACTTTTGGTAACGTCCGACTTGCGATGAAATTTTGGTAACATTCGACTTGTGACAAAATTTTGGTGATGTCAAAAGAGAAAAAAATGTTTGGTAATGTCGGAAGAGCGAAGAAATTTTGGTAACATCGAAATTGTGACACTACCAAAAAACGTCAGAATTAGTGTCTCTCTTCCGACAGTTAACTCAAGTATCGGAATTGCGATGCGAGTAGAAATGAAATTTTACCCCACCTCTATGTGTCACTCTTGGGATGCCTATGTGTCTCAAGAGTGACATTTTGGCCATCATAAATTGGGCCAAATGTGCTAATGTATCTACAACAACAAGATAGGGTCTCCGGAATCAAGGGAAAGTATTAGTTTTCATGAAAAGCTCCAATTGTTGAATTTAGTAAATTTCCATTGGATTGAGATTGGAAGGGTGAGGGGGTTTTACCCTCATCCAAATGTTCAATAATAAAGAGATTTTGGGGTCCAAAAGCATCCAGTGGCGAGGATTGATCAGGTGCTAAAAAATGAAATTTGTCGTAATGGTGTGGAACATGAATGACCGTGTAGATGTTGTCATTATGAATCTGGTGCAACATGTTTCATAGAAAATCAACACCGTATGCTCACGGAAACATTTTCTATTAATTTTCCCAAACAACAAAGCTTTGCAAAAAGGAAAAATAACTGGGAAAATTTTGGGCCAGTGCCAGGCTGCCATATGGCCTCTTGTGATTGGTCGAAAATCAAATTGTTTTAGGCCTACCACTGCCTAACATATGGTTGTTACAAAACATTTTTTCACTGCCTCTATACTCCCTATTCCCAAATCCTGGAGGACGTTAGCAGTGATCCCTGTGCCTCTTTTCCATCATTAAAAAATATGCCATTACATCCCTTACAGTATGTAGAACAAACTTTCTGTTAATCATTCCTGGAGTAGCTCCTTAAAAACATGCTTATTTGGAGCAGCGCGACCCTTATTTATCTCACCCGTGCCGATGACTCATCTTAAGCCTGCGAGTAGCACCGATCAGTGCTAGTATGGAGATCACACTTGCATCGATCCACTTCTGGAAATTCTTTTAAAATGGAAATGAAGCTTCGTGATCTAGAAGCTTCATGGGCAGACAGTTGGTTGTTTTTTCATGAGGATAGGGCCAAGTTTCTTCCTTTGGGCTTCTTGTTCCTACAAAAGAGGAACCACCCAAGGAGATAAGCCATTTCCCAACTTTAAGTGGATCCATGTTCCCTCTCCCATCACTATAAAATAGACATCCTACCATACCTCTTCTAGTTATAACTGAGATAGAAGAACTTCAAAGAGAGAATTGTTGTTATAGGCATTGAAGGAGAGTTGAGACCTTTGGCCTTCATGTACTGAATTGAAACGAGTTCTTTAGAGATGTGTCTGGATCTAGACCCGTTGAAGGAGAGCTTCGACATCAAGGCATAGGTTGTAACTCCTCCTCTTATATTAATATGATATAACTAATTCTTACTTTCCACGCTTGTCCATGATTTGTGAATAGATTTATAGTACTCCTTGATCAAATAGATAGATTGTTTATGTAAAATGCATGTTTTCCTTTCACGTTTTGTGTTGTTCAATCACTTGTGCAGGTAACTGAGTGCTGGCGACAGCGGGGATTTAACTACGAAGAGAAAACAATCAAAAAGACTTGGGCAAGGAGCAACATCGCAGCATTAGATCGAGGTACGTCATCTCCATACTATATTTTTCATTTACAATCTAGGAAAGTAGGTGTGAGATTGTTCCCTTTGTTACTAGACCCATCCTAGGGCTAGAGGGATCATCTCTATCCATAGAGAGGATTTTCTTGCATAACAGTGGTAGGCCCTAAATGGTGCTAGTGTGGGAGAATTTCATTGGTAAGATGGTGGCCAACCACATGCTACCGCGTGGCATCATGGGGGCCAAAAAAATTTGGTTGAAGTATAAATTAACCTCCAACGGATTCAAACACCATACCTCACAACAAACAACACAACGCCTTAACCGACCGGGCTACCATGGTTCTTATTAAACTATAGCCCACAAACCTTATTGAAATGTCATACGGTGGATTTATAAGGGGCCTGGGCTTAGCCCTAACCCCCAACAAATGTTACCATGTGACAATTGACCTAGAATCGTGGGCACGGTAGAGGCAGAGCCGGCCCATATTTTTTAATTTTAAAATAATCTGGCTAATACTATATAATACAAGATTTGGTTTTTGGGAGTTAATGGTCAAATTAACAGTCCCACGAATTCCATTGGAATTCAGCCAAAATGGCACTTCATTAGCAGAATTCAGGGTGAATTTGTAGGGCGGTTCTGGATTTTTGGGAATTTGTAGAGCGACTACCAGCAAAGCTAGGGAAACTCATAACTTCTTTAGTTTTTGACCAATTTTGGAGCAGAAATAGGCTAGAAAGACATTTTTGATAGTTCTGAAGCTAATGGAATAGGTTTTGAAGCCATTAGAGCACTTTAAATGTATGTAATTTTCATTTTATGAGCATAATGAAAAAGGGCCACTCATTGGAATTTGACCTAGGAGACGTAGCCTAGGAGGGGTGAACTCCTTCATCACTTGTGTTGTCATTCTTTTCATGGTCTATTTTTCTATTGTTTTTTGCTATTTCAAATTTTAAATTCATGATTTATGTATATAATAATTTAACATAAAATCTTGTGAAACTCAATTTTAACACTTGCTATTTATACAACCTCAAGCACATTTATATATAGATCCCATACATATTAGTATATAAGTAAGATATGGATGCCATTAGGAGTTTTATCTAGTAGAAATGAGTCTCTAGGATTTAGCCATTATTTTTGGGGAAAATTATGGTTCGTGATACATAAATAAATCTTACAAGTCTTATGGGACATGAAAATAATTCTTGGATCACATTTTTCCTTAAGCGGGATATGGGTATCGTCAAGAGGTTTTTCACACAAGAGATGACACTTGAGAAGTTGGACCAAAGTTAAGCTTATAAAGCCTTAGTCCCTAAAATAGGCCTCATACAACCATAAATACCTATATCATTGGCCCCTTGGATACATCCATCATTAATATATTTTATGTAATTAGCATGGGTCTTGTGGCATTAACTATGATAAATAAATTTTAAAAAGGACCATGTGGTCGAAATTCGTCTTCTAAGGTTAATCATAGTTTGCCATTGAATGAGATGTGGGCACCATTAGAATGTTTCATATGCAATGGATGGGTCTTAAATGTTTATTCAAGCTCATTTGGGAACCACTATTAGGTTTCAACACTGTATGGTTGTCAAAACACTACTTATTATCCAAAGATAAAAACCAAAGTGTTAAGGACTAGAATATGAATTTATGATGTATGGACCATTCATAAGATTTTAATCAACCACACAAGCATTATAGATGGAAAATTTAGCTTGCAAGTATAATATTATTATCATTATTATGTTTAATATGCTATGGATTAGTATTAGGTCCCTAATAATTCTCCAAGGGAAACCACTTGCATCGTAGGGAAAAATAAACAATGTTTTCTCAGTTTATGAATACAAATAATAATTAAGGATTAAAATATGACAAGATAGGAGGCTTTTAAAATTAGAAACTAAAGTATTAATCTATTAATATATTTATTTAAAATTCAAGGATAAGTTAGAGTGTCCAAAAAATAGTCCATTCATAATTACAAGTGGTTTGGATGGTATTAACATTTTAATTGTGTAGAATGACAGTGTGATTTATCAGTTGGATATATGATTGTGAGCCTAAAATAAAATCTTTTAACCCCTATTGGTTGTCCTTATACCATGGTAAAAGCCCTCATACAATCCTTAGTGTACCAAACCTCTTAATGGCATCTACAGTTGTGATAGAAAAAGTTCCATTTAGAGAGATTGTGTGGTGATTTTAAACCCTATGTATGGTTCATGAGGCATAAAATCATGTTTTATTACCTTGTATATTGTTTTTTATCCTAGAACATGGGTTACATATTAAGAACCATTTAGCACATGTAACCTTATAACGGTTATAAGATCATGGTCAAGGCCTTAAAACCTATTCTAGAAGAAAAAAATATCCTAATGGTGTATCTATATCAGTTCATGGTTATAGATACCCTATAAATTGCATGTGTGGTTGTTCAAGATCCCATTTTATCCCATTGGCTCTTAAAATCTTCATTTAGGTCATATGTCCCTTTTCTTCCTCACTTGACCACAATTAAGATCTCAAAATCCATCCTTAGTATTTAAACCTACCTATAGGCATCCATATCCCACTCAAAGGTCAAATATCCATTTTATAAGGCATATTTAGTGCTTGGAGTCCATGCTGATGTATAAAATATTAAAATATTATTTAGGACTCAAAGCCCTTTTTTTCATCCTCTTACCATGGTCACAAACCTAGGTCCCATATTTTGTGCACAAAACCTTGTAATTCCACTCATATCCTAATTAAAGTCCAAATATCCCCTCTAAGGAGCCCCTATACTAGTTTAATGGCTTGCTTATAGCTTATGTGCCTTAAAGGCTTCATTTAGGTCCTACAACCTTATATTTTCTCCCAAGACCATAATTAAGGCCTTATGACCCTTCCATTACATCTAAAACTTTATAATGATTATGATATCTCATTTGAAGGTAAAGGATTCCATATATACGGTTTTTGTGGTGTTTAATATCATTATTAGAGGATTGTGAGCCATATAATATTAATTTATATTATAAAGTCCTTTGTTTTCATTAGTTAACAAAGGCCAAGGCCTAAAGACACATCCGTGATATGAAAAATATCTTAATGATACCCATATTTTATGAAAAGGTATTTTATCAAGGTTTTTGTAGTGGTTTGATGCCTAATATAGGGAATATCATGAAAGAAGCTTAATTTTGGGCCAGATGTCCAAGATAGATCTCTTGTGAGAACAAAATCCCAATGGTATCAATATTTGACTCAAAGAAAAAGGTATTTTCTCAAGGGATTTAAAGTGTTTGAAGGAATTTTTTGTCCCATAAGGAAGGCATATAAGATTCATTTTAAGGATTAAGGACCTTATTTTCACCCCCAGATGATGGTTAAGGTTGTGAGACCCATCCCTCCTAGAAAAACAGTTCTAATGACATCGTTATCCCGCTCATAAGTAAAATATATTATTTAGAGGTTAGGAGTTGTAGTTTAATTCCTTGGTCATTACTCACTAGCCCAAGAATATTCATTTAGTGCCTAATTCAATGGATTTCCTTACCAACCATGGTTACCTCCTTGAGACCCATTGCTAATGTAAAAAATGTTGTAATGGTAGCTATATCTCACTTGAAAGTGATTGATATCCAAAGGAGGACATGTCATGTGGATTATGGAATTGGTTATGGCTCTTTATCCAAGAATATTCATTTAGTGCCTAATTCAATGGATTTCCTTACCAACCATTGTTACCTCCTTGAGACCCATTTCTAATGTAGAAAATGGTGTAATGGTAGCTATATCTCACTTGAAAGAGATCGAGATACAAAGGAGGAAATGTCATGTGGATTATGGAATTGGTTATGGATCTTTATCCATAAAGGCTTCATCTAGGGGGGGAATGGCTTGATTTTCCTCTATGAGATATGGATAATGTCTTAAAGTCCACCCTTAACATGTAAAACTTGATAATAGTATTTATATTCCACATGGAGGCCAAAGATAATATTCAAAGGGCATGTTTTGTGTTTTGAGGTTATTTTTATGGCCATTAAACCATAGAGTTCCAATTATGTTGTAAGGCCCTTTTCTCCTCCCGTGGCTATCATCAAGGCCTCCTAACCCATAATCATTGCATAAACACTCCTAATCGCATTCATATCCCACTTGTATACAAAAGATCCACTCTAAATGGTATGTGTTGTTTTCAAGGCCTTAATCATGGTGAATTAGCTAAAAAAACATTAATTAAGGGCATAATTCCATCAATTTCTCCCTCAACCATGGTTTGAGACATATGCTTAATTCGAAGAACCTGATATTGTCACACATATCCTACTCTAGGGACAAAATTCTACTATATAGGGAACACTTACTAGTATATAGTCTTATTAATGGCCCTTGTTCCTCTAAAGCTTGAATTATGAAATAAGGGCCTTATTCCAACTTCATATAACCAACACCAGTTGGAAAGGAATTGAAACATATCCCTAACATCCAGGGAATTATAGGAGCAATTATAATCCACTTGGAAGCTAAATATCTCCTTCAGAGGGTCCATATGGTGGTTTGAAACCTCAATGTTCATGCAGGTGAGCCCTATAAGTTTCATTTACTACATAATTCCTATATTTTTCTCCCTTTACAATGGTTAAGTCATTCAAATCCATGCCTCATGTGTAAAACCTTGTAAGAGAACCCATATTATCATTAGAGATGAAATATCCGTGTTAGAGGGATTATGTGGTGGTTTGAGATATTTATCATGGCTCATAAATTCTTTTAGGGTCCTATAATTTATAGGATCTCAAGGTGATTGAGTATTTTGTCTTAGTAATCTTATATTGTAAATAGTTTTCAATGTGTAAATGATTTCAAAAAAATACATAAAATAAAAATGAAAAGAGGGTATATCTAAAAAAAGGAATAAAGAAGAAAACAAAAGAAAAGTTGAAAAAGAATAAAAATGAAATAGAACCCCACAAAAGAAAAAATAGAGAAAATAACACTAAAAGTGTTGCAAATTAAAATGCCACTACTAATAAATATTTTTATATATGTCAAATGATATAAGGTTGTGTGCATCTTGTTTAAAATGCCACAATGACTAGCTATTTGTTGAAATCATACAGCTTAATCGTGATTGGATAATTTTGAATTTTTGTAAATTAGGTTAGAGAATAAAGATTTTCCGAATAGTCTAATCTTGTTAAATCAATATTTAGGTAGAAAATGGCATTGATTCAATTATTTAATTTGAATCAATAGGAGAAATAAGTGATAGACTAGAACATATTTTTCATAAAAAAAGGACATGGGTTTGCTAGTCTAAATGCACCCTTAGAAGAAATAAAAATGATAGTTTAGCAAAAAAGAATTTGAAATTGAAAGGGTAGGTAGACGTGTCTTTGGATTTGAAAAATGATAAAAAATGCTTATATCCTAAGTTTTTATTTCATTATGCATTTGGCGCATAAAGGGGAAAGTGACAAAAATCACTTTATCGTAAGTTTCAAAGTGTCGAGCACATAAAATGACATGTTCGATCCATTCAAAATGTATCCTAAGTTTTGACCCAAACTTAATGGTCACTACCCGACAAAATGTCATGTCATATGTCATTAAACATCCTGCAGTTGTCCACCATTCGATCTACTTGCTCCACGATCAATGACCTTTGTTATCTTTCGCACCCCCCCGGGCTCTCCATCCTTGCTTTACTGGGGGGGTCCAAAAAAATCAGTCTTTCCACTCGAACCCAGTACCACATGGGCTCCTCTCCGCTCTGCACCACCCCTTCCTAAACCACTAACCACCTAGTACCCCCCCTGAAAACCACTTTCACCTCGTTTCCAAGACCACGACCCCTAGTTTTTACCTCTGCCATTACTACCGCACCATGTCATTAAATCCATTGCCAATAAAATCACTTCCCGCAGTGTGTTATCCATTAACATTTAATTAAAACTGGATGAATGTTAATTCAATGGACCCACGCTATTTACAACTGAAACAATTTGTTGCTATAAAACCCTGCAATCTTTATTGTGCTATTACCTCTACAAATTCAATTGTTTTACAGGTTTACAGTGTGTCAATTTTTATTATTTGATCTATGTGCGACCGAAGTTATAACACTCTCTTTTCCTCATTCAACCAAATAAACAACTACTGCATGTTCTTGGTAACCCTGTTTATCCCAATTCCAGTCGAATTCCTCAAAATTAATTATATATGCCTCCTAAAATGAAAAACCAAGAGGAACCTTTCAATCCATTGTTCCACCCACCCATTGACTTAGATCATGTTCCTTTATCTGGTATGGATTACAAAATAAATGAAACAAAATGTGGATTTGAGCTATTTTAAATGTATTGTTGGTTGAAAGATAAATTTATTAATAGATCAGATGATATTGGAATCTGGGAGTCCATTTGACCTCATTATATCTTCCCTCACACATTCAATGCACATGAATTCATCTGAAAGTGCCAAGCTTTCTATATTCCTAATCAAAGAGCCATCATTTCCACTATTGGTGAAATCCTTTTCACCATCACTGCCCAGTAAATTGATCAGATGATGCAAGCTCCATCTGTGGAAAATAACACACCTTTCTCCTTATAAGCCCTCAATGAACTATACTAAAAGCTCGATTTTTCTAAAAGAGCTAAAATCTTTGACATATTTCTACCTGAAAACACTCAATTTCCAAAGAAAAACCATCCATACCCTTCCTCCATATTCCTTCATTAAGATAAATAGATTATAACATTCACTGCGTACCTCCTTGGCTATTATTCTGATCAATGGGTAGATGAACCCATTTTAGGCTTATGATATATATTTTCCATGGACAACAAACCATCAATCATTTTTAATTACATTCAATTCCTCGCAGACAACATCCATGAGAAATTTATCAAGTTTCAGACTAAAGAAATGTTTAAATACTCTTCTATTTTAGTATATATGTTTGTGTATTATCAAGCAAACAGATTCAAATTTTCCATGCAAAAGCTTGATGAAGATGGTAACCAGAAATCAATGATCTTCTGGACATCTTTAGTGATGAAAGAACAAAAGGAATTTTCTTACAAACATTTCATTGAACTGTTTGTACATCCAAAAATGAGTGTTTTGAATAGTACAGTTGAACCCATGTGAAGACATTAAAAGGATACTTCATTTGTCAGATCAGGCCAAGATAGGATATTGGTACTTGTACCAGAATTATACTGAGATTATAGTCTATGGATGTGAGATTGCAACTTATAAGCTCCCAAAATTCCTCCCCATGAGGATTTTTTCTCTTGAGTATATTAGACAGATTTTGAATGCAAGTGAGATTCACTTTGTATCAGCCAAGAATAAGTCCCAATTTAGGATCAAGACATGGATTTGGCCCTTTATTTGTAGTAGCAGGTCTTCAGGGGAGGAAGCAGATAAGATATTGAAAGAGATGAATTTCAGCTTAAGTTTCACTTGGTCCTATGACCCTCTGGGAATCATTTCAAAGTTGGGAGTAGAGAAAAAAACTACTCCCTATATTCATATCTGGAGGCCTGAGATAGAAAGGTACATGAACCAGTCAGGATGGGCTAAAAACTCATTATAAGAAGCTAAGGATAAGTTGGTATCAACATCGACATCACAAACTCCTGTCCCATTGGAAAAAGTAGTGAAGAGGCAAAGAGAAGAATATTCACCTTCAGTGACTGATAGTGCAAGTAAATAATTTAATATAATGTATAGAAAAAGAACAAAGTCGAATCCTAAAGTGACACGGATAAAAATTTAGAGAAAGAAGTTTCTATGGTTACTAAAGAAACACCTTCCCCCTCTTAATTAGGTGGCCAATCCACTGCTTCTCCCACAACTTCTTCATTATCTCATGACCAATAAAAAGCTATTCAAAGAACTAAGGTTGTCCAAGGTGAGAAGGAGAAAACATTTTTAGACAAGTTCAGGGAGACAAAGCTAAAAAACTAAATTGTTAAGAACAACGCCTATACCCAATTTTGGAAGCGGACTTCGAGCTCTCAAAGAATTTTTTTGTCAGTATTTGATTTAGAGAAGCATAAGATGCAGATGGCCTTCCTTGAGGCCAAAATTCCACAGCCAAAGTCAACATCTGACGACAAGAAAACAACCTTTGAATTTGACGTAAAGGGTATACATCCAATTGATCAAATGGAGATGCACAAGCAGACGGGTGAAATTATTTATTCAACTCTGACTAATATTGCCATGAATCTTTCCAAATTGCAGGTTTCCTTGTCAAATATCCAGTCACAGTTGAAAATGGAGAAGATTTATTCTCTTGCTAAGGATACAAGGATTAAATCCCTAGAAGATTTAGGGGTTAAGGTATGATATGCTCCCTTAGATATGAAGGTTACAGAGGAGATCATTAAAAATAAGAATGATAACATAGAAGCATTGAGAAAGTAGTTGAAGCTGTCAACCACTGAAGATCCTCTTACCAAGGATATTGAAGAGATTGAGGCCCAGAAGACTGACACGATGAAGCTCATCAAGAATCATAATGAAAAAATAAGACATATGGATACTGAGATGGAAAAGATGATGAAAGAAAAGAAAAAAAATGAAAATTTTTCCATGGTTCCATTGGATGTTTTTCCTCTTACAACCATTCCTATAGCTACAACTTCTACTCCATAGACAACAAATGGTGCTGAAGAGTTGACTAAGGCAGTTGAAAATTTTCCATCCAGATAAAAGAGATTAAGAAATTGCAGGACCAGGTTAAAGTGTTACAAGTCCATAGGACAAGGAGTGAAGCTTCTCATGCAACAGAAGCACAAAGAGCTTAGAAGTTGATTAAAATATTACATAATTTAGAAAGAGAATTAGCAATAGGAAAGATCTTGGCCCAAGCCAAGGAAATCATACAGAAAAACATCATGAACTCCATTGTTGAAATATGGCGCTGCATCCAGATTAAATTTGAGCAGAAGGAGTTAATAAAAATAAAAATTGATGTTATAAAAGATATCAAGAAAGATTTGGTAGAAATGCCTACAACACCAAGAAACATCATCAAGTTCCAAAACTCTAAAAAATATATGAATTGGATGATTTGGGAGTATATGATAGGACCAAAATTATTATAGAAGTGAATAGGATTCTTACTAAGAAGAATCTAGTTGTTCAACTAGAAGAAAAGTACCACGGTCTAGAGGTAGCACTTAATAGATTCTTTACCAGAATTGAGCCTTTAACACATAAAGGTATGCCTTCCTTGTTTTTAATTAATGATAAGTTTATTTCTTAAGAAGATTATGTCAGGAAGCTGAAGGAGATAACCAAGGACAACTCAAAATTTGCAAGCTCAAAGGCAGCATGATAGGCAAAGCATTTTTGGAAGCTATGTGTAATGATTTATTCATCCAACATGAAGTAAATCATATTTTTTTTTAAAACCCACTTTTTCCAGATACACAGAAGTTGATGAGATTTACCGTAAGGTAATTAAGTTGACCATACCAGATGAAGATCGGTGGGATAAACTCTATGAATTGTAGGATTGAGTAGTGATTCAGAGGAATTTAGCACAGGACAATGCATCCTTCAGCACATTAGCCAGCACAGCACAGGAATAGGCCTATTCAACAACTATTTCCTCCAAAACAGTGCCAAGATTACAGATCATTGTCCACCTAGCCTATTATTTTGTAATAGTTCGATTTTATTGTTTGAGATAGTTCTAATAGTACATTTTCGGTTGAGATGGTGATTTTGTAAATCTTTTTGTAAATTAGTATAAATACTTCATAGTTTGAAGTATTAAGGGTTGATTACTGAGTATAAATTATGGTAAGAATTGTAATTTCCAAGTCGTTGGAAGCATAAATAATATAAGGACATTTTCACAGGATTCATGTGGTGTACACACTGGTCATGTTTTTTCTTCTGTAAATGTGTTATTCATTGTTTTTCCTTTCTCTGTATTTCTGAAAATCTTAATTGCATAACAAAAAATGTGATGAATAGGATATGTTACTTAGAGCACCCTATTCTACCTGTTTCCAATTTACATGTTTTCTGTTGAGGTCAAATTGAAGAATACTTTATTGCTCTTCAATTTCTATTGAATTCTACATTTCTTCTATTTTCATAATCCACTTAAAATCCTAAAAGATCAAGTTAATGCAACCCATATTTCCCTATGAGACTCATTCAAAAAATTGACGCAGATCGAGATGCATAGTTAGATTCCATAGGCTAATGGAATTATAGCCATTTAATCAACCAAACAATCCAAATCAAACAAACAATAAATACAGTAATAACTAGCCTAAAATTCACTCAAAACAAAGTTAAATTTACAGAGGGATCCCTCTTTGAAGCTGGCAGGGCTAGATCCCAGCTTCCAAAGTAGTTCTGATTTTTTCCTTTGCGTTTATTCTCACAATATCGTATATTACAGAATGATAACATGGTTGTGACCATACTGGGGACAATTTGAAAATATTTCGAGAGATTTTTTCCTTTTCATTTTTTGTAAATAATAAGTGTGTGTGTGTGTGCCTTAGATTTCAATTCTGGCTCCCAAAAGAGCCTACACTAGATCTCATCCTGATCCAAAGCCTACAGTTATTGTTGATGATCCTGAAAAAGTGATGAGAAGAAAAAGAATAGCAGAGAGCTAAGGAATTAGCAATCCTCCCCATAGAGCAGATTCTCTTCCAAAATATTTTGTCACCCTACAAGACATTGAATTTGACTTACCTTTTGAACATAGTTTTTTTAGAACTAAATTATCCAACTAGGTTAATCAAACATTGGTAGACCAAGCTACATTAAGACTCCATTATTTTGAAGTACAGTCTTCCCAACCTGATATTGAACTTCAAATTATTCAATATTTTGATAAATTTCAAGGTTTAGTTTTAGGTCTTGACCTTTCTGTTCATAAGGCATATGTCCAACAATTTGTTTCATCTACCATGAATTATTTTGCAGTTTCATCTACTTAATCGCAATATGTGCATCTTAGATCATCTAGTCATACCCCCTTTTTAGTTTCTCATCAAGCAACTCAAACCCTATCTTCTCCCCAATCCTCAACCACAATCCAACCTTCACCTTCACCAAAACCTCAAGTTTCAGTTTAGCCTCCACCTCTGATTCAACCCCAACCTTTCATCCAACAACCACCTTTAATTAATCCACATATTTTCAATCCTCATATACCTATAATGGCAGTTAGATATGCTCTTCTTGTTCTTCAATCTCCTTTGGAAAACATGCCACAGGACTATCAAACAAGGATTCCACAATTTGATGGAACGAGATCTATCACTGCCCAACAACATGTAGATAGGATGAGTGATAGTTTTGACCTTCAAGAAGTAGATGAGGAAAATTTCAAAATGAGGTTGTTTGCATAAAGTCTCACTGGAGAAGTGAGGCAATGGTTTAAAACTTTTCCTCCTTCTAGCATCAATGATATCCCTTCATTCCATCAAACATTCCTTAATAGATGGGAAATTAAAAAGAACCCTCTTCAAATTCTATTGGAATATGAAAGCATTAGGAGGGCACCAAGGGAAAGTGTTTCATATGAAATTGATTGTTAGTTATTGTTATGCTAATAGTAGTTTCATATTTAAATAAACATTTCTTGATTTTCGTATCCATTAATAGTTTATCCACGAGTATGTGATTATCAATTCATTAAACTTTGTGAAATTTAATTTTTTTTTATGAACTAAAAAGAATATAAAACTAATTTTTTAACAACATAAAATAAGAACACCGCAAGCACAAATAACAGAGCTCAATACACAAGCATTTTATGAAGGATTTCACCCCTTGTGGGCTACATCTCCTTGGTCCAACTTCATAGTGTGGGCCTTTGTATTAGCTTCAAATGTAAAAAATTCTTGTTTTCAGTCTCCTTTTTCCTTTGAAACCTACTCTAATGGCTCCAAAACATCAAAATCTACCGAAATGACTATTCCTGAGCTCATTTTGATTGAAAATTGCCTAAGTTTAGGAAAAAACAAGATTTCCTACAATTTCTCCTCTAAAACTAGGATTCCACCAGTTAAAATTCGAAATTTAGCAAGGTCGCCGCATTTGGTGTGCTCTGAGTTTCTCCGCTACATTAAGTGAGCTTAACTAAGAGATAAGCATGTTTTAATAAATAGATAAGCACAGTTTAATTTTTTAAGCGTGTTTAGCGCTGATTGGCATTAGGAGTGGTTTAATGTAATTTAGTTACATCTAAATGTTACTGACCATACCTAATAACTTCTCTCTGGATTTGTTGTTCGAGCCGTCAATTCTCCCACATGACCACATGGGAGGAGGCTGGCCTGCGGGGCTGGTCCCCTCCAGACCCCCGTTGACTAACGCGATAAACTTCAAATGTCAGCGGGGAGCTATATGGGTAAGACCCATGGTAGAAGTGGAGATGGTAAGGCGTATTGTTGGCGGGTAGTAGGTTTGGGGTTCGACCTCGGCCCCTGCCATAAGTTTTTGTTCCACACCATACTTGTCAATTCCGAAAAATAAGTTAGTCACTCCACCATAATAACCTCTCCCTAATTAGATGCAAAACTCCTCCATATCTGGCTCTCACTTTGCCATGATGTAAGGTTTTAACTTAGGTTAATATATATTGCGCCACATAATATTTCCCACCATCGCATAGTCTTCGACCATAGGTTATAAGATATGTATATATATATATATATATATATATATATATATATATATATATATATATATGCTCTAATGTTCCATAACGTTCCAACCTTAGAATATCTGCTTCCACTTGCCATACCTTGGGGGGGGGGGGTTACGTGGCATGCCATGTCGCCCTTCCCCAGTGGCACATAACTACACCATAAAAATAACATTGCACCAATAATAATAAAAATTCACCCTTAGACTTAGGATAAAATAATTTCCCTTCCTAGTCAACATTGGCAAATCCAGTTGTGTCGTTTAGCACTATCATTGGCTAATTCTAGAGAATATTCCCTGTGAAGATGACTGGACTGCCACATCATCCTTGTACCTGTTCTGCTCATTTTTTGCCTGTTTGGGAAAATGAACAACATGTCATAGTTCCTTCATACGAACTCAAAATTTGATGAAACGAGTTGCGTTGGAATCCTAGAAATGGGCTCTATCCAAGCATTCAGGTTTGAAGCATTTTTTAGCACTTTCAATTTTGAGCTAAATACTGAGCCTTAGATCATTCCTCCCCACTAGAAGCCATTTGGACCCAAAAATATACTATCAATTTTTCAAAAAGTGAGGGTACACCTTCCTCACTCTTCCAATCTCCAACAATTTGGACTTTGAAGGATTTTGACCCGTGAGTCCCACTCTAAGGTATTCAACATTCCCTCTTCTTGAAGTTATGATTCTTCTGTTAATTATGAGATCTTGCTAAATTTCATCAAGATATTCTGGCGAGAAATCATCTATGGATGGAATTTGAACATGTTCTCATTGATCAGCATTCAAATGAGCCTCAAACAATCCCAAATTCTCAACATTAACGACAAAATAAATTTGCATATAAGGAGGAAAATCTACCTTGAATGCATTTGTACCAATCTTTTCCAGAATTTTAAATGGACCATAAGAGATTGGTTTGAGATTTTTACCTGCCCCTTGCAATCTTTCTTTGCTTATGTAAAACCAAACTTCATCATCAACTTGGAATTTGTGATCAACCCGGTGTTTGTCATGTCTTGCCTTGTAGCTACTTTGGCTCTTTTCAAGTTTCTCTTGCACGGTGTGACGTATCAACTAGATTTTCTTAGTGAAGTTCCTTGTCATATCTATGTCACTATGACCATATATAGTCAAATATTTCTCAAAGATGAAGTCCAATGGAGATCTTTGAAAATAACCATAACATGCCTCAAATGGCGATGTGTTTGTGGAATAATTTTTTGCCTTGTTGTATGCATGCTGAATGTAATGCAACTATTCATCCCACAACTTTGGATGATTGCTGCAATAACCTATACGAATATGAATAATGGTCCTATTCACCACCTTGGTTTGACCATCTATTTGTAGATGAAATGTTGTACTCTTCTTTAACTTTGTGTCCATCATGTCCCATAATTTTTACCAAAAATTCCCAACAAATCGAGAATCTTGATCACTTACAATAGAAGTAGGAAGACCAAAATAAACCCAAACATTTTGAAATAAAATATTAGTGGTTTTTTCAGTTGTAATTGTTTTCTTACATGACATAAAAATACACATTTTTCTGAAACTATCTACCACAACATACAAATAATCATGAACTTTCCTTGACATAGGAAGACCACTACAAAATCCATTGAGATACTCTCCCAAGGATGTGAAGAAACCAGAAGTGGAGTGTACAATCCAAGATTCCTATTACTATGCTTACTTTGTGCACATAAAGAAAATCCTCTAATAAAATGAGATACACTATCAATCATGTGTGGCCCATAACAATACCTTTGAAGATTCGCTATTGTCTTGCCTACACCAAAATGTCCCGCAATCAATGATGTGTGCACCTCCATTATGATATTGTTTCTTTTTCCTTGTGGAATACATAACTTTCCCAAGTGATACAAAAAAGTGTTATGCACATGATAATCTAACTCTTAATTTTAGTTTCCTTGACTCAATCTCTTATACACATCTTGAAAATCACTATCATTTGGATATTGTTCAATGTAACTTTCATGCATAATGGAATTGTGCTTGAGTATAATAGCTAAATTTACTATAGGCCTAGAGAGCATATCAACTACCTTACTTTAGATTCCATTTTTGTACCTGATAACCAAATGAAATTGTTGTAGAAAACCCATCCATCTAAAATGTATTGATTACTGCAATTTTGACTGTGATTGTAAGTATTGCAATGGCTGATGGTCGATATGGAGAATGGTATCTTTCCCCATCAAGTAATGCTTCCATTTCCTTACAGTTTGTACCAATGCATATAAATCTTTATCATAGGTGGGATATTTAGTCACAACTCCATTAAAAATTTCAGAATGAAACGAAATAGGCTTACCATGCTGCATGAGCACTGCTCCCATAACATAATCAATTACATTTGTTTGGATCTGAAATGGTTGTCTAAGATCCAGAAGTGATAAAACCAGTGCTGAACTTATATTTTTCTTCAAAGAATAAAATTATTTTTGTTGTACATTTCCCCAATGGAAGACTTTCTTCACACTTGTGAATGCATGTAACAGAGCTGCAATGGAAGAAAAATTGGCAATAAATTTCCTCCAATACTGTGTTACCCCTAAGAAGCTTCTTACCTTTCTTGTTGTATTGGGATTGGGCCAATTCAAAATTACGACTACTTTGAAAGGATCGATTTTCAACTCACCTCATCCAACGATGTGTCCCAAATACACCAATGAAGTCTTATTAAACTCGCACTTTGACTTCTTTAAAAACAATTTCTCTTTTCTCAAGACATCATGCATGACATGTTCTTATCTTGATTTGTTGAATATGAGTATTTAATCAAATAAAAAATGAAAAATTCATCTAGAAATTGTCTAAGTACATCATTCATGACTCTCATGAAAGTAGTCGGAGCATTTGTTAAGCCAAATGGCATAACTAACCACTCATACAATCCTTGTCTAGTTTTGAAAGCAGTTTTCCAAATGTCCTCTTCAGCTATTCTAACTTGATGATAACCACTTTGTAAGTCTAACTTAGTGAAATAATTTACATTCTTTAACTGATCTAGCAAATCCTCAATGTGTGGGAGTGGGTAGTGATTCTTTACCGTGATTTTATTTAGTGCACGGAAATCGATACACATGCGCCAAGTCTCGTCCTTCTTTGGAATGAAAACAATTGGTGAACCACATGGTGAAGTAGATGGGCATATGATACCTCTATTCATAAATTATTGGATTTTCTTAATGATTTCCAAAATCTCCATAATTGACATGCGATACATACTAATGTTTGGAAGTGGAACATCCTGCTGCAGCTGAATCTCATGTTGAATTCCATTCTTGGGTGGTAACCCCTTTGGTTCTTGAAACATCTCGCCTTGCTGATTTACCACATCAAAAAAATCATATTTCAATTTTTCATCAGATCCACCGAAAGATTCATAGTCAACATATTCCTTTTTCTTGATCATGAGAAGCACAAAATTTTTACTTGCATTAACTAGCCTCTTCATTTGCCCTGCATTAACTAAGGAAATGTTCAGTTTCTTGCAATGCGCTCTCACAATATACTCCACCGCATCCTTAAGAAAATGATATTTGTTCTCATGGTGGTAAAACATCGCTTTCCTGTCATACAAATATGGAATTCCCAAGATAATCCTGGAAATTTCAAGTGGAACCACATCTAACTCAACCTCATCAACAAAGTTTGCAGTAATAGAAAATCTAAATATGCATTTCCTTTTAACCTGTAAATTGGCATTCAAATTATCCAACCAAAAGGGTATGGTTTATGATGTGGTACAGTTTCAAGGTTAATATTTTTGACTAAGTCTTCTGAAATCAAGTTTGCTTGTGACCCCCTATCAAATAATGCATCAATCTTTATATGATTAGAAATCACTGTAACATGGAACAATTATATCCTTGTGTCCTCATTTGGAGTGTTGTCATGAATATTTGAGGAACTATAACTTGCTATGGATTCCTTTCCTTTGTTAACCATGGTGATTATCTTGGTCTCATCTCCTGAATCAGATCCAATATATTGTTGTGTAGTGGTAGTCACCTTTTGTTTCCCTTTTTTATTTGGTTTCTTTGGCCTTAGCTTGGGATGTAGTTTCCAACAGTGGGCTTCATCATGCCCCTCTTTGGAAAAATGATTGCATGTATTTTTCTCCCCTTCTTTCTTAATAATTTCATTCTTCTTTCCCTTTCATTTTCCTCCCTTCTATTTTCCCTTACCCTTGAATGGCGTCTTCTTACTACCCTCTTCAGGAATGTTTTTTCCCCTTGCTTCAAGATGTGTGGCTTGCACACATACTTCATATTATTATTTTTTGGTTAAACATAAGGATAGTATGTTTAAGGTAGGAATGTAAACCTCCTATATATTTCAAGAGTGTATCTTGTAAATTCAATTTTACTCTTAGAAACAAAGCCCTCTTTCTAAACTCCTGATGTACTATTGAACAGTTTGGCATTTCAGCGGCCTAAAGTTTTTCCAACTCATAATTTATTTTTTCATATAAGCTAATGGATAAAAATTTCTTTTACTGGAAGAAATGAATTCAACCCAAGAAATGGAAATCCTACCATGGATTCGCATTTCCTCTTGTGTCTTTGCCTCCCACCAAACTAGTGTTGCTCCTTCTAGCCTTAATGAAGCCAATTGGTTCTTTATGTTGTCTTCTTGTAAATTCTGAATTCTGCAGTATAATACCATTTGGCGAATCCAATTTTCTAACTTCTTTGCATTAACCTCTCCATTGTATATGGGAAGTTCAAACTTGATGTCCAACTTGAGTAACAAAGTCTTTCCTTTTGGGATCTTGGAATGAGTGTGGGTATGATTTTTTGTGGTGGATGTAGAAGATGAAGATTTTGATGAAGATGAGGATGGTGGAGATGGAGGTGGCTTTCCTCCACTACCTTTTGAGCTCTTCTCTTCATCCTTCTTACTGTTTTAAGATCCTTCTCCATGTGGAGGCTTTGAACCTTCTCCAACTTTTTATACAATGAATGCTTCATACAAGACTTTAACCATTCTTTGCATTTTTTTGAAGTCTCTCTTAACATCCTCTTCTTCAGAATGTGCACGAGTCCCTTCATATCCTGAAATTTTGGCTTTGGATTCAAGTTCAACCTCTGTAGCTTGTGCCTCTTCAATCACTTCAGCCTCTTGTGCAATTTGAACCTCTTCAATCTCAACTGATGGAGATGTAATTTGAGGTGCTTTAGGTGCTTCTTTGAGTTTTCCTTTGGGTGAGGATGATGCTTTCTCAGCTCTCTTTCTTATTGTCCTAATCTTAGGACTAGCTACCAATAGCTTCCCTTCTCCTCTCTAGAATCTCAACCTTGTAAGCATCACAAAAATAACAACTATTAAAACCCTTAAAGCAAAGCAAGCAGGAAACCTTATGCTCTGATACCAACTTGATCTGAGATTTGTTGTTAGTTATTGTTGTGCTAATATCAGTTTCATATTTAAATTAATATTTCTTTGATTTTATTATCCATAAAGATTTTATCCATGAGCATGTGATTGTAAATTCATTAAACTTAGTGAAATTTAGTGTTTTTATATGAACTCAAAAGAATACAAAACTAAATGCTAAACATATGAAAATAATAAAACAACAAGCACAAATAACAGAGCTCAATACACAAGTTTTTGATGAAGGAGTTCACCCCTCATGGGCTACATCTCCTTGGTCCAGCTTGATAGAGTGGGCCTTTTTATTAGCTTAAAATCTGCAAAATGCTTGTTTATAGTCTCCTATTGCCTTTGAAACCTACTCTAATGGCTCCAAAACATCAAAATCGACCATAAATAACTCTTCCTGAGCTCATTTTGGTCAAAAATTGGCTCAGTTACGGCAAAAACAATATTTCCTACAATTTCTCCTCTAAAACTGGGATTCTACTAGTTAAAATTCCAAATTTAGCAAGGTCGCCGCATTTGGCCCGCTCTGTCAGTTTCTCCGCAACATTAAGTGAGCTTAACTAAGAGATAAGCTTGTTTTAATAAATGGATAAGCATAGTTTAATTTTTTAAGTTCGTTTAGTGCACATTGGCATTATGAGCCATTTAACATAATTTAATTACGTTTAAACGAAATTAACCATACTTAATAACTTCCCACTAGATTTTCTATTGGAACCGTCAGTTTTGGTGCGTGACCACATGGGAGGCGGCAGGCCTGTGGGGTTGGCCCCCTCTGGACTCCCGTTGACTGGCATGATAAACTTTAAATGTCGGTGAAGAGCTATATTGGTAAGACCCACGGTAGAAGCGGAGATGCTAAGGCATAGTGTTGGCAGGCAGTAGGTTTGGGGTTCGACCTCGACCCCCGCCATAAGTTTTTGTTCCACACCATACTTTTAGATTCCACAAAATAATTTAGTCACTCCACTATAATAGCCTCCCGCTAATCAGATGCAGAGGTCCTCCATAGTTGGCTCTGACTTTGCCACGGTGTAAGGTTTGAACTTGGGTTAATATATATCGCGCCATATAATATTTCCCAGCATCATATAGTCTTCAACCATAGGTTATAAGATATTTATAGGATATATATATATATATATATATATATATATATATATATATATATATATACACATACATACATACACACCATATATTATGTATGTGCCAATGTTCCATAATGTTCCAAACTTAGAATATATGCCAACATGCCATTCCACTTGCTATGCCATGGGGGGGTACAGGCATGCCACGTGGCCCTTTCCCATTGGCCCATAACTGCACCATAAAAATAAAATTGCACCAATAATAATAAAAAATCACCCTTAAACTTAGGATTAAAAAATTTCCCTTCCTAGTCAACATTAGCAAATCTAGTTGTGCCACTTGGCACAGTATCATTAGATGATTTTGGAGAATATTATTGTGAAGCTGACTGGAGTACCACATCATCGTTGTACCTATTCTGCTCATTTTTTGCATGTTTGGGAAAACGAACAACAGGCCATAATTCCCTCATACAAACTCAAAATTTGATGAAACGAGTTTTTTTGGAATCTTGGAGACGAGCTCTATCTAGGCGTTCAAGTTTGAAGCATTTCTGAGCACTTTCAATTTGGAGCTAAATACTGAGCCTTAGATAATTCCTCCCCACTAGAAACCTTTTGGACCCCAAAAGATACTATCAAATTTTTTGCAAGTGAGGGTACAACTCCCTCACTCTTCCAATCTCCAATGATTTGGGCGTTGACGGATTTTGACCCTTGAGTCCCACTCTAAGGTATTCAACATTCCCTCTTCTTGAAGTTATGATTCTTCTATCAAGTATGAGATCTTACTAAAGTTCATCAAGATATTCTGGCGATAAATCATTTATTGATGGAAGATGAACATGTTCTCCTTGATCACCAATCAAAGGAGGCTCAAACAATCTCAATTTCTCAACATTAACGACATAATAAATTTGCATATAAGGAGGAAAATATAGCTTGAATGCATTTGTACCAATCTTTTCCAGAATTTTAAATGGACCATAACGGATTGGTTTGAGCTTTTTACCTTCCCCTTGCAATATTTCTTTGCTTATGTGCAACCAAACTTCATCACCACCTTGGAATTTGTGATCAACCTGGTGTTTGTCATGTCTTGCCTTGTAGCTGCTTTGGCTCTTTTCAAGTTGCTCTTGCACAGGGTGATGTATCAATATAATTTTCTCAATGAACTTCCTTGCCTTTTCTATGTCACTATGACCATCTATAGCGACATCTTTCTCAAATATGAAGTCCAATGGAGATCTTGGAAAATAACCATAACATGCCTCAAATCACGATGTGTCTGTGGAAAAATGTTTTTCCCTATTGTATGCATGTTGAATGTAATGAAATTGTTCATCCCACAACTTGGGACGCTTGCTGCAACAACCTCTCAGAAGATGAATAGAGGTCATATTCACCACCTCGGTTTGACCATATGTTTGCAGATGAAATGTTGTACTCTTCTTCAACTTTGTGTCCATCATGTCCCTTAATTTTCACCAAAAAATCCCAACAAATCGAGAATCTCAATCACTTACAATAGAAGTAGGAAGACCAAAATTAACCCAAACATTTTGAAAGAAAATATTAGCGGTTTGTTTAGCTATAATTGTTTTCCTACATGACATCAAAATACACATTTCGCTGAACCTATCTACCACAACATACAAATATTCATGACCTTTCCTTGACATAGGAAGACCACCTACAAAATCCATTGAGATACTCTCCCAAGGATGTGAAGGAACCAAAAGTGGAGTGTACAATCCAAGCTTTCCTATTACTAGGCTTACTTGTTGCACATAAAGAACATACTCTAATAAAAAGAGATAGACTATCAATCATGGGTGGCCAATAACAACGCATTTGGAGATTCGCTAGTGTCTTGCCTAAAATGAAATCTCCTGCAATCAATTATGTGTGCGCCTCCCTTATGATATTGTTTCTTTCTCCCAATGGAATACATAACTTGCCCAAGTGATCCAACAAAATTTTATGCACATGATAATCTAACTCTTCATTTTGGTTTCCTTGACTCAAGCTCTCATACACATCTTGAAAATCACTATCATTTTCGTATTATTCAACGTAACTTTCATGCATAATGGAATTGTGCTTGAGTATAATAGCTGAATTTACAATAGGCCTAGAGAGCATATCATCTACCTTGTTGTAGATTCCATTTTTGTAACTGATAACCAAATGAAATTATTTTATAAAACCCATCCATCTAAAATGTCTTCATTGCTGCAACTTTGACTGTGATTGTAAGTACTGCAATGGCTGATGGTCGGTATGGATAATGGTCTCTTTCGCCATCAAGTAATGCTTCCATTTATTTACTCTTTGTACCAATGCATATAACTATTTATCATAGGTGGGATATTTAGTCACAAACCCATTAAAAATTTTAGAATGAAATGAAATAGGCTTATCATGTTTCATGAGCATTGCTCCCATATGATAATCACTTGCATCTGTTTGGATCTCAAATGGGTGTCTAAGACTCAGAAGTGCTAAAACCGACATTGAACTTATCTTTTGATTCAAAGCATAAAATTATTTATGTTGTACATCTCCCCAATGGAAGACTCTCTTCACACTTGTCAACGCATGTAACGAAGCTGCAATGGGAGAAAAATTAGCAATAAATTTCCTCCAATACTGTGATGCGCCTAAAAAGCTTCTTACCTCTATAACAGTATTGAGCTTGGGCCAATTCAAAATGACCTCTACTTTGGAAGGATCAATTTTCAACTCACCTCCTCCAACAATGTGTCCTAAATAAACTAATTAAGTCTTACCAAACTCGCACTTTGACATCTTAAAATTTAATTTATCTTTTCTCAAGACATCAAGTACCTTGTCCACATGCATGACATGTTATTCTCTTGATTTGCTGAATATGAGTATGTCATCTAAGTAAACAATGACAATGTCATCTAGAAATGGTCTAAGTACATCATTCATGACTCTCATGAAAGTAGCTGGAGCATTTGTTAAGCCAAATGGCATAACTAACCACTCATACAATCCTTGTCTATTTTTGAAAGCATTTTTCCAAAGGTCCTCTTCAGCTATTCTAACTTGATAATAATCACTTCGTAAGTATAGCTTAGTGAAATAATTTTCATGCTTTAACTAATCTAGCAAATAATCAATGTGTGGGAGTGGGTAGTGATTCTTTACCGTGATTTTATTCAGTGCACAGAAATTGATACACATGCGCCAAGTCCCGTCCTTATTTGGAACCAAAAAAATTAGTGAGCCACATGGAGAAGTAGATGGGCGTATGATACCATTGTCCATAAATTCTTGGATTTTCTTCTTGATTTCCAAACTCTCCATAATTGAAAAGCAATACATAACAATGTTTGGAAGTGGAACATCCTGTTGCAGCTGAATCTCATGTTGAATTCTCCTCTTGGGTGGTAACCCTTTTTGTTCTTGAAACCTCTTGCCATGCTGACTTACCATATCAAACAAATCAGCTTTCAATTTTTCGTCACATCCAACAAAATATTCATAGTCAACATCATCCTTTTTCTTTATCATGAGAAGCACAAAATTTTTACTTGCATTAACTAGCCTCTTCATTTGCCCTGCATTAAGTAAAGAAATGTTTAGTTTCTTGCAATGAGGTCTCACAATATACTCCAGCCCATCCTTAAGCAAATGATATTTGTTCTCATGGTGATAAAACACCACTTTCATGTCATACAAATATGGAATTCCCAAGATAATCTCATAAATTTCAAGTGGAACCACATCTAACTCAACTTCGTCAACAAAGTTTGCAGTAATAGCAAATCCAAATATGCATTTACTTGTAACTTGTAATGTAAATTGGAATTCTTAACTATCTAACCCAAAGGGTATGGTTTATGATGTGGTAGTGTTTCAAGGTTAATATTTTTGACTAAGACTTCTGAAATCAAGTTTGCTTGTGACCCCGTATCAAATAATGCATCAATCTTTGTATGATTAGAAATCACTCTAACATGGAAAAAATTTATCCTTGTGTCTTCATTTGGAGTGTTGTTGTGACTATTTGAGGAACTAGAAATTTCTATGGCTTCCTTTCCTTTTTGAACCATGGTGATTATCTTGGTCTCATCTTCTGAATCAGATCCAATATCTTGTTTTGTAATGGAATATTTTGTTTCCCTTTTTTATTTGGTTTCTTTGGCCTTAGTTTGGGATGTAGTTTCCAACAGTGGGATTCATCATGCCCCTCTTTGGAACAATGTTTGCATCTAGTTTTCTCCCCTTATTTCTTAATAATTTCATTCTTCTTTCCCTTCCTTCTCTTTTCCCTTACCCTTGAATGGCTTCTTCTTACTACCCTCTTCAGGAATGTTTTTTTCACCTTGCTTCAAGATCTGTGGCTTGCACACATACTTCATCTAAGTTGTTTGGGTTAAACATAAAGATAGTATGTTTCAAGTAGGAATGTAAACCTCCTATATATTTCAAGGGTGTATCTTGTGAATTCAAGTTTACTCCTAGAAACAAGGCCCTATTTCTAAACTCCTAAGTGTACTCTTAAACAATTTGGCCTTTGAGATGCCTAAAGTTTTGCCAACTCATAATTTATTTTTGCATATAGGCTAATGGATAAAACTATTTTAATGGAATAAATGAATTCAACCCAATAAATGGAAATCTTACGATGGATTCGCCTTTCCTCTTGTGCCTTTTCCGCCCACCAAACTAGTGTTGCTCCTTCTAGCCTTAATGAAGCCAATTGGATCTTTATATCGTCTTCTTGTAAATTATTAATTCTGCACTATACTTCCAATTAACTAATCCAATTGTCTAAATTCTCTGCATGAACCTCTCCATTGTATATGGGAAGTTAAAACTTGATGGCCAACTTGAGTAATGGAGTCTTTCCTTTTGGGATCTTGGAATGAGTGTGGGTATGAATTTTTGTGGTGGATGTGGAAGATGAAGATGATGATGAAGATGATGAAGATGAGGATGGTGGAGATGGAGGTGGCTTTCCTCCACTACCTTTTGAGCTCTTCTCTTCATCCTTCTTACTGTTTGAAGATCCTTCTCCATGTGGAGGCTTTGAACCTTCTGCAGTTTTTTCTGCAATGGATGCTTCATACATGAATTTAACCATTCTTTGCATCTCTTTAAAGTCTCCCTTAACATCCTATTATTCAAAATGTTCATGAGTCTCTTCATAGCTTGACATTTTGGCTTTGGATTCAAGCTCAACCTATGTATCTTGTACCTTTTCAATCACTTCAGCCTCTTGTGCAATTTGTACCTCTTCAATCTCAACTGATGGAGATCGAATTTGAGGTGCTTCAGGTGTTGATTTGAGTGTTCCTTTGGGTGAGGATGATTATTTCTCAGCTCTCTTCCTTCTTTTCCTAATCTCAGGACTAGCTACCAATAGATTCCCTTCTCCTTTTTGCAACCTCAACCTTGTAAGCATCAAAAAAATTGCAACTATTAAAACCCTTCAAGAAAAGCAAGCAAGGAACCTTGTGTTATGATACCAAATTGATCTAAAATTGATTGTCAATTATTTCTTTGCTAATATCAGTTTCATATTTAAATAAACATTTCTTTGATTTTCTTAACCATTAAGAGTTTATCCATGAGCATGTTATTGTTAATTCAATAAACTTGGTGAAATTTAGTGTTTTTTCATGAAGTCAAAAGAATAGAAAAATAATTTCTGAAATGCAACAAATAAGAACACAGCAAGCACAAATAACATAGCTCAATACACAAGTTTTTGATGAAGGAGTTCACCCCTCATGGGCTACATCTCCTTGGTCCAGCTTCATAGTGTGGCCCTTTGTATTAGATTCAAATGTGAAAAATTATTGTTTACAATATGTTGTTGCCTCTGCAACCTACTCCAATGGCTCCAAAACATCAAAATCTACCAGAAATGTTTGTTCCTGAGCTCATCTTGGTCGAAAATTGGCTCAGTTATGGAAAAAACAAGATTTCCTACAATTTCTCCTCTAAAACTGGGATTCTGCTAGTTAAAATTCCAAATTTAGCAATGCTGCTGCATTTGGCGTGCTCCGCCAATTTCTCCGCTACATTAAGTGAGCTTAACTAAGAGATAATCATGCTTTAATAAATAGATAAGCACAGTTTAATTTTTTAAGCGCGGTTAGTGCCGATTGGCATTAGGAGCGGTTTAGCTTAATTTAATTATGTTTAAATGTAATTAACCATACTTAATAACTTCCCGCCGGATTTTCTGTTGGGGCTATCAGTTCTGACGCATGACCACATAGGAGGGGGTTGGCCCCCTCCGGACCCTCGTTGGCTGGCATGATAAACTTCAAATTTCGGTGCAGAGCTATATGGGTAAGACCCACGGTAGAAGCGGAGACCGTAAGGCGTATGGTTGGTAGGCGGTAGGTCTGGGGTACAACCCCGACCCTTGCCATAAGTTTTTGTTCCACACCATACTTGTCAATTCTGCTAAATAAGTTAGTCTCCCCACCATAATAGCCTCCTGCTAGTCAGATGTAGAGCTCCTCCATAGTTAGCTCCAACTCTACCACAGTCTAAGGTTTTAACTTAGGTTAATATATATTGTGCCATATAATATTTCCCACCATCGCATAGTCTTCGACCATATATATATATATATATATATAACCATGTGATATGTATGCGCCAATGTTCCATAATGTTCCAACCTTAGAATATATGCCAACATGCCATTCCACTTTCCATGCAATGGGGGGGTGTACGTGGCATTCCACATGGTCCTCCCCCATTGGCCCATAACTGCACCATAAAAATAACATTGCACCCATAATAATAAAAATTCACCCTTAGACTTAAGATAAAAAAATTTCCCTTCCTAGTCAACATTGGTGAATCTAGTTGTGCCACTTGGCATAGTATGATTGGATGATTCTGGAGAATATTCCCTATGAAGCTGACTAGACTACCACATCATCCCTGTACCTGTTCTGCTCATTTTTTGCATGTTTGTGAAAACGACTAGCAGGCCATAACTCCCTCATACAAAATCAGAATTTAATGAAACGAGTTGCGTTGGAATCCTGGAGACGAGCTCTATCCAGGAGTTCAAGTTTGAATCATTCTTGAGTTCTTTCAATTTTGAGCTAAATATTGAGCCCTAGATCATTCCTTCCCACTAGAAGCCTTTTGGACCCCAAAAGATACTATCAATTATTCAACAAGTGAGGGTACAACTCCCTCACTCTTCCAATCTCCAACCATTTGGCCTTTGAGGGATTTTGACCCTTGAGTCCCACTCTAAGGTCTTCAACATTCCCTCTTCTTGAAGTTATGATTCTTTTTTCAAGTATGATATGATGCTAAAGTACATCAAGATATTATGGCGAGAAATCATCTATTGATGGTAGCTAAACATGTTCTCCTTGATCATCAATCAAAGGAGGCTCAAACAATATCAAATTCTCAGGATTAACGATAGAATAAATTTGCATATAAGGAGGAAAATCTAGCTTGAATGCATTTGTACCAATCCTTTCCAGAATTTTAAATGGACCATAACGAATTGGTCTGAGATTCTTACCTTCCCCTTCATTTTTTTTTCTTATGTACAACAAAGCTTCATCAACAACTTGGAATTTCTTATCAACCCGGTATTTTTCATCTCTTGCCTTGTAGCTGCTTTGGCTCTTTTGAAGTTTCTCTTGCATGATGTGATGTATCAATTGGATTTTGTCAATGAACTTCCTTGCATTATCTATGCCACTATGACCATATATAGCGACATTTTTCTCAAAGATGAAGTCCAATGGTGATCTTGGAAAATAACCATAAAAATGCCTCAAATGTAGATGTGTTTGTGGAAGAATGTTTGCCCTGTTGTATGCATGTTGAATGTAATGCAACTGTTCATCCCACAAAATAGGATGCTTGTTGCAATAACCTATAAGAAGATGAATAACAGTCCTATTCACCACCTTGGTTTGACCATCTGTTGGCGGATGAAATTTTTTACTCTTCTTCAACTTTGTGTCCATCATGTCTCATAATTTTGACCAAAAATTCCCAAAAAATTGATAATCTCGAGCACTTACAATAGAAGTAGGAAGACCCAAAAGAACCCAAAATGTTTGAAAGAAAATATTAGTGGTTTGTTTAGCTGTAATGTTTTTCTTAAATGACATCCAAATACACATTTTTCTGAACCTATCTACCACAACATACAAATAATTACGACCTTTCCTTGACATAGGAAGACCACCTACAAGATCCATTGAGATACTATCCCAAGGATGTAAAGGAACTGAAGTGGAGTGTACAATCCAAGCTTCCTATTACTAGGCTTACTTGTTGCACATAAAGAACACCCTATAAAAAAACCAGATACACTATCAATCATATGTGGCCAATAACAATACCTTTGGAGATTTACTACTGTCCTCCGTAGACCTAAATGTCCTGCAATCAATGATGTGTGTGCATCCCTTATGATACTGTTTATTACTCCCTGTGAAATACATAACCTGCCCAAGTGATACAACAGACCGTTATGCACATGATAATATAACTCTTCATTTTTGTTTCCTTGACTCAAGTTTTCATACACGTATTGAAAATCACTATCATTTTCATATTGTTCAGTGTAACTTTCATGCATAATGGAATTGTGCTTGAGTATAATAGCTAAATTTACAATAGGCCTCGAGAGCATATGAGCTACCTTATTCTAGATTCCCTTTGTTTACATGATAACCAAATGAATTTTCTGTAGAAAAAAACCCATCCATATGAAATGTCTTGATTGCTACAAATTTGACTATGATTGTAAGTACTACAATGGCTGATGGTCAATATGGATAATGGTCTCTTTCCCCATCAAGTAGTGCTTCCATTTATTTAAAATTTGTACCAATGCATATAACTCTTTATCATGGGTGGAATATTTAGTCACAACTCCATTAAAAATTTAAGAATGAAACGAAATAGGCTTACCATGTTGCATGAGCACTGCTCCCATAGCATAATCGCTTGCATCTGTTTGGATCTCAAATGGCTGTCTAAGATTCGGAAGTGCTAAAACCGGTGCTGAACTTATCTTTTTCTTCAAAGAATCAAATTATTTTTCTGTACATCTCCCCAATGGAATAATTTCTTCACAATTTTCAATGCATGTAATGGAGCTACAATGGAAGAAAAATTAGCAATAAATTTCCTCCAATACTATGTTTCCACTAAAAATCTTCTTACCTCTGTAACTGTATTGCGCTTGGGCCAATTCAGAATGACCTCTACTTTGGAAGGATTGATCTTTAACTCACCTCCTCCAACAATGTGTCCCAAATACACCAATGAAGTCTTACCAAACTAGCACTTTGACATCTTTAAAAACAATTGCTCTTTTCTCAAGGCATCAAGTACCTTGTTCACATGCATGACATGTTCTTCTCTTGATTTGCTGAATATGAGTATGTAATATAATTAAACAATGAAAAATACATCTAGAAATGGTCTAATTACATCATTCATGACTCTCATGAAAGTGGTTGGAGCATTTGTTAAGCCAAATGGCATAACTAACCACTCATACAATCCTTGTCTAGTTTCGAAAGCAGTTTTCCAAATGTCTTGTTCATCTATTATAACTTGAAGATAACCACTTCGTAAGCCTAACTTAGTGAAATCATTTGCATGCTTTAACTGATCTATAAAATCATCAATGCGTGGGAGTGGGTATCGATTCTTTATCGTGATTTTATTCAGTGCATAGAAATCGATACACATGCGGCAAGTCCCGTCCTTGTTTGGAACCAAAAAAATTGTTGAAGCACATGGAGAAGTAGATGGGCATATGATACCTTTGTTCAGAAATTCTTGTATTTTCTTCTTAATTTCCATACTCTCCATAATTGGCATGCGATACATACAAATTTTTGGAAGTGGAACATCCTACTGCAGCTGAATCTCATGCTGAATTCCCCTATTGTGTGGTAACCCCTTTGGTTCTTGAAACATCTCGATATGATTAATTACCACGTCAAACAAATTAGATTTCAATTTTTCATCACATCCATCAAAATATTCATATTCAACATCATCCTTTTCCTTGATCATGAGAAGCACAAAATTTTTACTTGCATTAACTAGCCTCTTCATTTGCCCTGCATTAACTAAAGAAATGTTCAGTTTCTTGAAATGAGCTCTCACAATATACTACACCCCATCCTTAAGAAAATGATATTCGTTCTCATGGCGATAAAACATCACTTTCCTTTCATACAAATAAGGACTTCCCAAGATAATCCTAGAAATCTCAAGTGGAACCACATCTAACTCGACTTCATCAACAAAGTTTGCAGTAATAGAAAATATAAATATTCATTTCCTTGTAACATATAAATTTTCATTCTTAACTATCCAACACAAAGGGTATGGTTTATGATGTGATACAGTTTCAAGTTTAATATTTTTGACTAATTCTTTTGAAATCAAGTTTGCTTGTGACCTCGTATCAAATAATGCATCAATCTTTGTATGATTACAAATCGCTCTAACATGGAACAATTCTATCCTTGTGTCTTCATTTGGAGTGTTGTTGTGATTATTTGAGGAACTAGAACTTCCTATGCCTTCCTTTCCTTTATTAACCATGGTGATTATCTTGGTATCATCTCCTGAATCGGATCTAAGATATTTTTGTGTAGTGGCAGTCGTCTTTTGCTTCATCATGCCCCTCTTTGGAACAGAGTTTGCATGTATTTTTCTCCTCTTCTTTCTTAATAATTGTATTCTTCTTTCCCTCCCATTTTCCTCCCTTCTGTTTTCCCTTACCCTTGAATGGCTTCTTCTTACTACCCTCTTCAGGAATGTTTTTTCCCCTTACTTCAAGATGTGTGGCTTGCAAACATACTTCATCTAAGTTGTTTGGGTTAAACATAAGGATAGTATGTTTCAATTAGTAACGTAAACCTCCTATATATTTCAAGAGTGTATCTTGTGAATTCAAGTTTACTCGTAGCAACAAAACCCTCTTTCTAAAATCCTAAGTGCACTCTTGAACAATTTGGCCTTTGAGTTGCCTAAAGTATTGCCAACTCATAATTTATTTTTGCATATAGGCTAATGGAAAAAACTGTCTTTTAATGGAAGAAATTATTTCAACCCAAGAAATGGAAATCTTACCATGGATTCGTGTTTCCTCTTGTGTCTTTGCCTCCCACCAAAATAGTGCTGCTCCTTCTAGCCTTAATGATGCCATCTCAGATCTTTATGTCATATTCTTGTAAATTCTGAATTCTGCAGTGTACTTCCAATTGGTGAATCCAATTGTCTAACTTCTCTGCATAAACCTCTCCATTTTATATGGGAAGTTCAAACTTGATGTCCAACTTGAGTAATGGAGTCTTTCCTTTTGGGATCTTGGAATGATTGTGGGTGTGAGTTTTTGTGGTGGATGTGGAAGATGAATATTATGATCAAGATGATGAAGATGAGGATGGTGTAGATGGAGGTGGATTTCCTCCACTACCTTTTGAGCTCTTCTCTTCATCCTTATTACTATTTGACGATCCTTCTCCATGTGGAGGCTTTGAACCTTCTCTAGATTTCTCTGTAATGAATGCTTAATACATGACTTTAACCATTCTTTACATCTCTTTGAAGTCTCTCTTAAAATCCTCTTCTTAAGGATGTTCATGAGTCTCTTCATAGCTTGGAATTTTGGCTTTGGATTCAAGCTCAACTCTGTAGCTTGTACCTCTTCAATCACTTCAGCCTCTTATGCAATTTGTACCTCTTCAATCTCAACTGATGGAGATGGAATTTGAGGTTCTTCAGGTGCTACTTTGAGTGGTCCTTTGGGTGAGGATAATGATTTCTCAGCTCTCTTCCTTCTTGTCCTAATCTTAGTACTAGCTAGCAATAGCTTCCCTTCTCCTCTCTGTAACCTCAACCTTGTAATCATCACAAAAATTGCAACTATTAAAAACCTTCAAGAAAAGTGAGCAAGCAACCTTGTGCTCTGATACTAGCTTGATCTAAAATTGATTGATAGTTATTGTTGTGCTAATATCAGGTTCATATTTAAATAAACATTGCTTTGATTTTCTTATCCATTAAGAGTTTATCCATGAGCCTGTGATTATAAATTCATTAAAATTGGTGAAATTTAGTGTTTTTTTATGAACTCAAAAGCATAAAAATCTATTTTCTGAACAAAAAAAAAATATAACACATCAAACACAAATAACAGAGCTCAATACACAATTTTTTGATGAAGGAGTTCACCCCTCCTAGACTACATCTCCTTGGTCCAACTTCATGGTATGGGCCTTTGTATTAGCTTAAAATGTGAAAAATGATTTTTTAAAGTCTTATTTTTCCTTTGAAACCTGCTCCAATGGCTCCAAAACATAAAAATATACCAGAAATGACTCTTCCTGAGCTCATTTTGGTCAAAAATTGCCTCAGTTATGGAAAAAACAAGATTTCCTACAATTTCACCTCTAAAACTAGGATTCCGCCAGTTATAATTCCAAATTTAGCAAGGCCGCCACATTTGGCATGCTCCTCTAGTTTCTCTGCTACATTAAGTGAGCTTAACTAAGAGATAAGCGTGTTTTAATAAATAGATAAGTGCAGTTTACTTTTTTAAGCAAGTTTACTGTTGATGGGAATTAGGAGCAATCTAATGTAATTTAATTATGTTTAAACATAATTAGCCATACTTAATAACTTCCCACCGGATTTTTTGTTGGAGCCATTGGTTCTAGCACATGAACACATGGGAGGGGGCTGGCCCCCTCCAGACTCCCATTGACTGGTGTGATAAACTTCAAATGTCGGCGGAGAGCTATATGGGTAAGACCCATAGTAGAAGTAGAGATGGTAAGGCATATGTTTGGCAGGCGGTAAGTCTAGGGTTCGACCTCTGCCATAAGTTTT
Source organism: Pinus albicaulis (assembly GCA_034641835.2). Taxonomy (NCBI): domain Eukaryota; kingdom Viridiplantae; phylum Streptophyta; class Pinopsida; order Pinales; family Pinaceae; genus Pinus; species Pinus albicaulis. Next base: position 753,358,266 of record CM076576.1, on the reverse strand, counting down.
TGTTCCACACCATACTTGTCAATTCCACCAAATAAGTTAGCCGCTCCCCCATACTAGCCTCCCGCTAGTCAGATGTAGAGCTCCTTCATAGTTGGCTCTGACTCTGCCACAGTGTAAGGTTTGAACTTCAGTTAATATATATTGTGCCATATAATATTTCCCACCATCGCATAGTATTTGACCATAGGTTATATATATATATATATGCGCCAATGTTCCGTAATGTTCCAACCTTAGAATATATGCCAACATGCCATGGGGGGAAGGGTGTACGTGGCATGCCATGTGGCCCTTCCCTATTAACCCATAATTGCACCATAAAAATAACAATGCACCAATAATAAAAAAAAATTCACCCTTATACTTAGGATAAAAAAAATTCCCTTCCTAGTTAACATTGGTGAATCCAGTTGCGCCACTTGGCATAGTATCATTGGATGATTCCAGAGAATATTCCCTATGAAGCTGACTGGACTACCACATCATCCTTGTACTCGTTCTGATCATTTTTTACCTGTTTGGGAAAATGAAAAGCAGGCCATAATTCCCTCGTACGATCTCGAAATTTGATGAAACAAGTTGCGTTGGAATCATGGAGGTGAGATCTATCCAGGCATTCAGGATTGAAAAATTTATGAACACTTTCAATTTTGAGCTAAATACTGAGCCTTAGATAAGTGTCCAAGATTAATGTACTAGATTTAACAGTGTATACAATGCAATTCCTACCAATATTAAACCACCACAAGGTCTACCCTTAATAAAATTCCCATATGGCTTTCAGGCAAACATGTATTACCATCTTAGAGAGAGGAATTCCTCAACATTAGAAGAAATGCAAAGGGATGCATTGAGTTTAGAAGCCAATCTGTTAGAAAGAGGGCTAGGATAAGAACTGCAAGAAGAGTGACCATGAAAGAATAACCCAACCCTAAACTTCTTTTGTTGATGCAAAAATAGATTCATTAGTCATAACAACAGAAAGAATGATGGAAATGATTAATATAAATGAAAGGGCTGCTCCTAGAGAAAATCAACCTGCACCTCAAAACTATAATCAAAATCTTAGAATAAATCCCCCCCAAATCAAACAGAGGGAATAGAGGGGTCAAGATCAACAAATTAGACATCCATTTTAGGACAATTATGCTAATGAATATGGGTAAATAATAGAAGAGGTAGAATATAACCAAATAAATTTGATGTGTATTAATGATGATGTAACAATTTTTCTAACTCAAGAAGAACAAGAGATTTTTCAACTTTACCAAACTGAGCTTGATTAAGAAGAATCAGATGATTACAAACAGGGATTTGAAAATACTATTATGGAAGTCCATAGGCAATATAACCTTAGGAGTAAGAAAAATTAATATGCCCCCAACAAAAGGAATTTTGAAAATCCTGCTAAGAAAACGTCTGATACTGTTGTTAAGAAAACCCCAGAAAATTCTCCCAAGAAAACTGTTGACAGTTCTGGAAAAAATACAGTAGAAACTACTACCAAAAAAATAGTTGAGAACACTTCCAAAACTACTCAAAATAATATCCCAACCACCAGTCAGCAAAAGGAACTTGTATCAAAATAAATTTGTGATAAATTTGATTTTGTGAACTTGAATAAGATTCAAACATCATTCAACATTGAGAATGAATTAGAAAAACTAAAAATTCCCATTCCTCTAACAGATTAATGAAAAAAATATATACAGATTTCAGGTTATGAAGGCTCTAAACATAGGGGAAAACACTAACATTGTTAATTTGAATGATGATCAACCTGAACTCTTATTTTGGCCAGAAGTTGATGGGAAACCATAGGAAGGAAGAGTTCCTCCATTCTAAGTTAGCCTAAATGTTCATGATAAGATTCTCCATAATGTTATGCTAGATTCAGGTTCTTCGCACAATTTAAGGCCCAAAGTTGTTATGGAAAAACTTGGTCTTGACATTACTGGACCTTCTAAATATTTATATTCATTTGATTCCAGCAAAGTAAGTTGCCTAGGTATCATCAACGATATATGTGTTAATTTATCTCAAATCCTAGCTAAAAGTTTGGTAATGGATATAGTGGTTGCAGATATACCCCCTAGGTATCGCATGATGTTGTCACACCCATGGGGATAAAATTACAAGGGACCATATAAATGGACATGAATTATGCTACCATACCAGTGTTTGGTCAGCAGAGAAGATTATATAGGGAAAATTTGATGAAATTCATGGTGAGTAGTCAGGATAAACCACAAAACTATCCTCTTTACTCTGTCCATTCAGATTTAGACTCTTTCATTCTTTATAATCATGGAGATAGTAATATTCAGGTTACCAATGCAGAAGATGATATTTGTGAAACAGATGAAAACCAAACAAAAATAGTGGAACAAAACATTGACCTCAAACCTCTTTGGAACGTGATTTTTGATGGATCTTGTAGCAGAGAAGGTTCTGGAGCAGGAGTGTGGGTTTCAAACACAGGAAACAACCATGTTGAAGGTTATTCATACAAGCTTAATTTTCAATGTACCAATAATATAGCCGAGTATGAAGCACTTTTATAAGGATTGAAATTGTTGAAAAAATTGGATGCTAAAAGAATTTCCATTCATGGAGATTCTGATTTAATCATAAAGTAGATTAAAAGAGAATACTCTGCAAAGAATCCTAGATTGAGAGCATACATAAATGTTGTTCTTTATTATCTAGAGATTTTTGTGGAATATGATCTTGCTACAATTCCTAGAAATAAAAATATCCTTGCAAATGGTCTAGCTTTTTCAACCAGCACCTGTAAAATGCCTCACCCCAATAGACAATATAAAGTGGAAGTAAAACATCGACCAACTGTACCAAAAAATATGAGGAATTGGAAAGTGCTTGGAAACGACTAGAAAATTGAAAACTTTTTGTAGTCTAAGGATGAATATGAAGAAAATAGTATATATTTATAGTGTGAATTCGAAGATTGAATAGTAGATAAAGTTATAAATAAATTGGAATTTCTTGAAATAGATCCAGAAAAAAAGAAAAAAGAAAAAAGAAAATTGAAATACTTCAGTTAAAGGATAATGTTTTACCTAGAGGTTTGGTTCCACTAGAAGAATTATTTGATTTCAATGATGTAGCTAAGAAGCCTAAGATTGAGCCCACAGGGGTAGATGTAGAAGAGTGTAATATAGTGAGTGAAAAAGATCCTAAAATGATAAAACTGTCAAAATCATTGGATGCTGCTGAAAAACAAAAATACATTGCTTTATTCAAAGAATTCAATGATTTATTTGCCTGGAGCTATGAAGATCTCAAAGCATATGACAATAGTATTACACATCATAAAATTCCAATTAAAGAGGATCAGAAACCATTTAAATAGAAAGTTCGTAGAATAAATCCAATTCTGATGCCTGTGATTGAGAAAGAAATTAAAAATATGTATGATGCTAAAATCATAGTTCCTCTTAGGTACTCCAAATGGGTGTCTAACATAGTGTCAACGAGGAAGAAAACTAGAGAAATCATACTATGCATAGATTTCAGAAATCTTAATAAGGTCTCCCTAAAAGACAACTACCCTTTACCAAAAATGGATCACATATTACAGAAAGTAGTTGGATCTAGTACGATATCTTTATTAGATGGTTTCTCAGGCTACAACCAAGTCTTAGTTCATCCTGATGATCAGGATAAAACAAATTTCACTACTCCATGGGGAACCTTCATGTATGTGAAGATGATCTTTGGATTAATGAATGCTAGAGCCACATTTCAAAAAGCAATGGATATTGCCTTTGCTAATAAAATTGGAAGGTTTATTTTGATCTATCTAGATGATATTACTATCTACTCAAAAACTGATGAGGAACATTTGTTACATCTGATAAGAGTGTTTGAAAAATGTAGAAGGTTTGGAATTTCATCCTAAGAAAACACTTTTTGGCCTTGAAGAAGGAAAACTTCTGGGTCATATTTTTTTCTAAAGATGGTATTAGGATTGATCCCAGTAGAATTGAAGCTATATGAAAATCAGTCATCCTAGAAACATTAAGGAGCTTCAATCATTTAGTGGCAAGATTAATTTCCTAAGAAGATTCATTCCTGACCTTGCAGAAATTCTTAGAAATATAACAAATATGATGAAAAGAGATTTATAGATAAGATGGAATAGTGAAGCTAGGAAATCCTTTGATCAAGTTAAACAAGCATTGACAAAAGCACCAGTCTTGATTATTCTAGATTTCTCTAAATATTTTATAATATTTTCTTTTGCATCTGAACATACTGTTGCAGCTCTTTTATTACAGAAAAATAATGAAGGATTTAAATAGGCCATTGCATTCTTTAGTAAGGCTAAGGGATGTAGCATTGAAATATATCATTATGGAAAAACAAGCCTTTGCATTGATAAAAGCAATCAAAGATTTCAAAGTGTATATCCTACATTCCCATATAATTTCTTATGAACCAAATTCAGTGGTTAAGGATATTTTAACTCAAAATGGGCATCATGGTAAAAGAGGTAAATGGATTTCTATCATTCTTGAGTATGATTTAAAATTCAAATCCACCAAGCTTATCAAAGGACAAGGAATAACCAAATTGATGGTTGAGTCCAATTTTCATGCATTGGATATCAACTTTGTTGCTACATTAGATGATCAAGAGGAGCAGGCGACTCCAAAAATTGATGAGGCTTTTATGACCTCACCCTGGTATGCAGACCTCATTTTTGTTTTATACAATTTAAATGCTCCTCCCGGTTTAACAAAAAGAAAGGCTATATTTCTAAATTTAAAAGAAGTCAAGTTTTGCATCATAGATAATGTTTTATATTGGAAAGATGCTGGTGGTATTTTATTGAAGTGTCTAATGAAGGATGATGCAGAAAGAACCATGCAGGAATTCCATGAAGGTGATTACGGTGGAAATCTATACTATAAAACCACTGCTAACAAGATTCTTAGAGCTGTTTCTTACTAGCTTACCCCTTTCCCTGATGACCAAAAGAAGGTAACCTCCTCCCATAAATGCCAAATATTTGAGGGAAAAAAAAACTATTACATTTTCCTTTAATCCTATATCCGTTGAAAGTCCTTTCCAACAATGGGGATTGGATTTCATTGGTTAAATCCATCCACCTTCCTCTACCCAACATAAGTGGATTATCATAGCCATTGATTACTTTACTAAATGGATTGAAGCCACACCATCTAGATGAGCCACTGATTTTGTTATCATTAAATTTCTGGAAACTAATATCCTCTCTATATTTGGCTATCCAACCAAGCTCATTATTGATAATGTTGCAACCTTTAAATCCAAGAAAATGATAGAATTATGTAGTAAATGCCATATTAATTTGGGACATTCAGCTGCTTATTACCCTCAGAGTAATGGGTTAGTTGAGTCCTCAAATACGAGTTTTTTCAACATCATAAAAAAATTGTTAGAAGGCAACAAAAATTCATGGCACAACAAGTTAATTAATGAACTTTGGGCTGATAGACTTACTACAAAGAAGTTAATTGGCATGTCACTATACCAATTGGTTTATGGGATGGATGTTTTTTTTCCATCCTCTTTTGGAGTTCCAGTTATGAATATAATTCAGGAATTGTAGTTTGAGCCAAATGACACTCAGATAAGGATTAATCAGACCATTTAGTTGCAGCAATCCAGGCAAGAAGTCTACAATAAAAAACAAGTTACCCAGGAAAATGTCAAAAAAAAATTGATAAAAGAACTAAAGAAGATGATTTCAATCTGAGTGACATAGTTTTTAGATGGGATTCCATAAGAGAGGAAAAAAGAAAACATGGGAAATTTAACAATCTTTGGAAACGACCTTACATCATTTAAGTTTTCAAAGGTCACAATGTGTTCTTTCTTAAAGATCTAGATGGAACAAAAATTCTTGGTGGGCCTGTGAATGGAAAAATGTTGAAGCATTAGTTTTCTTATAAATATTTTTCTTACATGAGATCACCGTAAATATCATTGTATTTATTATTTTGATTGGGTAACCTATTGATAGAAATTGAAGCTTGCAGAGAAGACCCTAATATTTTTATTGATATGATACCATAAGTACTCCAACAGCAAAATAAATCATGTGCAGACATTGTTGAAATGGGATACTCAAGGCTACTAATCAAATTTTGTTAACACTTCACATGGAGAAGTGTCATCCCCAGCTGGAGCCACTGTTAGGGTCATATAATTTATAGGGTCTCAAAATGATTGAGTATTTTGTATCAATAATCCTATATTGTAAATAATTTTCAATGTGAAAATGATTTCCAAAAAATACATAAAATTCAAATGAAAAGAGGGTATATCTAAAAAACAAAGTAATAAAGAAGAAAAATAATAAAAATGAAATCAGAACCCCACAAAAGAAAAATAGAGAAAATAACAATGAAAGTGTTGCAAATTCAAATGCCACTACTGATAGATAGTTTCTTTATGTCAAACAAAATAAGGTTTTGTGTAGCTTGTTTAAAATGCCACAATGACTAACTATTTTTTCAAACCATACAACTTAATCATGGTTGAATAATTTTGAATTTTTGTAAATTAGTTTAGAGAATAAAGATTTTCCAAACAGTCTAATCTTGGTAAAATCAGTAGTTAGGTAGAAAATGACATTGATTCAACTGTTTAATTTGAATCAATAGGAGAAATAAGTGATAGAATAGAATAAATTTTTCATTAAAAAAAGGACATGGGTTTGCTAGTCTAAATGCACCCTTAGAAGAAATAAAAATGTTAGTTTAGCAAAAAAGAATGTGAAATTGAAAGGGTTGGTAAAGGTGTTTTGGGCTTTGAAAAGGGATAAAAAATGCTTATATCCTAAGTTTTTATTTCATTATGCATTTGGTGCATAAAGGGGAAAGTGACAAAAATCACTTTATCCTAAGTTTCAAAGTGTCAGGCGCATAAAATGACATGTTTAATCAATTCGAAATATATCCTAATTTTTTGAACCAAATTTAAAGGTCACTACCAGAAAAACTGTCATGTCATATTTCATTAAACATCCTGCAGTTTTTCGCCATCTGATATACCTGCTCCCCGATCAACAACCTTCGTTAGCCTTCGGCCCCCTTCTCCATCCTAGCTTTACTACCATGGGGGTGTCCGAAGAATTCAGTTTTTCCGCTCGTACCCACTACAATGTGGCCTCCTCTCCACTCTTCATAGACCCCCCCTGCCTAAACCACTACACACCTAGTACCCCCCTGAAAACCACTTTCCCCTCGTTTCCAATACCACAGCCCCTAACCGTCACCTCCACCATTAATATCGTGCCACATCATTAAATCCATTTCTAATCGAATCACTTTGCACGATGTGTTATCCGTTAACATTTAATTAAAACTAGATGACCGTTAATTCAATAGACATGTGCCATTTACAACGAAAAGAAGATGTCGCTATAAAACCATGCAATTTCATCCTTTTCAACCTTTACTATGCTATTACCTCTGAAAATAAAATTGTTTTGCAGGTTTACAGTGCACCAATGTTTACCAGTTGATATTTCTGCAACCAAAGTGACAACACTCTCATTTCCTCCTTCAACCAATTAAACAACGACTACGTGTTATTGATAACCCTGTTTATTCCCATTCCAGTCAAATTACTCAAAATTAATTAAATATGCCTCCTAAAAATAAAAACTAGGAGGAACCTTTCAATCCATTGGTCCACCCTCCCCTTGACTTAGATCATGTTCCTCTAACTGGGGGATTACAAAATAAATGAAACAGAATGTGAATTTGAGAAATTTGAAATGTATTGCTAACTGGAAGATAAATTTATTGATACATCGTATGATATTAGACTCTGGGAGTCCAATTACCTCATTATATCTTCCCTCACACATTCATTGCCCCTGAATTCATTCGAAAGTGACAAGCCTGTTATCTTCCTAATCAAAGAGCCATCATTGCCCCTACTGCTGAAATCCTTTTCACCATCACTGCCCAGTCAATTGACCAGATGATGCAAGCTCCCTATGTGGAAAATAACACCCATTTCTCCTTAAAATCCCTTAATGAACTATACCAAAAGCTCGAACTTGCTAAAAGAGCTAAAATATCTGATATATTTCTACCTAAAAAAACTCAATTGCCAAAGAAAAACCCTCCATGCCCTTCCTCCATATTCCTTGATCAAGCTAAACAGATTATAAAACTCATTGCATACCTCCTTAGCTATTATTTTGATCAGTGGGTAGATGAACCCATTATAGGCTTCCTATCTATATTTTACACAGACATCAAACCATAAATCATTTTCAATTACAACCAATTCCTGGCAAACAACAACCATGAGAAGTTTATCAAGTTTCAGATTGAATAAGTGTTTAAATACTATTCTATTTTAGCATATATTTTTATGTATTATTAGGCAGATAGATTCAAATTTTCCATGCAGAAGCTTGATGAAGATGGTAACAAGAAATCAATGATCTTCTGGAAATCTTTGGTGATGAAAGAACAGAAGGAATTTTCTTGCAAACATATCATTGAATTGTTTGTTTATCGAGCCATGAGTGTTCTGAGTAGTATAATTGAACCCAGGATAAGTGAATACATTAAAAGGATAATTCATTTTTCGGATCAGGCCAAGACAGAAGATTGGTACTTGTACCAGAATTATACTGAGATTAGAGTTTATGGATGTGAGCTTGCACCTTATAAGCTCCCAAAATTCCTCCCCATGAGGATTTTTTCTCTTGAGTATATCAGACAGATGCTGAATGCAAATGAGATTCACTTTGTATCAGCCAAGAAGAAGTCCTAATTTAGGACCAAGACACAGATTGGGCCCTTTATTTGCAATAGCAGGTCTTCAGGGGAGGAAGCAGATAAGATATTGAAAGAGATTAATTTCAGCTTTAGTTTCACTTGGTCCTATAGCCCTCTAGGAATCATTTCAAAGCTGAGAGTAGAGAACAAAAATACTCCCTATATTCATACCCAGAGGCCTCAAATAGAAAGGTACATGAGCCAGTCAGTATGGGATGAAAACACATTGGAAGAAATTGAGGAGCAACTGGTATCAACATCGACATCACAGACTCCTGTCCCATAGGAAAAATCACTGAAGAGGAAAAGAGAAGAAGAGGCACCTTCAGTGACTAATAGTGTAGGTAAAGTATTTAAGATAATGTACAGAAAAAGAACAAAGTTGAATCCTAAAGTTGACACAGATAAACATTCAGAGCAAGAATTTTCTATGGTTACTAAAGAGACACCTTACTGCTCTCAAGTAGGTTGTGAGTCCACTACTTCTCCCACAACTTATTCATTATCTCATGACCAAAAAAATCTATTCAAACAACTAAGGTTGTCCAAGGTGAGAAGGAGAAGACAATTTTTGACAATTTTTGGGAGATAAAGATAAAAAATGAAATTCTTAAGAAAAACACCTATACCCAATTCTGGAAGCAGACTTCGAGCTCTCAAAGAAGGGTTTTGTTAGTATTAGATTCAGAGAAGGGTAATATGCAGATGGCCTTCCTTGAGGCCCAAATTCCACAGCCAAATACAACATTTGTCTACAAGAAGACAACCTTTGAATTTGACGTAAAGGATATCCATCACATTGATCAAATGGAGATGCACAAGCAGACAAGTGAAATGATTTCTTCAACTCTGACTAATACCGCCATGAATCTTTCCAATTTGCAGGTTTTCTTGTCAAATATCTAGTCACAGTTGAAAATGGAGAAGATTTATTCTCTTGATAAGGATACAAGGATTAAATCCTTAGAATATTTAGTGGTTAAGATAGGATATGATCCCTCAAATATGATGGCTACAAAGGAGATCATTAAGAAGAAGAATGCTGACATATCAGCATTGTGAAAGCAATTGACACTGTCACCCACTGAAGATCCTCTTACTAAGGATATTGAAGAGACATAGGCCCATAAGAATGACATGATGAAGCTCATCATGGAGAAAAATGCACAAATAAGATAGATGGATACTGAGATGGAAAATATGATCAAATAAAAGGAGAAGACTGAAAAGTTGTCCATGGTTCCATTGGATGTTGTTCCTCTTTCAGCCATTCCTACATCTATAAATTCTACTCCACAGACAACAGATGGTGTTGAATAGTTGAATAAGGAAGTTGAAAATATGTTGATCCAGACATAAGAGATTAAGAAATTGGAGGACCAGGTTAAAGTGTTACAAGACCAGAGGACAAGGAGTGAAGCTTCTCATGCACAAAAATCACAAAGAGCTCAGAAGTTGATTGAAAGTTTACAGAAGTCAGAAAGAGAGTTAGAAATAGGGAAAACCTTGGCCCATGCCAAGGAAATCAACTGGACAGACATCATGAACTCCATTGCTGAAATCTAGCCCTGCATCCAAATTATCTTTGCGAGAAGGAGTTAATAAAAAGAGAAATTGATGTTATAACAGAGATCAAGCAAGAGTTGGGAGAAATTCCTACAACAACAAAAAACGTCATCAAGTTCCTAAAACCTAAAAACATATATGAATTGGATGATTTTGGAGTAGATGATGTTGGTCAGTTTAATTGTCAGTTTAAACCTCTCAATATTAATTATCAATTCGAGAGTCATAAACGTGAGTTGTACTGCCTATTGGCTCAACTTAATGGTTAGAGTATAAATATATTCCTTTGTAATGATAAACTAGATACTGGAATGAAACACACATTTGCTCGCAAATAAACAATCTTGAAAATGAAACTCACTGAACTAATTCCTATCAAGCAAACTCCATACTGCAATTAAAATACGATGCAATTCTCAATCATGTAACATTCTTGCACTCACATTCTACTTTTTAAATCTCCTATGATAACTTTAAAAAACTAATCTATTAACTCTTCTCACTAACACTTGAAACTAATAAGTAAAAAGATCACACATTATTCTAATGACAACCTCACAAATTAAACTAACTATAACTACTCTTCCTAATAAATTCAAGATTCAAACTAACAAAAGAAAGTTCTAATTATTGCTAAAATAAAACTACTTCACTCTATGTAAAATAACATTTAAAAGATCCTATTAAAAATAACATTACAATTAATCTATGAGAAACCTTCTATTTGAAGATTTTAATCTAGGTGAAACAAATTAAACAAACTCACTCTTCAAAAGATGCAACTCATAATGAAAACTAAATCAAAATCATGTCACTCAATAATGAAAACTAAATCACTACTACCCGCACAATTAAATCCACACTCAAACTTGTGCTTATAAAGAAATGATTACACTACAAAAACAAAAATGATTATAATTAAAAATAAATATAATTATTAAGCGAAATTCCGGGATACATAAACAAATCAAATTAAATCCTGCAAACATTCAAACAAATCAAATTAAATCCTGCAAACATCCAAACGAAACTAAGTAATGAAAAACCATTTTCAAACTTAAATTATTTAAATATGTTCTAATTTTGATCACTTATAAATCATTACATTAGACACTCGCACATTCCACTCACGACCACCGTTGTCTTACTTTTTCCTGAGTATTAATCGCAGAATTCTAATGTTGCAAACTTGGCAAAGTATATTAATTAAATAGAGCCTAAAGAATTCGTTTCTCAGTGAATACTCTCGCTTAATTCATTTAACAATTATAAAACTAGATTTGCAACATTCTATTCGAGCTTACTGAAGTGAAATGGAAGTTTTAAGTACAGAATGAAATGATAATTCTGAAATCTAATCTCGCAACATTTCAAAAAAAAATTATATTTATAAATTCAGATCTATGATATCTATGATTCTATTCAAATCTATGATTCTGAGATCTATGATATCATTCAGCTACAGGACTAGTTTCCAGTGGTGGTGGGCCCTTACCACTCCTGGAGGAAGCCTAGATTAACCCAATCTACTTTGAGAAATTGCAGCGAACCATAATATGTATGTATAAAAACGTTGGAGAAAATTATATATTGGAATTCAAAATTCGAATGGAAAATACAACATAAGTCACTGCTCCTATTACAATCCTTTCTCCTCTGCAAATTCGATGATGGTTCTACATTTCAAAATTCCACTTCTACATCTAAGGAATTCTGCTTCTACAACTAAGAAATTCCTTTGTCTACTTGACGGACTAACTCCTTTTTGCCTCTGATAAATCCCTCATGTCTTATATAACCATCGAATTACAATCTGGGATTCTAATTAGTCAATTAGAATATAGGATTGGAGATTGTCGATTTTAACAATTTGCCAAGAATAAAATTAAGTTGACAACAGAATGCTGAAATAAGGAGTGATGATGTTGCTGGACTCCACATCAGATGGGCACAATATTTTAGCCGTAGAAGAATAATCATACAAGATCCCTCAATTGTAGCGAAAATTAAGTTATGGTAGAACCAGGACAGCTAGTTTAGATGGTAACTATAGATTGTTTCAGAAACCAACGAAGCCGGATCTTCATAGCCAAGTGGCCTTTTACGAGACTATGCAGTAAAACAACTGGTGATAATGGTGATCACATAGTCTAAAATTGCTAAAAGTGGGACAAATGCAGTTCCAATTTTCTCTAGAATTGTAATCGAGCTTCTTTGCGTAAGTGAAGAGGTGAGAACTGGTGTCGAAGGGATGCTAGAGAAGAACCTATGGTATCCACAATAGGATCTGGCCATCTGACTTCACTGATGCAACAAAGGACTAGAAGTGCATAAATTCCCTCATGTTTAGTAGTACACTTTAAATCATCAGCAAGAGCATCGTAAACTTCCTGTGGAAAATTATCTCGGTTTGGATTATCATGAAGATGTATAATATCCGAATCAAAGAGCTGCTAACTTCCAGGCTAGTGAGTGGGGTATTCAGGCATTACAGAAGATTGGGAATCTATTTCCAAACCTCTCAATGTTGCACTTATGCTCTCTATGGCGTTGGTGAATTCCTTCTGGCACCATGTTGCAGAGTGACCCAACGTTGCAACGACAAATCTAGGTTGGGGGTTGATTGCTAACTTGGAACGAACAAAGAGGAGGATCGCTTGCTTGATCGAATCTATGCGAGTGAGAGGTTGACCTTTGGCTGCTGCGATTTTCATTTCAGCCTCCATTTGTGGATCAATGTCTATGCAAAATATGATGTCTTTGAATGAGTGTCAAAGTTTAGGAGATTATATGGCACCTAAATGGCTTTGTTTTCCCCATATCCACTTGAATAATCTATCCACCTTCATCACTTCTAACATTGCATAAATTTGTATAGTAAACATCGCTTCTTTACTGCACCTGCATCCTTATATCCTTAGTGTGAAAAATATTCTTGCAGTTCTGTGAACCTCGTATTGCCAGAAAAGCCCATTATTTTCCTCCAGCATGACGATTTGATCCTTTAAAACCCATCTTGGATTTTCTTCCAAACCAACGCATTAGCACTCCTAGATGCACAATGGAAGGAGTTATTAAAAGGTAGAAGGGTAGAGTTGTTGTTCCCAATAGTAGAAGATATCATTTTCCATCAACGAGATGAAGGTTGGAAGCATGAATTAACAGTACAAATGCGAACTCCCCTGCCATCATGAAAACCTATTATTAATGATATTATTACTGAAAACACTTATTCAATTTAATTAATAACAATAATTTATAATTTAATTCTAAATGCCTTTACTCATCAACTTAATAATATAAAACAGATTAAAATACTATGTACAATCACAAAATTATTTGATAAAAAACCATAAAAATTTGGACAAAGATGCAGCTTAACAGATGACAGGACACAAACTATTCTGGAAGTGAAGAGGATTCTTATTAAGAAGAATCTAGTTGTTCAACTAGAAGAAAAGTGCCACAGTCTAGAGATAACAGTTAATAGATTATTTACCATAATTGATCCTTTAACATAGAAAGGTCTTCCTTCTTTATTTGTAATTAATGATAAGTTAATTTTTTATGAATATTATTTCACGAAACTAAAGGAGATAGCCAAGGACAACTCCAAATTTGCAAGCATCAAATGAAGCATGACAGGTAGAGAATTTTCGGAATCTATGGGTAATGATTTCTTCATCCAGCATGAAGTAAATCATATTTTTGTTGTAAACCCACTTTTTCCAGATACATAGAAGTTGATGAGATTTACTGTAAGGTAAATAAGTTGACCATCCCAGATGAATATCGATGGGATAAACTCTGTGAATTATAGGATTGAGCAGTAATTCAGAGGAAGTTAGCACTGGCTAGCGCATCCTCCAACACATCAGCCACCACAACACAGGAATAGGCCTATTTAGCAATTGTTTCCTCAAAAAAAGTGCCAACATTCCATATCATTGTCCACCTAGCCTATTATTTTGTAATAGTTAGATTTTATTGTTTGAGATGGTTCTAATAATACACTGTCGATTGAGACTATGATTTTGTAAAGATTTTTGTAAATTAGTATAAATACTTCATAGTTTGAAGAATTAAGGGTTGATTACTGAGTATAATTTATGATAATCATTGTAATTTCCAAGTTGCTGGAATCATCAATAATACAAGGACATTTTCATAGGATTTATGTTGTGTACACATTAGTGATGTTTTTTGTTCTGTAAATGTGTTATTCATTGTTTTTCCTTTCTCTGTATTTATGAAAATATTAATTGCATAGTATAGATTGTGATGAATAGGATATGTTACTTAGAGAACCCTATTTTGGTTGTTTTCAGTTTACATGTTTTATATTGAGGTCAAATTGAAGAATACTTCATTGCTCTTAATTTTATATTGAATTCTGCATTTCTTCTATTTTAATAATCCACTTAAAATCCTAAAAGATCTAGTTAGTGCAACCTAGTTTTTCCTATGAGACTCCTTCAAAAAAGTGATGCAGATCCAGTTAAATATTTAGACTCTATAGCACAATGGAATTATGGAAAATTAGTCAACCAAAGAATCCAAATCAAACAAACAATTAGTACATTAATAACTAGTCTAAAATTCACTCAAAACAAAGTTAAATTTTACAGAGAGATCCCTCTCTGAAGCTGGTAGGGCTAGATCCCAACTTCTAAAGTTGTTTTGATGTTTTCCTTTGTGTTTATTCTAACAATCTCATAAATTACAAAACGATAACACATTCATTTCTATTTTATTTTAAATAAACAATTAATTACTGATAGGCGTAAAAATATGATATAACACAATCATGTAAAGCTCTTTGAGGCCCTTCTAATGTGTTAAAGAAATCTAAAAAATGAATTTCAAGTTAGAAGGCTAGGACAAAATTTTAGATAGATAGTGATCTGAACTTAAACATGAACACAATAGAATATAGATAAAATGATAAATACAAAGATGCAACATAAATAACACTTCATTTCATTAATATAAAAAAAAACTGAAATATGCTTACATATAGAATGGAAATAAACTACCTCGGGAGATGGTAGCTTATCTCTAAGAAGAGATGTGGCAGATACATGCCTCTAAATTGTGTTACAATGAGGCTCAAGGACCTTTTTATTATTGAACAACAAGGGAAAAACCTAAACAACCAAAACCCTAACCCCAGGAGATGGAAAACCAAGAGGTTGTGGGCCTCATTGGGGTTAGTTGGCCAACCAACTTCCTGGGGTCATAACTTGGTCATATTATCTCCATTTGGCATGTATGATGCCTTGTTGGAAATATCTCTCTGAGTACTACAGGATTTGTGGCAAGAACATGTATGTAACAGATCTCAAAATAATGTCTTTTAGGGGGTCAAAACTGCTCCGTAAGTTTAGGACCCATAAAACCGCTAAAAATAGTAAATGCTACTATAAACAAGGAAACTGATGATAACGACTGCAATACTAGGTGGAATAGGAAGGCGACCACCAATATCCACTTGGATCATATATATAGATAGATACATCGATTAAAATAATTTTCGTGCATTTTAGAATGCACATGTGTTATCAACCTATGTAGGTTTCAAAAGCACATGTATATTCCATGATACTTGCACACTAATTCAAATTCTATTTTTTGGTGGAAATGTTTTTACATGCTCATATGTTTTATAACTTGGTTGTTTCTAATTTAATATGATGATCTAAGTGTTTTCAATTGAAAAATGAAATAAAATATCAAATTTTCTCCAAATGCTTCACAATATATCCTTTTTTCACATTCTTCTTAAATTGGCTACACCAATTTATCAATGATGAAGCGACACACATATATAGATACGAATTTTTATTTTCCACACAAAGATATTTAATATTCTTTTGTTTTGACATATATCAAATCTTAAAATAAAAATGTATTTTTGTTGTTGTTGTAACATTTTATCACCTTAATAATAACGATAAAATATGTTGCATATAGAACAAGATTTTTTATGTAAAAGTAAAATAAAATAGTTTTATTAAGTTATGATTCTCAAGCCATACATTAACACATGACCTCATAATTTAAGGGATATAATTTAAGTTTTAACCTTGTACAATTGATTACTACAAAAATATTCTTAATAAAATACAAAGGAGGAAATGACAAACACACAAATTGACACAGGTGCTTTATCTTGGGAACCCAATATAGAAAATGCTACTATGTAACATATATATCCTATAAATCCCATGAAATTCCAATCCATTTTATCTAGATTAGAATATAATCATAGTTTACTAATCAAAACTATAAAACTATATGCTAAACCATCATGTATAAAAAAACCACTCTTAGCAGAACCATGTGTTGGAAACTACCAAAAATAGATGAAAAAAATTTCCCAATTTTTTTTCAAAGGCATTGCCCCTAAACGGGAGGACTTACCACCCCCCCCCCCTCGTAACCCCCTCGTCGTGCATCATGCATGAGGACAGTAGTGCAAATAATATAACATAGGCCCAACATTTTCCCACTTGTTGTTTTTTTTGCATGCAGGGGGATGCATGAGTACATGATCAAAAATCTAGAGAAATAATGCCGATATTTCTCTATATCCATAGAAATTCTTAGTGCATATAGATTTTGTTAATGAATTTGCAACATTATTCAAGGTGTCCCCTTTTTCTAGCAACACCTTCTTATATTTAATAATATCTATCACAAAGTGATATTGAACATCCATAAGGTTTGTGTTTGTATGATAATCTAGGCTCTTTTCTAGGAATATTGCACTTTGACTATCGCAACATATCCTTACAGCTTATTGTAGCAATATGATACCTAAACACAATATTTGTAACAATACTTATTCCTTGCATACAGGAGTGGATACCATGTATTTAGTTTTTATAGTTGAGAGTGCCAGTATATATTATCTTTTGTTCATAAAAATGAGTGTTCCTCCAAATAGGTTAAACACATACCCACTTGTAGATCTTCTATGATGCATATCTCCAACCCAATGTACATCAACAAAACCATGTATGGCTAGTGCTCTATCCAAACCTTGCCTTCGTTGGTAGTGAAATCCATAGCCAATAGTACCACAAAAATATTTGAAAACCCTCTTTAATGTTTTTCAATGCTTGTTCACTAGCTTTGACATATATCTACTCAATACTCTCATTGAATGTGCAATGTCAAGTCTAGCACATACCACTGCATAAATCAATATTCCAATCACATTATTATATGGAACATGAGACATGTCCTCTTCATCTTCCTGTTTCTTAGGACAATTATCCACAAATAAATTTACACATATTATAAGAATAGGCACCTTTACTAGTTTACATTATTGCATATTAAATCTCTACAAAATTATTTCTACATACTTCTTCTTAATTAACCAGAGTTTCGTATTTTCCCAATCTCTTTTGATTTCCAAACTCAAGATAAAATTTGCAGCACTGAGATCCTTCATGCCAAATTTAGAGGACAACTATGTTCACTTACTAGATTATTTACATTTGTTTTTAATAAAAAATATATCATCCACATATAATACCAAATAAATAAAATGATCAACAACTAATTTGAAATATTTACGGCGATTTGTTTTCGTCCTTATGAAGCCATGTCCAAGAATACAAATATCAATTTTTTGATACCACATCCTTAGTGATTTCTTTAACCCATACAGGGACGTTTTCAGCCTACATACTAGCTCTTTCTCTCCTTTCTTAGTAAATCCTTTTGGTTGCTTTATGTTTATTTTAGATCCCCATGAAGAAATGGTGTCTTAATGTCCATCTATTCTACTTCAATATTGAAATTAAAAACAAAAAATAAAATAAATGTAATAAAATTTAACTTGGCAACAAGAGAAAATATAACCAAATTTAACTCCCTCTACCTACAAATAATCATTTTCTACTAACTGAGCTTTGTATTTCTCCACTATTCATTTTTCCCTCAAATTCTTCTTAAACACCTATTTTCTATCAATGGGATTTCTTTTAGCGAGAAACCCCAATATATCCGAAGCCTCATTCTTATCCAAGGCTATCATTTCTTTAACCTTGATGTTCTTCAAACCTTTCCATACTATGAATCCATTGCCTCCCCAATAGTTATAAGGTCATTATCAATAATAAAAAAAGAAATATTTAAATGGAAAGAAAGTGGATTATATCTTTTTGAACTCCTTATTTCCCTAACTGATCTCCTCAGTACCAAAGTATATGGTTATTCTTCTTCTTCTTCTTTTCCTTTTTTAGACTTTGACTCTGTATCCTTCAATTCAAACTCTGCCTTTTTAGGTTCTTTCTCCATTTATAGGACTTCCTTTTTTACATAATCTTTGACTTCTTTAATATCACACCTTGAAAATACACAACCTTTTTAGTTTTTAGGTTCCAAAGCTTATAACCTTTTATACCATCTTTATATCCAATAAAGATACACTTTTAATTTTTCTTATCCACCTTACTCATATTCTTCTTTGAAACATGTACATAAACATCACAGGAAAATACCTAAAGATGTGTAAGAGAAGGTTTCTTACCACTCCATACCTGATGTGGAGTCTTGTCATCCAACACTAATGAGGGTGGCTTATTTACCAGATAACATTCAGTGTCCACTACATCTACCCAAAATTCTTGTCCTAACTCAATGCATTGAGCATGCTCCTTGATTTCTCCATTAGAATCTTGTTCATCCTTTCTATAACTCTGTTCTATTGAGGTGTGTATTGATTAGTCTTCTACCTTGATATACCACGCTTCTTACAAAATTATTTGAATTCATTACCACAAAATTCTCCATGATTATGTGTCCTCGACACCTTAATTTTCTTCTCTATTTGATTTTTCATACGAGTCTTGAACTCTTTGAACTTGTTAAATAAATTTATATTTCTTCCTAAGGAAATAAATCCATTTATTCCTTGAGAAGTCATCTAGAAGTGGTACATAATACATATATTTATCCAGTGATGGAGTCAACACAGGTCCAAACACACCATTGCATACATTAACATAAATATTTTATCCTAGAAGCCGATACTCAGGAAAAATAGTAAGATTCATCAAAATATATATATATATATATATATATATATATATATATCTATGTATGTATGTATGTATGTATGTATGTATGTATGTATGTATATCCTTATCTATAGTATTACAATACATCATATATCACACAACACCCATGAATTTCCAATCCATTTACTTTAGATTAAAATACAACCTTAATTCCTTAAACAAAACTTAAAAACCATGGGATAAAAAACCATGGGCCACAAAACCATGGGTTGGCAACTGCCAAAAACACAGGCAAAAAAACCACTTGTGTTTTCTTCAATAGCACTACCCTCAAACCCCCCATGCATAAGGGGGTTGTCACCCCCACTATGCATCACACATCATATGATACATGGGTATATTCATGCAAAGGATACAACACATAGCTACCATATAAAACTTTCATAATTAAGGAAGTGTGTTTCCTTCTAAAAGGTCACACATTCAAATCCAAAGTGGGGTGGAGTATTTACATATCCGTATACTTTAGTAGTCGAATTATTATGTGGTTATTGACCTCTTGTACAAAAAACATATGGGCATCATACACCTGTTGGTATATTACTTGGTCGTGACCTTAAAATTTTATATATATTCCATTAGGGAAAAAAAACATAATTTTTATGTCATTTGTAAAAATGATACAAAATTACATTTTGTATATACACACCCTATGTGTATTCGATATTATTCTAGAAGTGTCTTTGGTGTGCTTTGATAGATGCATATTTTCCAGAATTTGCTTAGTAAGAGCCATATACATAGATTGTTGTTAGCTAATACTCAATATTGTCGAAAATAAATAATTTTTCACCTTGTAGTGTTATACTGTTTAGTAGACTAGTATCTTAGTAAACAAACTATTAAAAGTAAACTATTCAAATGAAAATTAATGATATTCTTCTGGGAAAATTTTGACCTATATAGGGCCCATAATGAAAACACATAAGTGTGTCCTTCTCTTTGTTCCTCTATCTTCCATAAGCCTTGGGCCATCTCCATACTAAGTTTTGATAGTCGATAAACTAGTCAATTCCTCTTCCTATATATGTGAGAACATGAGAAGCCATTAAAAGAGTCTTTGATCTAAAACATTTCTTCCAAAATGGGAGCCAACATTAAGTTCTTACGTGTTTGTGTTTTGTTTAACTAGTTAATTACTAACATTGAGTCCCCCACAACTTCAATATGGTCACAACCTTTGTCTTTTGCATAAAGTACCATTTGCAAGCCAAAAGTTCTTCTTAGTTATTTTATCCTAGGCTAAAGCCCAATTTTTCTTGGAAAAAGTGTAAATCAGATAGATAAAGAACAAATCCTTCCACACTTCT
Source organism: Pinus albicaulis (assembly GCA_034641835.2). Classification (NCBI taxonomy): domain Eukaryota; kingdom Viridiplantae; phylum Streptophyta; class Pinopsida; order Pinales; family Pinaceae; genus Pinus; species Pinus albicaulis. The sequence goes on along the minus strand of CM076576.1, from coordinate 753,337,482 downwards.
TTGCTTGTTATCTCTGGAAGCCCCATCAAAGAAGGCCCAAGGTTTTGAGTGATCAATATCTTCTTCTACGATTATTCTAGGTGGGGCTTCCCCTTTGTCTTATGGGGAGTCTGCTAAAATCATTAGTGATTCAGCTACCAGTTTCCCTGGAGAATATTTTTTGTCTTGGAATATGGCTCTGTTTCGATCTATTGAAAGGTCCACCCAGACTATGAGCAATGGATGAGATTAGAACAAAGGAATAGCCAGGTTGGAGTGCCATGCTCTCTAAGCTTCCTCTAAGTATACACCTTCCCAATTGCAATTTAGGCCTATGGTCAATATGCACACTTCCCAAACTTGTTTGAAGAAAAGGAAATGGATAAACATATGTCTCGTTGATTTTGTGTTTTCCTTACATAACGCTAACTGGCTTGGACCAGGTGTAAACTGTTTTTGGAGCACGTCCTAGATGGGTAAGTTCTTCTCCATTAACCACCACATGGATATTTTTATCTTTGCTAGGAAATTTTACTTCCATACCGCTATCCACCACCACTTCGACACATCGATTTCTTTGTCAGCATTTATGAAAATGCAAGCTTTGGAGTATAATTTCTGAATGGAGATATGTTGCATACTAGTTCATCCTCATGGTCTGTCAATCTAACGTACCTAGTTGTCAATGCATTTATATAGTTGGTCCATATTTTGTGATATTCCATCACAAGCCCAAGTTCAAATGATGTTCTGCATCCTTGTCACCAAATGGAAAAGGATCTTGGTTGGTGATATGAGCTAGTCTGGAGATTCCTTTATTTCGAAGAGAATTTACGAGAGGAAGTGGTAGGATATATGTCTTTCTCCACTGCTTGGTCAGTGATCGATTCCAATTCCAACTTTATTGCCTCTCCCAACTCTCGAATACACTCATTGTTGATAGGGTCAAAAGAATTTAATATAGCTCTCCAGATCAAAAAGATGTTTATCCATGGTTTGTTCATCCTTCTCACCCGGGCCTATAAAGAACTTAGTTCCATATATTTTTGAGTAACTATTGTGGTCCATAAACTCTGGGTTGTTAGTAATTTCCATCCGCTCTTTAGAGTCAATGCCTTTGAGAACATAAAGATGTTTTTTTAGGCACCAACCTCCCAAGAGGAACATAAAGATGTTTTTTTTAGGCACCAACCTCCCAAGAGTTTTGGCACTGCTAGCTTATCCAATACTCAAAACACCTTTATATCTTACAACTTAGGACTAATTAAAACCTTAATAAATCTACATAAATGATGAAAACTTGAGACTAATTAAAACCTCAATAATAAATCTAGATAAATGATGAAGTATATCATAGTAAGGTAATTAATAGTTTTGTCATGTTTTCAACATAACTCACATCAATGTGAAAACTTGACATAGGTAAGATGTATATGGCAAATTGTTTTCGAGAGTATTGATACTTGCTTTGACCTAAACTTAGTCTTGAAAAAAGGAAAAGGAAAAATGTATAAACCAATTGAATGAAACCATCAAATTATAAAATTTGGTATGCTTATTTACATGAAATAACTAAAATTAAGGATTTTAAAAATACGATCAACGTGAGTAATCTTGTGGGATCGCAAAGCCATGTTTAAAAAAACATTAAAAATAGATACTGCATGCTTTTCGAAAGTAGCTATTCAAGCATGATGCGTGGCCTATTCAAACACGACTTCGTTTTATTAAACGACCGTGTTTCTCTCGACCAATAACCAAGATTGCTTTGCATGTAAGCGATGTATTTAAATGAGTAAAAACAAGGGGACAATGTCGGCAGTGCGGCACTGCCGTGTTAGGTAAATACTGAAAATTTTAAAAGGAACATTACCTGCACCACACGACGTAATATAGTGAACCATTTCGCTGACGTTTTGTTTTTTATATACTTTTTGATGTTTTTTCCAGAGATTTGTTTGAGTTATAAATATAAGATGCGTAGTATCTACAGTGCTGAACTTATTTAAAAACACATTTAAATAAACAAAAATTCAATTTCTAATTATAAAAAAATCCAGATATTCCGGCCAAAAACTTCAGAATTAAAACAGTTAAACAGCGCCAAAGACTTCCCTACATTACTTGCACACAGTACGTAATAAAAATTGCATAAACCATGTGCAATTTCTATAAATCATGATTGATCATGAGAGAGAGACCCGGAAGCGGACTGCGTGAGAATACAGAGGAGAAGATGGCGGGGCCGTTTGATAAACAAGCAAAAGAGTACTCAGAGAGCAGGCCTACTTATCCTGCTTCATTGTTTTCCATGTTGGCATCTCTCACTGCCAATCACAAACTGGCTTGGGACGTGGGTGCAGGCAATGGCCAAGCTTCTCTTTCTGTAACCTCTACTCTTACCCTCTTCTTTCATTTCATTTCATTTCACTCTCTTGCTCTTTTTTTCATATCTAGTAATTGTCAGGTTTCACATCAAGAAATTATGAGATCATTGCCGTCAAAAACAGGTTTAATGAAATTACAAGACGATAGGTTGCAGATCATTACGATCGTGTGATCGCCACAGATAGAAGCAAAGAGCAGCTGGAGTTGGCGCAGAAGCATCCGAAAGTGACGTATGCTGTCACTCCGCCAATCATGACGGATGAAGAGCTGTTTTCGATGGTGGGGGAAGAGGGATCGGTGGATCTGGTGACTGTGGCCACGGCAGTCCACTGGTTCGACCTCGACACCTTTTACTCTCAAGTTAAACGCCTCCTGCGCAAACCGGGGGGCATGATTGCTGTGTGGACTTATGGAAGGGGCAGCGTCAGTCCTGCTGTGGATGCAGTGTGTGCGGAATTCCTGGAGTCAACCATGCCTTACCGGCAACCAAAGATGGATAAAGGTATGTTAATGGATGGATACAGGAAGCTTCCGTTCCCCTTCGCGCCGGTGCTAGAAAATGGAAGGGGGAGCGAAGGTAATCCCATGGAAATGGAGATGGAGATAGAGTTGTCGTTGCAAAAATTCTTGGTATTGTGCAATTCTTCCAATGCAGTGGCCGCAGCAAAAGAGAAGGGCGTTGAGCTTCTGAATGAAAAGGTATTGAGAAAGTTCAGAGAAGCGTGGGGTGATGAAAACAAGATATACACCTGCAAAATGCCACTGTACGTGCTTGTAGGCACTTTGCCTCTTTGAAGCCACATATGACTGGTCATTTTTGTTTCTGTATTCGGTTTGTCTCGCCCTTTGACCTAGTTTGACTTGTGTTTGTAAGGGCTGGGAGAACGCTTTTGGCAACGCAGTATAGGTAGACTTAATGTGTAATAAGTGTAAATATTTGAATGTTGATTATATATATATATATATATATATATATATATTATAGAGGAGAAGTCGGAGTAATGTTTGTAAATGAAGTGTAAATTTTTGAATGTTGATTATATTAAAAAAAAATATCATTATTATAGAGAAGATGTTGGAGTAGTGTTCGTAAATTATCATAAATATTTTAATGTGAGTGCAAATAGGAACGATGTTATACTGCAATAAGTAGCGTAAAGATATAAATGTATTCAAAATCATATCCCTTATTAGATTTAAACTGAATATATATATTAGAAAGTACTGCTCATTATTATTTATATATTTCTCAACACAAAAATAGAAGTCAAAGATATAAATGTATTCAAAATCATATCCCTTAATATTAGATTTAAATTAAATATATTTATTATAAATTACAAGTTACGGTTCATTATTATTTATATATTTCACAACACAAAAATGGAAGTCAACCTTTATAGTTATTTCATTATTCACACTTATATATATATAATATACGATTATTTGATAACTATTATTATATTATAATTATTTATAATATTATGATAATAGATTTAATATAAATTAAATAGCTTATATAAGGTTAAGTTATATATTTTAGATTTTATTAAGTTATTTAAGTGAGATATGGTTGTTGTATGTTTTCTACATGAATGTAATGCTTTTATCATGAAATTCATGAAAAGTTTGTTAGCAATAAATTTCAAAATGATAGAAAAGAGGTGAAGGTTGTCATTGAGGATGGTTTAGACATTTTTTACTCATTTGTCATTATTGTAATTTGAGATATGGTTGCAAGCTTAAGTATTTGAATAATATAACAGGTTCTAATATAATATTGGTTTAATATATTATAATATATAATAATGTTTTATTAAGTTACAAAGATTTAATAATACAAAATATGAATATTGTAATATTATATTATATTACTAGTGGTCCAAGAGGTCCTTCATGCCCTAAGAAAATCAAAGTTTTAGAGTATTCATTGATCTTTGGGAAGATGACAAATAATATGGAAGAAGCCTATGGTTTACTCTAAGACATTCTTCTTGCCAAAGAATTTCAGGTCTCTTCTCTCATTGTGTTGGGTGACTCCCTATTAGTAATTCAATATTTTGTCAAAGGAGTTTCCCCTAGAGGAAAAGTTACAGATAATCTTCTAAAACATATTAAGAATGTATCAAAATATATCCCAAAGATGAGTTTCAAACACATTCTAATGAATAATAACAAGGAAGCAAATAAATGTGGCAACCAAAGTTGCAATTTGAAGTTTGAAGAGTTGATGGTTAACGGTCAATTCAAAGCATCCTCCATCCTTTAGTGGATTAAGCATAAATCCTATGCTCAAGATACAACATAATTAAAAAATGCATCTGACCTCTAGCTATAAGGTAGAGGAAAATTGGACAAACAAGAGGAAGAAATCAAACTCCTCCATTAACGGGTTGAAAAGTTGAGATCTCTCATCAATACTTTTGTTTTAAATATGAAATATTCAGTCAGTTCCAAGAGCTCTAATGTCAAGTGTTCACACCTGAAGGATCAATGGATCTAGGAAAAAATGTTGTAATCAACGATTATCTTTTGAAGTAGTCTATATATACTACAAATTTTGTTTAATTTTGGGGCTTTATTAGAAAGTATTTTCCTCAAAAGACTCGTATATGATTAGTATCAATTTTATTCTTTTTCATTGGATAATTTTGATTCAGTATTATGTAGATAACACTAAATATGGAAGAAAATTATAATCTAACTCCCCATATAGTGTTGTCATCGAGGCATAAGTTTTCAATTAATAGAAATATGTTCTCAATAACGTTAAAAAACATAATATTGTATTATATTAGACATATTATTAGAATATTATAATCTAAATCATTGGGTTTGGAAAATAAAATTGATTAAATTGAAATTTTGTTGAATTTTATTATTGGACGAATTTATTTGATGTCGAACATGAATAAGAGAAATGAAAACACTAATAATTTTATGAAATATGTCCAATATTTTCTTGGAATTCATTTCGAGTTGATTATAAAATCACAAAAAAATTAAAGAGGTTCATAATAAAAATAAAAATAAAAAATAAAACTCTAAAGACTAAAACCTACTGACTTTAAAAAAAAAATTGCAGGATGTTTACACTAATGGAATGTTGTCTTTGAATGTCAAATTTGACAAGGAGTCAAAGACCAACATAAAAAAATCTAGTTTTAGGAGAGTAATAGAAATCATATTGTTAATTTACATAGAACACAATTTTTTTTAATAATGATTTTAATTTCTATTTATTTATCTTTATCTTCAAAACGTTAATATGTTAATTGTTCAATTATATCATACACACCTAAATAATACAAATTAATATATTTATAAACCATTATAATAAAAGTATAATATTTCAATCAAATATATATATATATATATATATATATATATATATATATATATATATATATATATAAATATAAATGTTACAACAATTCTTAACATTATATATAAAAGAGTTACAACAATTTTTAGCATTAGGTCAAATTTAATATTGATTTGTTTTTTTTTAATTTTATGATTTGTATATGAAAGCTTGAGGAATGATGAAAAAATTTGCAAGTGAATATATTAGGGTTTTTAATCTCTTATGTCAATTTCATTAACATATAAATATGCATTAAAACTATTTTTTTGCAGAAATAATGAACACAATAATACCATAACAGTGGGAGGATATATGTCTTTCTCCACTTCTTCGTAGTGATCCGTTCCAATTCGAACTTTATTGCCTCTCCCAACTCTCGAATACACTCATTGTTGATAGGATCAAAAGAATTTAATATAGTTCTCCAGATCAGAAATATGTTTATCCATGGTTTGTTTGTCCTTCTCACCTGGCCTATAAAGAACTTAGTTCCATATATTTTTGAATAACTATTGTGGTCCATAAACTCTGGGTTGTGAGTAATTTCCATCCTCTCTTTACAACCAATGCCTTTGAGAACATAAAGATGTTTTTTTAGGCACCAACCTCCCAAGAGGAACATAAAAATGTTTTTTTAGGCACCAGCCTCCCAAGAGTTTTGGCACTACTAGCTTGTCCAATACTCGAAACACCTTTATATCCTACAACTTAGGACTAATTAAAACCTTAATAAATCTACATAAATGATGAAAACTTAAGACTAATTAAAACCTCAATAAATCTAGATAAATGATGAAGTATATCATAGTAAGGTAATTAATAGTTTTCCTAAGCACCACATGGATATTTTTATCTTTTCTAGGAAATTTTACTTCCATACCGCTATCCACCACCACTTCGACACATCGATTTCTTTGTCAGCATTTATGAAAATGCAAGCTTTGGAGTATAATTTTTGAATGGAGATATGTTGCATACTAGTTCATCCTCATGGTCTGTCAATCTAACGTACCTAGTTGTCAATGCATTTATATAGTTGTTCCATATTTTGTGATATTCCATCACAAGCCCAAGTTCAAATGATGTTCTGCATCCTTTTCACCAAATGGAAAAGGATCTTGGTTGGTGATATGAGCTAGTCTAGAGATTCCTTTATTTCAAAGAGAATTTACGAGAGGAAGTGGTAGGATATATGTCTTTCTCCACTGCTTGGTCAGTGATTGATTCCAATTCCAACTTTATTGCCTCTCCCAACTCTCGAATACACTCATTGTTGATAGGGTCAAAATAATTTAATATAGCTCTCCAGATCAGAAAGATGTTTATCCATGGTTTGTTCGTCCTTCTCACCCGGGCCTATACAGAACTTAGTTCCATATATTTTTGAGTAACTATTGTGGTCCATAAACTCTAGGTTGTGAGTAATTTCCATCCGCTCTTTAGAGTCAATGCCTTTGAGAACATAAAGATGTTTTTTTAGGCACCAACCTCCCAAGAGAAACATAAAGATATTTTTTTAGGCACCAACCTCCCAAAAGTTTTGGCACTGCTAGCTTATCCAATACTCAAAACACCTTTATATCCTACAACTTAGGACAAATTAAAACCTTAATAAATCTACATAAATGATGAAAACTTGAGACTAATTAAAACCTCAATAATAAATCTAGATAAATAATGAAGTATATCATAGTAAGGTAATTAATAGTTTTGTCATGTTTTCAACATAACTCACATCAATGTGAAAACTTGACATAGGTAAGATGTATATGGCAAATTGTTTTCGAGAGTATTGATACTTGCTTTGACCTAAACTTAGTCTTGAAAAAAGGAAAAGGAAAAATGTATAAACCAATTCAATGAAACCATCAAATTATAAAATTTGGTATGCTTATTTACATGAAATAACTAAAATCAAGGATTCTAAAGATACGATCAAGGTGAGTAATCTTGTGGGATTTGGTATGCTTCAAGCACGAGGCGTGGCCTATTCAAACACGACTTCGTTTTATTAAACGACCGTGTTTCTCTCGACCAATAACCAAGATTGCTTTGCATGCAAGCGATGTATTTAAAATGAGTAAAAATAAGGGGACAATGTCGGCAGTGCGGCACTGCCGTGTTAGGTAAATACTGAAAATTTTAAAAGGAACATTACCTGCACCACACGACGTAATATAGTGAACCATTTCGCTGACGTTTTGCCTTTTATATACTTTTTTTTTTTCTCCAGAGAGTCGTTTGAGTTATACATATAAGATGCGTAGTATCTACCGTGCTGAACTTATTTAAAAACACATTTAAATAAACAAAAATTCAATATCTAATTATAAAAAATCCAGATATTCCAGACAAAAACTTCAGAAGTAAAACAGTGAAACAGCGCCAAAGACTTCCCTACATTACTTGCACACAGTACGTAATAAAAATTGCATAAACCATGTGCAATTTCTATAAATCATGATTGATCATGAGAGAGAGACCCGGAAGCGGACTGCGTGAGAATACAGAGGAGAAGATGGCGGGGCCGTTTGATAAACAAGCAAAAGAGTACTCAGAGAGCAGGCCTACTTATCCTGCTTCATTGTTTTCCATGTTGGCATCTCTCACTGCCAATCACAAACTGGCTTGGGACGTGGGTGCAGGCAATGGCCAAGCTTCTGTTTCTGTAACCTCTACTCTTACCCTCTTCTTTCATTTCATTTCATTTCACTCTCTTGCTCCTTTTTTCATATCTAGTAATCGTCAGGTTTCACATCATGAAATTATGAGATCATTGCCGTAAAAACATAATTAATGAAATTACGAGACCATAGGTTGCAGAGCATTACGATCGTGTGATCGCCACAGACAGAAGCAAAGAGCAGCTGGAATTGGCGCAGAAACATCCGAAAGTGACGTATGCTGTCACTCCGCCCGTCATGACTGATGAAGAGCTCTTTTCGATGGTGGGCGAAGAGGGATCGGTGGATCTGGTGACTGTGGCCACGGCAGTCCACTGGTTCGACCTCGACACCTTTTACTCTCAAGTTAAACGCCTCCTGCGCAAACCAGGGGGCATGATTGCTGTGTGGACTTACGGAAGGGGCAGCGTCAGTCCTACTGTGGATGCAGTGCGTGCGGAATTCCTGGAGTCAACCATACCTTACCGGCAACTAAAGATGGATATAGATATAGCAAAGGATGGATACAGGAAGCTGCCGTTCCCCTTCGAGCCGGTGCTAGAAAATGGACAGGGCATCGAAGGTAATCCCTTGGTAATGGAGATGGAGATAGAGCTGTCGTTGGAAAAATTCTTGCTATTGTACAATTCTTCCAATGCGGTGGTCGCAGCGCGAGAGAAGGGCGTCGAGCTTCTGAATGAAACGGTATTGAGAAGGTTCAGAGAGGCGTGGGGTGATGAAAACAAGATATACACCTGCAAAATGCCACTGTACGTGCTTGTAGGCACTTTGCCTCTTTGAAGCCACATATGACTGGTCATTTTGTTTCTGTATTCGGTTTGTCTCGTCCTTTGACCTAGTTTGACTTGTGTTTGTAAGGGCTGGGAGAACGCTTTTGGCAACGCAGTATAGGTAGACTTAATGTGTAATAAGTGTAATTAGAAGTTGCCCTGAAATGTGCAAAGAGAGGCCGATAGGATTTTTAAATTGCAATTGTTGAATTGTAAAAGTTATATTTTGATTTGAAATAATAATTTTTGTTTTACATTTAGGTTGAAATAATAATTGAAATATTGATATGATGAAAGTTCACTGAGATATAGTTTACTACTTATTTTACCAATGAAATATTAAAACCATTATGTTGAAATATTGATTTTCTATAATGGGCATTCTATGTCGTGGGAATAAATGAAGACAATGTATTATTAATTTCAAAAATTGAGTGACCTTCACCAAGTTTCCACCTCTTTTTTTTACATTCCATTAGTTTGAGGAGATGTAGCAATATATTCTTGGCTTAAGGATAAAAGGCAATGATGATACTTTGTTAACAACATCAATGAAGGCTAAATCACTGGTTAATTTAAATCTCTAATTCTCTCAATAAGCATTCTTCTATGAACACAGTACAATCCACTCTTATCAAAGAATCAATTTCACTCTCATACACTAGCTAGTAATGGGGTTCATAAGATTTTATTTCTTGGGTCGTTGTGCAAGGGAGTCAACCCACAGATTGGGTCTTTTGCAAGCAAGTATGCACAAAGACCTGCTCTTATATGAAATTAGAAAAATATGATAGATTTTACAATGAGCCTAGATCTATGTCTACCATGTGCAGTGAGTGAGGGATCCATTAATCTTGTCTTTTCATCTCATAAAATTTGATTTGTTAAGATTAATCTCCTCTGGTTTAATTCCCATTATGAAAATGTTATACTCGAGATGAATTACACTTTAAAATTTTAGGAGCTTCACGAGGGCATAAGCAACAACAATGAAGAAAATGAAAAAGACACAATTTTGATTTAAATATGCATGCAAGGAGAGAATGTTTGTGCTCTCTAAAACTGTATATGGTGAGTAGGATGTCAATAAGCAACAACATGCTCCCACTAGAAATGGATTGAAAACTCAGTAGGAGCAACGTGCTTAGACATAAAAGTTGAGCAAGAGCAGCCTGCTCTCATCGGAAAATAATTGGAGGTCGAGCAAGGATTTAGCTTTATAGCCATTACATCACATCTGGTACAAAAGTAACTGCATCATAAATCATTTAAATTGATGCCAAAAACATAGAGAATTCAGCATCATCATAGCAAATATCATATCACTGATATTTGAATTTAAGACGGATTTCACATAATTTTGAAAGATGAATGTAAAATGTGTTGAAGTATGTTAAAAAATTATGGTTGAATTTAAAATTTAATTAATTTCACAATATAAAACATTTCGAATAGAAATATCAAAATAAAATAAAATAAAATATTACATGATGGTCATTGTAATTAGGAAAACAACACTAAAAGAAACTCACAATAAGGACAATCATTAATAATTAATATTTGAAAATACAAAGTGAGACATCACAATTATTTAAGGAAAATCACACTACTTGATATAATCTCTTGAAATCCATATAAAAATAAATTTTTACTCTTACTAAATACCTCTAGATTTCTAACCATAAACCTATTTCTTTAGAACCTCTAAAAAAATTAAGTGATAGAAGAAGAACTATTGTGGGTAATTGTTACAAACAAAAAATAAAATAATATATTTTTAATTTAAAATGTAATGATAAACATAATTAAAAATAATTTTGATATATTAAAAATAATTAAAATAAATTTATTAAAAATCTATTTTATTTTAAAAAATTATTATTTGTTTTAATTAAAAAAATTTAATGATATTTATAAATTTTAAAATTAATATTTTATATTTGCTTTAAAAAAAAATTAATAAAATATTAATAATTTTAGTTTTTTTAGGTTTAGTTTAAAATGGGGCTTTTGTTATGTCTAAAAATATCCCGCAGCCAGATTCCCCTGGTTGCAGAAATTGAGAAAAGCATTGGAAAAACCATCTAATGATATGAAAACTAATGCATTCAAATTTGAATTTAATATTTACATTCATTAATGCTAAAGCGGCCGAGGTGAATGCCAAATTCACCTGTCATAAAAAAATATCTATGAAAACGCATATGTAATAAATGATATGGACGTGGTGGAGTTTCAAATTTAATTCTTCGTATGTTTTCTTATTACTTACTAAAAAACCCATCTTCCTTGTGATATTTTATATATTCATAATATTTTTTCATAGAACAAAATTTCCTTGTGGCTTTAATATATGAAATTTAATTCTTCTTATGTTTTTTTAGGAGTTACTATCAAAATTTTATAAGACAACCATTATAGTGTGTTTATCTCTGTTTCAAACTACGCTAATATGGTTTATTTTATTTCATAGAAAATATATATACTTTCATAATTTCTTGCTTGGAACTTAAGTTCACTGATTGAAGGGATACAGATCCCATTGGCAGAGCTTCCTTCACCTTCTTGATCAATGATTTCGAAACACATTTGAGGAGGAGATGGTTTGCTAGTAAATCAAGGGTTGCTCAGTGTTAACTGCTAATAACCTTTCAAAAAAGGAATAAAAATACCCTCTCAATGTGCATCATGTAATTCTTTAGAGGAATATCAGTGGCATCACTTCTTTGTCTAGTTTTTGTCCAGTTTTCTCCTATTATGTGGATACATTTGCAAAATTTGAATACAGGATCGCCCTTCTTCTGTCCTAGACTGAAATTTTAATCACTTGGCACAAAAAAACACAATGGAACATTTCTGGATAAGGCAATTGCTAAAATGGCTTGAAAGGCAACACCTGGGTTTATTTCTTGGGAGATATGGTTAGCTAGAAGCAGAGCCATGTTTCAGAAAAAGAACACCACCCATAGAACAGAAGCAGCGAAACCCTGTGACCTGATGAAACTGGAGTAAGAGCAGAAAATTTGGTTTAAGGATCTTTTTATAAGTGATATCCAAAATACAAGAAGTATAATGAAAAGAGCCAATCATAGAGCATCATGGAAAATCCACCTAGAAGAGGATGAATTCAAAGTTTGTTGACATTGCAGAGAAAGTTTTTTTTTTTTTTTTTAATGAAACATTGAAAGGAAACCGTAGACAAAAATCTTGATGGAAAACAGTAAATAAATTTTGAATGAATAAGTGCTTTGCTAATTATAATGAATTATTAATTATTAATTTTTACCAAAAATTTAATTCCTTTAGAGTTACAATTTTTCTGGAACTACTTCACATTTCCTTATTTCACTTATTATAGGAAGATAACAGTTTCCATAACTCCAAACTTACAAATGGCGTCAATAGTACCTGCAACATTCTACCTTGTTTTCACTCAGTTTTCGGGATTATTCATTCCTAAACCAATATGCAACTTATTTCTTTTGAATAAACTTTATTATCATGTATAACTAGGCAAGAAAAGAACGTACATATATTTTCATTTTGAGCAGGTGAAGCTAATAGAACAACTTATTATCATTTGTTCATGCTAGTAATTATCTTGTTATCATTGGTTCATGCTAGTAATTATCTTGTTATAATGGGTTTTTAGATCTATGTAGAGGATCCCAAGATGGTGGATCTGGTACTACTCGATATGCTTGTCTGCCTGGAGCATCTATGGCCTCATTGTATCGCAGTATGGGGACGTTAGAGACCCTCCAGAAGCATTGGGTGTAGGAGCAAGACCACTGAATAAGTTGATGGAGGATTATTTTGGATACATGTATAATTTCTTGGGTACAACAGCTAGAGTCTTGGTCTGATATCAATATCTTGAAATTCATCTTCGAAATGTTGTTGAGGTTCATGCCAATTCAATCGCATCATTTTTTCTTGACACCTGCAAATTCAGTAATAGAGTGAGGAGGGTAATTTGCGTTGACTCGATGACCTGTGGGATGAAGCCAGTGGTTGAATAGCCAAAGTTGGCATGGGCCACCAGGTCATATATTCCCTCTGACACCTACCTAAGTAGACTTCCCTGCCCCAAACCTACCTCTAAATTTGAGCCACAACTCCAAATTTCCTCATAAAACATTAAACCTAACAGTATACAACGGTTTCTCTGATAAAGCCACTTGCTGTAAAGAGGGCTCATTTATTTAAGGTGGAAAAGTAAAGGATATATACAGAGGTGCAGTCACAGAGTAGAAACCTAGGTCATAGAGGAGATATCTTTTTATGTTGGACAAAATGTGGACTTTGCCGGAACAGCTTTGTGGGAAGAAGTTTGCATCGACTCCATGACTTGTGGGAAGAAGCCAGTGGTTGAATAGGAAAAGTTGGCATGGGTCACGAGGTCCTATATGCCCTCTCACACCTGCCTCAGTAGACTTCCCATCCCAAAACCTACCTCTAAATTTGAGCCGCAACTACAAATTTCCTCATAAAACCTAAAACCTAACAGTATGCAACAATTTCTCTGATAAAACCACTTGCTGAAAAGAGGGCTCATTTATTCAGGGTGGAAAGGTAAAGGATATATAGAGAGGTGCGGTCCCAAAGTAGAAACCTGGGTCACAGAGGAGATATCTTTTTATGTTGGACCGAATGTGGACTTTGCTGGAACAACTGCGTGGGAAGAATAATATTGCTAAATTAAGATTCAGGGTAAGAATGCCAAGAAAATCACACATAAATAACAGAGCTCTCTAAATAGGCATAATGGAAATTGTATATCTTGGTAATCATGTATGATACATTTTTAAGGAAAATATAAAAACTGCGCAATTCCAAGCTCAAAGTAAATTCTGCAAGTCAGAAGGTCATGCCTGAATAACATAGATGAAATGGATATCTAGGTTAAGGGCTTTAGAGCATCCGATGTATCTGCTATACCGAACATTGCTATATTGGAAAGGGAAGGTGAACATTGCTATACTGGAAACGAGCTCCTTCCCTGGTGTCCGAGCGCTCTGTCTGTGAGATTTTGAATACCATTGGTGGCAATGAGCATTGTTGATTATCGAACATAATGACAATAAGATTAACAATGAAACAAAAAAACAAAAATGAAGTGGAAACTCAGAAAGAAGGCAATACTAAATACATAACTGGGGTTGCTGATGAATTTGGACCAGAGACAACAATAGATTTGGGAAATCGGAATCCGTTGGGCTGTTTTGTGTGCTATTGTGCAAAAACCCTAAACCAGTGCAATCTAAAGCTCACAAGAGGGTAAGAGTAAAACGTATGACGATTGCTGCATCTGTTGGTCATGTGCCTTTTTCTGCACTGTTTTACAGTCTTTGAACTGGTGTAACCGAAAGCTCGCGGAGCAGGGAAATCCTAAAACGAATGCACTAGGTGTCAGATAAGAGCATGAACTTACAAAGTTGACGAAGCGAATAATGGGAACAAAACGGTGAACAGAGTAGAGTTATTTCGAACCAGTTTTAAATGAGTAGAGCCACAACTCCAAATTTCCTCATAAAACCTTAAACCTAACAGTATGCAACGGTTTATCTGATAAAGCCACTTTCTGAAAAGAGGGCTCATTTATTCAAGGTGGAAAAGTAAAGGATATATACAGAGGTGCAGTCCCAGAGTAGACACCTGGGTCATAGAGGAGATATCTTTTTATGTTGGACAAAATGTGGACTTTGCCGGAACAACTTTGTGGGAAGAAGTTTGCATCGACTCCATGACCTGTGGGAAGAAGCCAGTGGTTGAATAGGCAAAGTTGGAATGGGTCACCAGGTCCTATATGTCCTCTCACACCTACCTCAGTAGACTTCCCTACCTAAAACCTACCTCTAAATTTGAGCTGCAACTACAAATTTCCTCATAAAACCTAAAACCTAATAGTATGCAGCAATTTCTCTGATAAAACCACTTGCTGAAAAGAGGGCTCATTTATTCAGGGTGGAAAGGTAAAGGATATATAGAGAGGTGCGGTCCCAAAGTAGAAACCTGGGTCACAGAGGAGATATCTTTTTATATTGGACCAAATGTGGACTTTGCTGGAACAACTGCATGGGAATAATAATATTGCTAAATTAAGATTCAGGGTAAGAATGCCAAGAAAATCACACATAAATAACAGAGCTCTCTAAACAGGCATAATGGAAACTGTATATCTTGGCAACCATGTATGATACATTTTTAAGGAAAATATAAAAAATGCACAATTCCAGGCTCAAAGTAAATTCTGCAAGTCAGAAGGTCATGCTTGAATAGCATAGATGAAATGGATATCTAGCTTAAGGGCTTTAGAGCCTCTGATGTATCTTCTATACTGAACATTGCTATATTGGAAAGGGAAGGTGAACATTGCTATACTGGAAACGGGCTCCTTCCCTGGTGTCCGAGCTCTTTGTCTGTGAGATTATGAATACCATCGGTGGCAATGAGCATTGCTGATTATCGAACATAATGACAATAAGATTAACACTGAAACAAAAAAACAAAAATGAAGTGGAAACTCAGAAAGAAGGCAATACTAAATACATAACTGGGGTTGCTGATGAATTTGGAACAGAGACAACAATAGATTTGGGAAACCTGAATTCGTTGGGCCGTTTTGTGTGCTATTCTACAAAAACCCTGAACTAGTGCAATCTGAAGCTCACAAGAGGGTAAGAGTAAAACGTATGATGATTTCTGCATCTGTTGGTCGTGCGCCTTTTTCTGTGCCGTTTTACAAACTTTGAACCAGTGTAACTGGAAGCTCGCAGAGCAGGGAAATCATAAAACGAATGCAGTAGGTGTCAGATAAGAGCATGAACTTACACAGTCAGCGGAGCGAATAACGGGAACAGAACGGTGAACAGAGTAGAGTTAGTTCGAACCAGTTTTAAATGAGTAACCGGTGTCATTTTTTAAACGAGTAACAGGTGTCTTCTGCAGAATGAATATGTTGACGGAAAACAAATTGATCTCTTTCAAAAGAGAAGGCATATCGGCCTAAATATTTGATATATATATTATAGAGGAGAAGTCGGAGTAATGTTTGTAAATGAAGTGTAAATATTTGAATGTTGATTATATTAAAGAGAATATCATTATTATAGAGAGTATGTTGTAGTGTTCGTAAATTATCATACATATCTTAATGTGAGTGCAAATAGGAAAGATGTGATATTGCAATAAGTAGCGTAAAGATATAAATGTATTCAAAATCATATCCCTTAATATTAGATTTAAATTAAATATATTTATTATAAATTACAAGTTACGGTTCATTATTATTTATATATTTCTCAACACAAAATAGAAGTCAGCCTTTATAGTTATTTCATTATTCACACACACACACATATATATATATATATATATATATATATATATATATATATATATAATGATTATTTGATAACTACTATTATATTATAATTATTTATAATATTATGATAATAGATTTAATATAAATCAAATAGCTTATATAAGGTTAAGTTATATATTTTAGATTCTATTAAGTTATTTAAGTGAGATATGGTTGTTGTATGTTTTCTACATGAATGTAATGCTTTTATCATGAAATTCATGAAAAGTTTGTGAGCAATAAATTTCAAAATGATAGAAAAGAGGTGAAGGTTGCCATTGAAGATGGTTTAGACATTTTTAACCAATTTGTCATTATTGTAATTTGAGATATAGTTGCAAGCTTAAGTATTTGAATAATATAACAGGTTCTAATATAATATTGGTTTAATATATTATAATATATAATAATGCTTTATTAAGCTACACAGATTTAATAATACAAAATATGAATATTGTAATATTATATTATATTACTAGTGGTCAAAGAGGTCCTTCATGCCCTAGGAAAATCAAAGTTTTAGAGTATTCATTGATCTTTAGGAAGATGACAAATAATATGGAAGAAGCCTATGGCTTACTCTAAGACATTCTTCTTGCCAAAGAATTTCAGGTCTCTTCTCTCATTGTGTTGGGTGACTCCCTATTAGTAATTCAATATTTTGTCAAAGGAGTTTCCCCTAGAGGAAAAGTTACAGATAATATTCTAAAACATATTAAGAATGTATCAAAAGATATCCCAAAGATGAGTTTCAAACACATTCTAATGAATAATAACAAGGAATCAATTAAATGTGGCAACCAATGTTGCAATTTGAAGTTTGAAGAGTTGATGGTTAACGGTCAATTCAACGCATCCTCCATCCTTTAGTGGATTAAGCATAAATCCTATGCTCAAGATACAACATAATTAAAAAAATGCATCTGACCTCTAGCTATAAGGTAGAGGAAAATTGGACAAACAGGAGGAAGAAATCAAACTCCTCCATTAACGGGTTGAAAAGTTGAGATCTCTAGTCAATAATTTTGTTTTAAATATGAAATATTCAGTTAGTTCCAAGAGCTCTAATGTCAAGTGTTCACACCTGAAGGATCAATGGATCTAGGAAAATATGTTGTAATCAACGATTATCTTTTGAAGTAGTCTATATGTACTGCAAATTTTGTTTAGTTTTGGGGCTTTATTAGAAAGTATTTTCCTCGAAAGACTTGTATATGCTTAGTATCAATTTTATTCTTTTTCATTGGATAATTTTGATTCAGTATTATGTAGATAACACTGAATATGGAAGAAAATTATAATGTAACTCCCTATATAGTGTTGTGATCGAGGCATAAATTTTTCAATTAATAGAAATATGTTCTCAATAACGTTAAAAAACATAATATTGTATTATATTAGACATATTATTAGAATATTATAATCTAATTCATCAGGTTTGGAAAATAAAATTGATTAAATTGAAAGTTTGTTGAATTTTATTGTTGGACGAATTTATTAGATGTCGAACATGAATAAGAGAAATTAAAACACTAATAATTTTATGAAATATGTCCAATATTGTATTGGAATTCATTTCAAGTTGATTATAAAATCACAAAAATTTAAAGAGGTTCATAATACAAATAAAAACAAAAAATAAAACCCTAAAGACTAAAACCTACTAGCTTTTAAAAAAAAAATTGCAGGATGTTTACACTAATGTAATGTTGTCTTTGAATGTCAAACTTGACAAGGAGTCAGAGACCAATATAAGAAAATCTAGTTTTATGAGAGTAATAGAAATTATATTGTTAATTTACATAGAACACAATTTTTTTTAATAATGATTTTAATTTCTATTTATTTATCTTTATCTTCAAAACTTTAATATGTTAATTGTTCAATTATATCATACACACCTAAATGATACAAATTAATATATTTATAAACCATTACAATAAAATTATAATATTTCAATCAAATATAACATAAATATTATATATGTGTGTGTGTGTGTGTTACAACAATTCTTAACATTATATATAAAAGAGTTACAACTATTTTTAGCATTAGGTCAAATTTAATATTGATTTTTTTTTTTAAATTTTATGATTTGTATATGAAAGCTTGAGGAATGATGAAAAAAATTGCAAGTGAATATATTAGGGTTTTTAATCTCTTATGTCAATTTCATTAACATATAAATATGCATTAAAACTATTTTTTTGCAGAAATAATGAACACAATAATACCATAACAGTAAAAACCAAACAACAAGTGATGAAGGAGTTTACCTCTCATGGGCTACATCTCCTGGTCCAAGTTCCAAAGGTTGGGCCTCTTTCATTATTCTTGAAAAGTGTGTTTGCATCAAGTTACAGTGTTCAAATGACTTAAACAATGTCTCCAATGGCTCCAGATAAGTAAAAAAACCCTAGCTGGGATTTTTTTGCTCTAAAAAGGTCTAAAAACTAAATGAGTTATGCTCTAATGAAGTTTTTGCACTATCTGTCCTACAATTCACACCTTCCTGCAAATCAACCTACAAAATTAGGCTTTTTTGGCCACGTGGGTCAACAAATTTTCCCCATGCGAGATGCAAAATGTCGCCTCCTTAATTTTCCTATGTCAACCTTTATCTAGCTAATTTGGCATCACTTGGCATATTTCCCACCGTCGATTTAGGATTTTGGTTCTATTTTCTCGACGATTACAAAGTCGCCTTTGACTATTTTTTGGCTAGTGGTTGGATTTCAAAACATGCCATCTGTTTACCACCAACCTGTGACTTTTTTATGTGAACACTACGTTAACCCAAACGTTAACTCCTGCTTTGCTTATGGTTTAGCCCTGACCATGCCATCAAGGTTGAAGACCCTTCATGTGAACGCTTGAAAAATAGACCTTAAAATGCCAACATAACTGTTAATACTATGTCGCGTATACTTTAGAATGTGGGTTATTACATAAGTTTGGCGGTGTATGTAATATGGTTTTATTCATCATGATATATGGCAAAAATTTATGTTTTAAAACATATATGGTTTCTCAAATTATTACATTGGGTTAGCACAAAACTTTGGTTTATAAATTTAATACAATATCTTGGGGTCGAGGTTAGCCCTTAGCCCTGAATTGTGGACAAAGGTCGGGGGCTAACCCTCGTGCCCTCCCTCAATGCAAAATGACATAAAGTTTAAATATTAGTGGAATCCCATATAGTTTAAGAATCATCATAGCATAGATGATCGAAGGCCTTTGTTGGATGATGAAGGTCTCGCGCTCGAACCCCGTTGGTTGCTGCTTGACCTAAACCAAAATTTTCAATGCCCACCAGGATGCCACGTGGCAGCTTTTGGTTGGCCCACGTGGAACTCTATGGTTGGCCCAATTCACCAACACTTAAACCAATTCAAAACCCTCAAATTCGAACCAATAATATCCTTCCAAGTGTCAACCTGCTACTGGCTAATGTAGGACAAGTCACCTTCCCACTCATGTTCTAGTCAGTAGTACAAACTACTGACTGTGAACCCCTATACAACCAAACCCATTTTTTTCCCAAAATGAATAGAATGCGATATTGGGAGCATCCGATGTCGGATTTGAGTGAAACAAGTTGCACCAGATTCATAACGGTGAGAGATATGCATTAGCGCTAGTTTCAAGCCTTTCAGAGAACTTTGAAGTTTGAGCATAAAATTGATCCATTGAATCATTCCTCCCCACTGGAATCTTATGGACCTCCAAAATCTCTTTATCCATCAACAAATATATGAGAGTACAACTAGCTCACCTTTTGAGTCTCAATTCACTGAAATTTTCTTCAATTCGACACTTTGAGATTTTCATGAAAATAAATCATTTTCCCTGATTTTGGAGCGTTGGGCGGCTTATTGTCGGATTAAACCTCTCAATTTTAATTATCAATCTAAGAATCGTAAACACGATTTGTATTGCGCCTTGGCTCAACTTAATGGTCAGAGTATAAATATTCCTTTGTAATGATAAACTAGGTACTTGAATGAAACACACCATTGCTTGCAAATAAACAATTTGGAAAAGGAGATCTACTTAACCAATTTCATTCACTGCAAACTCCATACAACAATCAAACTATAAGGAAATTCAAGGCAATCCTCAATCATTCTCGCACTCGAATTCTACTTTTTAAATCTCCTATGATATCTTGAAAACCCTGATCTATTTGTTCTTCTCATTAACTTGAAACTAATCTTGAGATAATAAAAAAAAGACACACATATTATTCTAATGGTAACTCACACCTAAAACTAACTAGAAGTACTCTTCATAAAAAATTCAAGATTCAAATTAAGAAAGGATAGTTATAACTGTTGCTAGAAGAAAACCACTTAGCTTCATGTAAAATAACATCTAAAAGATCCTATTAAAATTCATTGCAAATAATCTATGATAACCTTTCAAAAAATTTTAATCTAGATTAAATTAATCATCCAAAACAAGCTTACTATTCAAACCATGTAGCTCAATAACGAAAATTGAAATCACTCTACCTGCACAATTAAATCTGCACTCAAACTTCCTATTATAAGGAAATGATTACACTATGAAAACAATAAAGAATCTAATTAAAATAGATCTAAAACAAGACAAATTCTAATTAAAAGAGATCTAATTATTAAGTGAAGTCACACGTAAACAAATCAAATGCGCGTTTAAATCCTGCAAACATTCAAATAAATTAGGCAATACAAACCATACTAAAACTCAAAGCGTTGTTCTCACTCTATATTCAAATTCGAACTATTAAAATATGTTCTAATTCCATATTCAATTTCAGAAATCGTTGTATTTCTACACTCCCATTACATTCAATTTAACAAGAGGAATAAAGGGTAGTGTTGTTTTATAACTCAAACACGGATCTTGTAATGAGTAATAATCGTTTAGTCCATGAATTGGCATGAAGCTACCATGACTAAAATGCTTTAGAATTGAACCACTCATTCACACAGAAATATGAAATGTTAAAATTGCACATATCTAATTAGCCTACGTTATTGATCAAGTTTAGCTCTAGAGGTGGTGGGCCCTCTCACACCTGGAGTAAGCTGGCTTACTGCAATTGAGGAAAGGTTTAAAACATCAAATACTAGAATGCATAGTTAACCATGGAAAAAATGCTTCTACTCACAACAAAAACTTGAAGGAAATCATCTATTCTTGAGACAACATCTTGAAAATCGATTTATACAAGTCCGGCATAGCAATTCTAGTTTTACACACAACAATTTCCTACCTCCATTACACGACTTTGCAAATTTGATTCTGGTTCTACATCTCAGAATTCGACTTCACATTGAGAAATTTTTCCCCTCTACATCTTAGAAACTCCTCTGTATAATTGATGGACTAACTCCATCTGTGCCCTATCTAATTGATGGACGAACTCCTCCCCTTTAGTGTGCAGCTTCTGCTTTATAGCAGCAACGCTGCTCTAATACAATGGTCGATAATTACATAGGGTACAAAATTAGGATTTAGGTTAATACAATTTGGGAAAAATCCGAACGAGAAGATTTCCTTCCCAATTTTAGTTTTGAGCTGGTGTGATCTGGCTTTTGTGTGCCCTATTTTGCATGCCCTCGATACCTATGAAATCGCTCCCCTCAAATAGTAGCAACACTGGCCAGTTATTCAGGCCCTTGGTTACATGCCCATACAAACTTAGAATTATTAACGGATTCAAGACCAGAATAAGAATATTTGATTTTTAATGGGTCGAGTTGATGCCGAACATCTACTGAATGTATAAACTGAGTCAAAATATCATAAAAATGACCCTGAATTGTTTAGATGTTTCTTCCTTCTATTTGGGTTGATGTCGATGCCAATGATTCTGGAAGCTCCAAATATTCTAGCCCCTTCTGCAATAGAGGACTCATTTACCACGGTATATTGACTACATGTGGAGAGCCCAAAGAAATGATGGATGGGTTCCTTTGACTGAGAATCAGCATTTTTTTTGTCTTTGTAGGCGATTCCGCTCACGAAGTTGAACACAAAAAGTTCGCAAATGTTATTCTTTCCTTAACGACAGTGCTCACATTCTTTGCAATCTACCCTGTATGCCGGAATAATGTGATCCCCTGCTGTCACCCCTGTAACTTCACTTCCAACGCTGCCTACAATCCTAGCACCTTCGTGATTGCCAGTTTTGTATAGTTTAACGCCAATCAATCTCATCCTCGTATCGATCATAAAGTTTGGGCACTGTAAAAGAAATCACATAACATGAATAAAGTAGTGTAAGGAAATTGCACCAACTACTAATCATTGACACAACAGATATGCATGCAATAACCAAGAAAAATATCTTTTCATTTCTAACAGATGAAATGTAGTATATAAAATCTAAAAAATTACTGGCGCCAGCTTTGATAACAGAGGTCGTATTGAAAATTTCTTCTTCAGGAACCAGCTAGCACAATAAAAAATGTCATGCCATAGAGGGATATAGTCCAACACGATTTCCAATACTAGTGTCTATGGCAGAAATGTTTGACATCGATCTGCATGCTAGTTCTTCACACTCGGCCTTTTCACGCATCCTTGATCTCTGTACAGATTGTTCACACATAGTAGAAAGAGGTGTAGGATTTGTCACACACTATTAATCCATCCCAATGTTTAAGTTGGTCATAGGACCTTGTTGTAGCCGCTACAACACCACCCAAAATTTTGGGTATATTTAAAATTTTGGGTTCCCCTCTGCTCGCCTAGGCGTTAAAGTCTTTTGCCTGACCTGCAGTCAATGACATTCCAGTGATCCATTCCCAACCCCGCATGAGTTGTCTCGCAATCATGATCAGATGTCCTTATTGCAATCACGCCATATGTGGGGAGGATCATCCAGCGTGTGCCCGAACACTCTGGTCGCAGTCGCACCTTATGTAATAAGATTGACATGCATATGTTTGAATAGAAACCTGTCTTGTATCGATCATTAATAGCTCCCTCGCCATGGGTCATTAAGCAAGTTGTCTGAATACCTCTCTTATGCTCATTGGTCTCATATGTTTTATCTAGGGACACCTTTCGCGAAGAATAACTATGAACTAATTAATGTGATGTGTTTATGCAGGTCAATCCCCGACAAATAAACTCATCAATGATTGTCATGGCACAGAGAGAAATAAGATTAAGCCTCTTGCATCTGAAGAGATTAAGGAACCTGGGCTTGTCGACCATACTGTGGTTTCAAACAAACCTCTAGCTAAAGTTGTGTTCGAAATCCACCAAATGATTCCACCCAAAGTGAAAGCAGTGATGTAAAGATGCATGTCAGACGGACCTTCCTCTGAGGGTGGCAGCCAACATAATTATTCTTTTAATATTAGAGGTGTTGAATCCTTTGAGCAGAAGTTGGAAGACGCACAAGAAGCGTTGGGTTTTGGTCCTCATGATTATGTTCCCGTGACTTATGTTTCAGAAATGGTCTGGTACCAAGAGTTGTTGAGATGTGCACCTATATCATTAATTCTGGGGTCTCTTATTTACTTTGGGCAAAGAACGCAAAGTGGCTTGGGTGGAAGTGGACCTAGGGGCAAGGGTGGTCGTGGACTCTTTAACATCAACAAAATTATGTGAAAACATTATAAGGAGCACACATTCAATGAAACAAAGTTATGGTGCACATTTAAACCAAAGTCAAGTAATGGCGAAGCACATTTTGTTTTGGAGAGTGTTCAAAGTTGATAAAAAAGCCATTCTTCTGAACCAACAATCATTTAGAGCTGTGTTGACAACTATGACAAATTAAGGACAAGAAGCAATCTTGGTTGAACCTAGCTACACGGTGGGTGCAAGCCAACGGACCAAGGCTATGGTTTTAAATGTCATATAATTAGACCAAGGCGCTAACCATATGGTTTAAAACCATATAAAGTTAAAGGAAAGATATCATAAAGTATTACAAATGAATTCAAATATCGAAACCTATATTCAAAGCATGGGGCGGAGTTTGACTTTTAGAGGAGATACATTTATGTATATTTAACGGTCCAAAGTCATGCATGGAGCCCAACGTGCCATATTTACGTGATAACTACCATGGCGCGTTGTAACTACGTTTTATGCGGTGCAATTTTCATATAATTTCACAATCATATAAGGCCGCCATGCAAACAACTAGCACCAAATAACTTTATGCTGAAGTGTGGATTAATGGTGCAAATATATTAGGTCGAGACCATGCAAGTCCAGAACTATACCTATGAAGACGAGATGGATGCATGCATACGTGGAATTTTCGACCATAGTGAAACAACGTGGAGCCCAACGTTGCATGGCGCAAGAACGCGCACACACGCTGCATGTTATCAAACGTTGCATGTTATCAAACATTATATCAAATTTTCCCTCCCGGTGGCCGGTTGTTTGATTTATCAAACGTTATAACAGCATGTTATGGTGCCGGTACAGATGGATGCATGCATACGTGGAGTTTTCGACCATAAGTGAAACAACGTGGAGCCCAAAGTTGCATGGCGCAAGAACGCGCACACACGCTGCAGGGAGCCCGAGATTTCGATGGCAAATTGTCGACCTGCACTAAAAGCATTCACTGCTATTGCAACATCGTCCATTGCACACCAACATTTTTCGGTCCAAGACAAAGACTAGAGGGGCAACGCTGAAGTCTCGGATGGCTCCATCAACAGTTGCACTATTTGGCTTGAAGGAACCACCATATAACATTGATGCATTAGAGCCATTTATGACTCGTCGATCTCTGGAATTTCATTGGGGAAAACACCATCGAGGCTATCTGGATAACTTAAACAAGCAAATCGAGGGTAATGAATTAGAAGGATTTACACTTGAAGAACTTATCAAAGTAACATATGACAATGGGAATCCTACGCCAGCTTTTAACAATGCTTCCCAGGTGTGGAATCATGACCTTTTTGGGAATGCATGGAACCGGAAGGTGGGGGAGATTGCACAGGAATGATTCGGGAATTCATTCAAAGGGATTTTGGTTCATATAATAATTTTCTGGAGGAGTTCGAGCAGGCTGCTACTACACAGTTTGGTTCTGGTTGGGTTTGGCTTGTAGTGAAAGATAACAAACTTGCTGTGGAAAAGAGTACAAATGCTGTGAACCCACTCATATGGGGCCACATACCACTGCTCACCATTGATGTTTGGGAGCATGCTTATTACATCGACTATCAGAATTGGCGGACAGACTATGTATCAGCATTCATGGATAACCTAGTTTCATGGGATGCAGTGAAGGCTCGCTTTGGTCGTGCACAAGCTTTTGCAAACTTAAGAGAACCAATTAGTCCCGAGCTTTGAGCAGCTGCTTTCCCGATACCATTTGCATTGCTTCTTTTTCAGATTTTTATATTTCATGGTATAAAAGACATGCATGGACCTGTTCGTATTCGGCAATGTACGTAGGTACATACAACTTTAATAATTTTAACGTTATAGTTCACGATTCAAAGCGGTGTGTACGCGTGGCAGCAAGATGTTACAATAGGTGGATTGGTCTAACTGCATGGTGTAATTGTCGACGCATCCATCTGCAAGTTGCATGGCAACTGTCATAAACAAGACCGGGCGTTTATGGTAAGTGCAGCAAGATATCGTGCAGAAATAGAATATGAGCGATTTATGCTAACTTCTGCAGCCTCGACGGCGATATTCCAGGAGGGAATCGCTCTTCAAAAATCTATTTGTGTTCAAACGTATTTAGAAAAAATGCTATCGTTACAAGCTCGTTTGGGCAGAGATTAGGCGCCATTGCGGCCACGTCATTTGTTTACCTGAGCTCGGCCTTCGATCACATTCCCCGGCGCTGGCATTTACTATGTCTGACACTGGCTTGGATCTTGCATGCACTTGCTTGATTATGTCGATATTGTTTTGCGACACGTTCAATTGCAAGCCGTGAGAAAAGATAAGCTCACCACAGAAGAAATGGTCTCACAGAGAGAGCGACCTTCTGGTTTATTCTGAATCCATCAAGATAATTCAGAATCCTCCGCAGACCTGGTCAACGCGATCGACCTGCAAAGTTATCCCTGTTAAACAATCTCCGAGATAGTGAGGGCGCTCACAGCATCAGCATGCATGCAAATAAAACCCTAACAATTTCGCTCAAAGGAGAAGAATACACATCTAATTAGGCGTGCACAACGACAGATCTGGTTCCTGGAGGTAGGGTCGAAGTGCACAACCACAAACTGGTATTTGAAAGCTGCATGCTCTTGTTGAATGCATGTCAAATGGCATATGGATTCAGCTATATCGACTCTGTTATGGCCGTAGGATATATATGTGCCAGGAAAAGCGAAACACTCGTTCTAACTAGTGAATGCTCTATTGCAATCGCAAGAGTCCCACCTTGGAATTGAATCGAAGGTGTTGTAGTAAATTTTCTGGGAAAGTAGCTTCAAAGCCGGTGAATCGAGAACTCCAAGTGGTACCTGTGTCGGCCAAATAAACCCCAGTTTGAAACAGGAGCTGAGTGCATGTTAAACCATTGTGGTCATGGAAGAAGCGGTGTTCCACTCATGTGCAGCCACCAAAAACAGACTAGCTGCCAGTCTGCAAGGAAAAGTCTGCACATGCCATTTTCTCTGATGACAAAATCTTGACCACACAGGGGTCTAAATTCATTTGTCTTCTCTCTTGCAAATCAATTGAAATACCCTTAGCTTTATTTTTATTATTTCATCATGAAGATATGTGACCTGTGTTATTTTATTTCAGGAAGAACCACCCTGGTTGCACATAAAAGCCAAGTTTTTCCCCAGCAAACAAAAGGACCAGCTTTCAAAGCACGTGAGATAAGGAATACTGCTACAAAATCCGCAGCTCTGCTTGGAGTCGCAGGGCGCAGATTTCTTCAAGTCGCAGGTCGCCGACGGCCGAGGTAGCGAGGTCGCAAACTCCTGCTCCGAGGTCGTGGTGCGGTTCACATGGTTTCCTCCTTTTGCGACCGCGACCCGGCCCCTGACCTAGTCGCCAGGTCGCAAGGTCGCCCGTGCATCTGTTTTCGTGATCTGCGACCCCGCGACCCAGCGACCTAGTCGCCAGGTCGCACGGTCGCATGTGCATCTGTTTTCACGATCTGCGACCCCGTGACCCAGCGACCTAGTCGCCAGGTCACAAGGTCGCCCGTGCATCTGTTTTCACGATCTGCGACCCCGCGACCCAGCGACCTAGTCGCCAGGTCGCAAGGTCGCATGTCCATCTGTTTTTCACAATCTGCGACCCCGCGACCTAGCTCAGGTTGCAGGTCGCAATAGCAGCCAAGTCGCAGGTCGCAACAACGGCTCAGGTCGCAGGTCGCAAAAGGAATGGTCGCAAGGCAACCCAACGGTCAAGAAGCTAGACAGTCAAGGAAGCCCGAAGGGCAGTTTCTGCATTATAAATACTCCTACGGGAGCTTGTAAGAGGGGCTTTTTCCTTTTGGAAACTGAAGAACTACATGGAATTGTATTGAAGGATTGTACCCTTACGCATCTGAATATAGAGATACTTGTTAAAACACCCTATGGTTATGATGTGTTTTGCTGTGCAAACACTGTGTGTATTATTTGTACAGTTTCAGAACATCCTATGATTAATGAAGCTGCACTCTTATGTCATCATTTATGCGTCATGGCTATCTGTGTTGTATCAATGATGTTCATTTTATCATCTGTTCTAATAATGAATGTTAATGAACTATTTTGTTAGCATTTCGTTTCATCTTTCAGAAGTAAAAGGATATCTCATCATAAAGGACTATTCCTTTTGTGGTCAGAATACCTTATAAGCATTACCCCCAAAAGATGTGTTGCTAATGACATCTCTTGAGGTGTACATGCTTTATTCATAATCTTGCTACGCATAGTGTTTGATTCGGGTCTAATACATCAATCCTGTATTCTGTATCACGTGAATAAGTGTATGTTCGCTGGTTCAATCAGGTTCTTTTGAGACCTAAGGGAAGGCGTCTTAAGCAGTAGCCGGACCCACACCCCGGACGGGATCCCTATTCCAAACGGTTCAAGGTCTAATTGGGACTTTCTACCGGGGAGATCCCCTACTGTTGGCTGGACAAATTTTCCCATCAACAGAATTGGCGCTAGAAGGAGGGCCTGACCTCCGACCAGATGTTTAACGAAAAGGGGAGGGCCAGATGACAAGCTGAGCCCTTAGAGCCTGCAGTTAATCTCATATCTGTAATGGCTCGTTCCCAAATCATTCTCCCGAGATGTTTGTCGGAGTTTTATAAGCCTAGATATACATCTCCGATGAATTTATTTATCCCTTGTCCCAGTTAAAATTTGATGGTGAAAATGGGGTGTCCATAACCTAACACTGTTCAGATTTTTGTGACTTTGGTGAGTACTATGAAATTGATGATGAGGGTTTGTTTTGTTTGCTTTTGTTCCTCACCCTCGGAGGGCGCGCTAAACAATGGTGCCGCACATTGCCGAAAGCTTCCATCCATTCGTTTGAACAACTCGCCCATAAATTACAACAAGCTTTTCACAGGTATAATCCTCATGACGTTGTAATAAAGTTACATCTCATCAGAATGGAACCTCAGGAATCTTTAGGTGAGTTCTTTATCAGATTCATTCATTATTGTTTTGAGTTCCCTGAGAGGGATGTTGATTGGAAATATTTAGGTGAGCAGTTCAAGTATGTTATTTCCCTTGAGCAATTTCAGTTAGATCCTAGTGTTCCCTATGATGACCTGCAAGTTACCGGTTGTTTTGATTTTTTCACTAAGGCTTCCTTGTCCATCTCCCCGAGTCCAGGCCACATTCAGGCCTCCAAGGAGAGTGTTGCTGATATTCTCGCCCCTCTTCCTGAGTTGTATGGGAGTGGGGTTGTGACCTTGGAAGTCCTGAGTCAGGATAGAGACTGGCAGGAGGATAAAGCTGATTGCACCACCTTTGAGCCTTTAACGTACCATGTCGAATCTAAACACCCCAGTGGATCATTATCTCTTTTGATGCATGAAACCTACCCGGAGCCCACTCGATGTCTCCCTAGACTTAGTCATGAATCTAGTTCACATTCAGATTATGAATCTGGTTCACATTCGGATGATGAATCTTGTTCAGATTCGAGTGACGAATCTGGTTCACATTCGGATTACGAATCTGGTTCAGATTCGGATAATGAATCAAGTTCACATTCAGACTATGAATCTGGTTTACATACGTATTATGAATCGACTCCTACCCCGCATAAATTTTATTCCCTTACAAGGCCTGTCAAATCATTGTGTCCTCTGAACGACACGGATGTGCGTGTCGAAAAGCCTCGTATGGTTAACACCCCTGCGATTCAATCTTTTCGTTCATTATTTCCTAGTTTGTTTCTCGATCCCTCCACACCAGTAATTTCTTCGAGACATTCAAAATTGCCTTATACTGGTATTGGCAACAATCATAAGCACGCAGATGGTGTTTCACAATCACAGTCCAAAATCGATGAATCTTTTAAATCTGATTTTTCTCACTTGGGATCTTTAGACAGCCATAGGAGCGATTCCCCGTCTGAACAACTTCAATATTTTCCCTCTATTGATCCATCCCAGTTGGTAAACCCCAGGGAGCCTAACTTGCCAAGTACCGAACTTGACCAAACCGATGGTTGCAGCGATCACTCCTTATCTGAAAACATTTTCAATCATACTGCTGACAACCGTCACTCAAATCTCTTTGCTGACCATACGAAGACACCTGAATTCGATGATCCGCTTTGGGAAGATTCAAGTACCCACAAGAAAATAGAAACGCGTCAGCTTCCGCCTACCGTTTCTGAGATGACGATCCCCAAATACCACGCTCCTCCCAGCATAACCGCGGTAAATCCACCCTACCTTGGCGAATCTAAAGAATCTGATATATCGATCTATCAATCAGTCAGTGCGCAAACATTTGACCAAATTGATACAAAGCCCACTGATATTCTGCAACTCACCATAATGCATGATCACACCCATTCGCCTGTTGATCTCGCCCAACCATCAAAGTTGGGAAGCGCTCCGCTCGAAGGTCCGGAGTTTGTGCAAGGCAGTGAGGAATTGCATCCTACATTGAAAGTGGATTCGGATCCTCATACCCTTGACAAAACCCAAGAGCAACCTCGAGCTAGGGCTTTCAAAACTAGGATTCCTACGCTTGGATGCGCACGCATCTATAATTCACCCGACACTTGCTTATTGTTTCCGTTCCATAAAACTGATGGTCCCCAACACCATGATGAGTTTGTCGATCAACTCGACCAACCCCATTCGGTGAATGTGCTTGCAAATAGGAATTGGCTTACCCATCACCCCTCAAATCCAAGACCATGCACGAATGATTTTGTGTCATTTATCAATAATGTTGAGTTTCAAGAACATATTGCTGGTTATCAAGATGAGAATGGGATTCAACTTGCGCAATCTGTTCTGGCATGTTCTATGGTAAGTATCTCTGATCATCTTGCCGTGGCTCCTGCTCCTCAGGTAAGATTTATTGCTACTGCACTTTTTTGGATACTAGCTCTGATCCTGATCATTGTTGTTCTTGCAGGTCAGGAACTAATGCGGTGGCTCCACTGGAAAGCTGATTTTACATAGCCCCACTGCGTCATTGGTTAAACTAGGGTTTAGGTGTAGGCTAGATAGGACCTGCAATAAATTTTTTTTAGTTTCAAGTTAATTAGGTTTACTTGCAAAAATTTTACTTCATAGTTTAAAAGTGTGTTTGTTGTTTTTGTTTACGATTGATATCTTAGGTAACATCATGTTACAAGGATTTTCTTTCATTTCCTTTTCAGTTGCTTGTTGTTGCATAAATAATCAGTGCTTATATTTCGCCTCGTTGCCACCTACAATTGGTTGATCGTTCTCGCACATGGCATTGCATTGCATCCTGAGCCTCTCCTTTTACATTGCGTCGTACTCTCTCTTCCTCACATCATTTCTGTCATGTCGCCTGCCACTACAAGAGCCCTCATTACAACCCTATCACCTTGCAGTCTTGTTTTGCCCCGAGTGCTGAAGCAGTAACTCCATTATTTTGGCGTGAGGTGGTGGTGGCTATCTCAAGAGGCAGCTTTCTCTTAGGACGAGTCGTTGAAGTCATATTCTCAACAAGATGCCTATTATTCTGAACTCATTTAGCCAGGGAGATACGAGCTGGTTGCTTATGGGAGACCTAATGAGTTCAAATGACCCATACCCGTAGCCTAAGCCTTGTGCCTAGCATAGTCTTGGACATCTTAATGATCTGTTTTGCACGCTTCACCCAGTGTGGTAGATGGGATGTGAAGGTTCGGCACAAGGGCAAACCCAAATCAGGATATCTTTCAGTTTCTGCAACACGAGAAACAACCTCTCTTGCTCGTAAAATAAGTCGGGATCCCTCATCCGCCCATGAAAAATAAGTGCCATGAGCACATGAAAATAAGTGCCACGAGCACATGAAAATAAGTGCTGTAAGCACATGAAACAAATAAGGGTAAAGGATCGAGAAAGGCTTCCTGCGCAGAGAGGTAATGCGACGACTCCGCCAGGGTACTGACCAGGCTCGCTGGCAGCGGAGCAACGTTTGTGATTTCTTGAAGTGACTCCGCCGGGGTACTGTCCAGGCCTACTGGCAGCGGAGAAACACCAGAAACTTACCTTAAAAAATCCTGAAAATAATAAGCCCACTGCCTTGCTCGTCACATCATCAACAAGCTACCGGCGTCTGTGAGCTTTCTCTTTGATGTGTTTCTGATTAGCGGGACTTAGTGAGGCACAAGGATTAGGCATACTCGTAAAGGGCCAAAGTAATACAAAGGGTACCCATGCAGCTGGTTTAATATTCCCTTGCATCACTATCTTGGCTCAGACCTTTGTTGTGATATTGACAGAGATGCTGGATTCTACCAGTGGTTCGCCATTTGTTGTAGCCGCTACAACACCACCCAAAATTTTGGGTATATTTAAAATTTTGGGTTCCCCTCTGCTCGCCTAGGCGTTAAAGTCTTTTGCCTGACCTGCAGTCAATGACATTCCAGTGATCCATTCCCAACCCCGCATGAGTTGTCTCGCAATCATGATCAGATGTCCTTATTGCAATCACGCCATATGTGGGGAGGATCATCCAGCGTGTGCCCGAACACTCTGGTCGCAGTCGCACCTTATGTAATAAGATTGACATGCATATGTTTGAATAGAAACCTGTCTTGTATCGATCATTAATAGCTCCCTCGCCATGGGTCATTAAGCAAGTTGTCTGAATACCTCTCTTATGCTCATTGGTCTCATATGTTTTATCTAGGGACACCTTTCGCGAAGAATAACTATGAACTAATTAATGTGATGTGTTTATGCAGGTCAATCCCCGACAAATAAACTCATCAATGATTGTCATGGCACAGAGAGAAATAAGACTAAGCCTCTTGCATCTGAAGAGATTAAGGAACTTGGGCTTGTCGACCACACTGTGGTTTCAAAAAAACCTCTAGCTAAAGTTATGTTCGAAATCCACCAAATGATTCCACCCAAAGTGAAAGCAGTAATGTAAAGATGCATGTCAGACGGACCTCCCTCTGAGGGTGGCAGCCAACATAAGTATTCTTTAAATATTAGAGGTGTTGGATCCTTTGAGCAGAAGTTGTAAGACGCACAAGAAGCGTTGGTTTTGGTCCTCATGATTATGTTCCTGTGACCTATGTTTCAGAGATGGTCTGGTACCAAGAGTTGTTGAGATGTGCACCTATGTCATTAATTCTGGGGTCACTCATTTACTTTGGGCGAAGAACGCAAAGTGGCTTGGGTGTAAGTGGACTTAGGGGCGAGGGTGGCCGTGGACTCTTTAACATCAGCAAAGTTATGTGAAAACATTGTAAGGAGCACACATTCAATGGAGCAAAGTTATGGTGCACATTGAAGCCAAAGTCCAGTAATGGCGAAGCACATTTTGTTTTGGAGATTGTTCAAAGTGATAAAAAAGCCATTCTTCTGAACCAACAATCATTTAGCGCTGTGTTAACAACTATGACAAATTAAAGACAAGAAGCAATCTTGGTTGAACCTAGCTACACGGTGGGTGCAAGCCAACGGACTAAGGCTACGGTTTCAAATGTCATATGATTAGACCAAGGCGCCAAACATATGGTTTAAAACCATATAAAGTTAAAATAAAGATATCATAAAGTATTACAAATGAATTCAAATATCGAGACCTATATTCAAAGCATGGGGCGGAGTTTGACTTTTAGAGGAAATATATTTATGTATTTTTAACGGTCCAAAGTCGTGCATGGCGCGTTGTAACTACGTTCTATGCGGTGCAATTCTTGTATAATTTCACAATCATATAAGGCTGCCATGCAAACAACTAGCACCATATAACTTTATGCTGAAGTGTGGATTAATGGTGCAGATATATTTGGTGGTCGAATTTAAATGCAAATCCGAACTATACGAAAACGCATGACAGATGGATGCATGCATACGTGGAATTTTCGACCATAGTGAAACAACGTGGAGCCCAACGTTGCATGGCGCAAGAACGCGCACACACGCTGCATGTTATCAAACGTTGCATGTTATCAAACGTTATATCAAATTTTCCCTCCCGGTGGCGGGTTGTTTGATTTATCAAACGTTATAACAGCATGTTATGGTGCCGGCACAGATGGATGCATGCATACGTGGAGTTTTCGACCATAAGTGAAACAACGTGGAGCCCAACGTTGCATGGCGCAAGACCGCGCACACACGTTGCAGGGAGCCCGAGATTTCGATGGCAAATTGTCGACCTGCACTAAAAGCATTCACTGCTATTGCAACATCGTCCATTGCACACCAACATTTTTCGGTCCAAGACAAAGACTCGAGGGGCAACGCTGAAGTCTCGGATGGCCCCATCAACAGTTGCACTATTTGGCTTGAAGGAACCACCATATAAAATTGATGCATTTGAGCCATTTATGACTCGTCGATCTCTGAAATTTCATTGGGGAAAACACCATCGAGGCTATCTGGATAACTTAAACAAGCAAAGCGAGGGTAATGAATTAGAAGGATTTACACTTGAAGAACTTATCAAAGTAACATATAACAATGGGAATCCTATGCCAGCTTTTAACAATGCTTCCCAGGTGTGGAATCATGACCTTTTTGGGAATGCATGGAACCGGAAGGTGGGGGAGATTGCACAGGAATGATTCAGGAATTCATTGAAAGGGATTTTGGTTCATATAATAATTTTCTGGAGGAGTTCAAGCAGGCTGCTACTACACAGTTTGGTTCTGGTTGGGTTTGGCTTGTAGTGAAAGATAACAAACTTGCTATGGAAAAGAGTAAAAATGCTGTGAACCCACTCATATGGGGCCACATACCACTGCTCACCATTGATGTTGGGAGCATGCTTATTACATCGACTATCAGAATCGGCGGACAGACTATGTATCAGCATTCATGGATAACCTAGTTTCATGGGATGCAGTGAATGCTCGCTTTGGTCGTCCACAAGCTTTTGCAAACTTAAGAGAACCAATTATTCCCGAGCTTTGAGCAGCTACTTTCCCGATACCATTTGCATTGCTTCTTTTTCAGATTTTTATATTTCATGGTATAAAAGACATGCATGTACCTATTCGTATTCGGCAATGTACGTAGGGACATACAACTTTAATAATTTTAACTTTATAGTTCATGATTCAAAGCGGTGTGTACGTGTGGCAACAAGACGTTACAATAGGTGGATTGGTCTAACTGCATGGTGTAATGGTCGACGCATCCATCTGCAAGTTGCATGGAAACTGTCATAAACAAGACCGGGCGTTTATGGTAAGTGCAGCAAGATATCGTGCAGAAATAGAATATGAACGATTTATGCTGACTTCTGCAGCCTCGACAGCGATATTCCAGGAGGGAATCACTCTTCAAATCTGCTGTGTTCAACGTATTTAGAAAAATGCTATCGTTACACGCTCGTTGGAAGCCGAATTAGACTGCCATTACCGACCACGTCGAGATGTTTGCACAGAGCTCAGCCTTCGATCATTCCCCCAGGCGCTTGCTGTTACTATGTCTGAAGGCACTCAAACTGGATCTTGCATGCCGCACCGATTATGTCGATATTGTTTGCAGCACGTTCAATTGCAGGCCCGTGAGGAAAAGATAAGCTCGCCACAGAAGAAATGGTCTCATAGAGAGAGCGACCTTCTGGTTTATTCTGAATCCATCTAGATAATCCAGAATCCTCCGCAGACCTGGTCAGCACGATCGACCTGCAAAGTTATCCCTGTTAAACAATCTCCGAGATAGTGAGGTCGCTCACAGCGTCAGCATGCATGCAAATAAAACCCTAACAATTTCGCTGCAAGCATACATACGTGTATTAGAGACTTTTTCGACTCAAAGGAGATGAATCCACATCTAATTAGGCGTGCACAACGACAGATCTAGTTCCTGGAGGTAGGGTCGAAGTGCACAACCAAAAACTGGTATTTGAAGCTGCATGCTCTTGTTGAATGCATGTCAAATGGCATATGGATTCAGCTATATCGACTCTGTTATGGCCGTAGGATATATATCTGCCAAGAAAAGCGAAACACTCGTTCTAACTAGTGAATACTCTGTTACAAGCGCAAGAGTCCCACCTTGGAATTGAATCGAAGGTGCTGTAGTAAATTTTCTGGGAAAGTAGCTTCAAAGCCGGTGAATCGAGAGCTCCAAGTGGTACCTGTGTCGGCCAAATAAACCCCAGTTTGAAACAGGAGCTGAGTGCATGTTAAACCATTGTGGTCATGGAAGAAGCGGTGCTCCATAAAATGATAACAGCCACCAAAACAAGTTAAACTGCAGATCTGCAGAGAAAAGTCTGCACATGCCATTTTCTCTGATTGACAAAATCTTGACCACACAGGGGTCTAAATTCATTTGTCTTCTCTCTTGCAAATCAATTGAAATACCCTTAGCTTTATTTTTATTATTATTTCATCATGAAGATATGTGACCTGTGTTATTTTATTTCAGGAAGAACCACCTTGTTTGCACATAAAAGCCAAGTTTTTCCCAGCAAACAAAAGGACCAGTTTTCAAAGCATGTGAGATAAGGAATACTGCTACAAAATCCGCAGCTCTGCTTGGAGTCGCAGGGCGCAGATTTCTTCAAGACGCAGGTCGCCGACGACCGAGGTAGCGAGGTCGCAAACTCTATCAGGTCTCGAGGTCGCAGTTCTATGGTTTTCCTCCCTTTTGCGACCCCGCGACCCAGCGACCTAGTCGCTGGGTCGCAAGGTCGCATTTCTTCATTTTTATTCATTTTTGCGACCCCGCGACCCAGCGACCTAGTCGCCAGGTCGCAAGGTCGCCTGTGCATCTGTTTTCACGATCTGCGACCCCGCGACCCAGCGACCTAGTCGCAAGGTCGCAGGGTCGCACCTCTTCGGTTTTCAGCCTTTTGCGACCCTGCGACCCATCGACCTAGTCGCAAGGTCGCAAGGTCGCATATCTTTGTTTTTACACACTTTGCGACCCCGCGACCTAGCGACCTAGTCGCAAGGTCGCAAGGTCGCACCTTGGCCATTCTCTTACCACTTGCGACCCCGCGACTCAGTCAAGTCGCAGGTCGCAACAACAGCAGTCAGGTCGCAGGTCGCAAAAAGTACTAGGTCGCAAGGCAGCCCAACGGTCAGGAAGACGAAAGATCAAGGAAGCCCGAAGGGCAGTTTCTGCATTATAAATACTTCCTTCGGGAACTTGTAAAAGGGGATTTTTCCTTTTGGAAACTGAAGAACTACATGGCATTGTATTGAAGGATTGTACCCTTACGCATCTGAATATAGAGATACTTGTTAAAACACCCTGTGGTTATGATGTGTTTTGCTGTGCAAACACTGTGTGTATTCCTTGTACAGTTTCAGAACATCCTATGATTAATGAAGCTGCACTCTTTATGTCCTCATTTATGCGTCATGGCTATCTGTGTTGTATCAATGATGTTTATTTTATCATCTGTTCTAATAATGAATGTTAATGAACTATTTTGTCAGCATTTCGTTTCATCTTTCAGAAGTAAAAGGATATCTCATCATAAAGGACTATTCCTTTTGTGGTCAGACTACCTTATAAGCATTACCCCCAAAAGATGTGTTGCTAATGACATCTCTTGAGGTGTACATGCTTTATTCATAATCTTGCTACGCATAGTGTTTGATTCGGGTCTAATACATCAATCCTGTATTCTGTATCACGTGAATAAGTGTATGGTCCGCTGGTTCAATCAGGTTCTTTTGAGACCTAAGGGAAGGCGTCTTAAGCGGTAGCCGGACCCACACCCCGGACGAGATCCCTACTCCAAACGGTTCAAGGTCTAATTGGGACTTTCTACCGGGGAGATCCCCTACTGTTGGCCGGACAAATTTTCCCGTCAACAGACCTGTAATAATGCCAGATGAACTCGGTAGAGACATTTCCACTACTTCCATGGTTGGGCTTGAATTAATATTTGTTACTTGTGCTCCATGAGGACCTACTGCCTACTACAATTACTTTGATAGTTTGCAGATAGCATATTGATGCCGAACAACAAATATCAAATTAAATTGATGCACCTCCATTTGTAAATTACATATAAATTCTCCAACAACGATCATTTTCTCATATGCACAACAACTTGTCATGATCCATTGATTTTCCTGGCCATCCCATAATGGAATCAAGGGAGAACATATGACACCACATTTTGGGGTTTGACGAGCCCTTCGATCCTCTCCAAGAATTACGACCCAACACCATTCGTATCAAAAAGGTTTTCATGAATTAATTCTATAACTATAATCTAAAGACCAAATTAACTAGATACGGTTCATAGGCACGTTGTTGTAGGCTTGTCGATAAGTCATCAATGGCTAAGATTTCAAAATCATAGATCTTTATGATGAAATTTGTTGCATAACCCATAACCGCATTATGTGGCCAATTGAAAGTTTTGACAAGATTTGTAGTGTGTAGCGCTCCTGAATCTGTACTCAAATATGGTGCTGCTTCTATGCATGAACCTATACTCACATGTATTTCAAGAATCATTCCAGCACTGTTGGTGCTTGACTTATTCTCCTGCCATCATGAAAACCTATTATTAATGATATTATTATATAAAACACTTATTCAATTCCCCCGGATGCGGGCGTTTAATGTGTTCTGTACGCCGGAGCGTGAGGAGATTTGGCGGGTCTGCGTTTGGATTGGTGCCACCGCCAACCAGCACACAGGTTCTCAATGCATTTACACACCAGCGATCAACTTAAATGAAGTTTTAATGTAGAGCGTCCTCTCCAACCAGATTCAAAGCATTTCAAACATGAAGCCATACTTTCGGTGTATTTCGATTACTCCTCTACGGGCTAATTTCTCCAATGCGATCACTGATCCATGGTCCTAGTCCGGCGTAGGGAAGAGGTGTGCTCTCATTGGCTGCCTTGAGCTTGAGCTCGGTCTCCATTACACTTGCAGCCCCCTTTGCAACTCCTGGCCAATTTGGCATTCAGCTTGTGATTTGGCTCCTCACTCGCCTTCGCAATCTTTCGTTGCCCGTGCTTCCAACCTCGGCCCTGAAGATTCTCACTGTGCTCAGCTTTCCATTTTCAATATGCCACGTATTCACCATCGCATGAGATCCAGAAGAGGGGCAAGTCATGGACAACCAGCCCGCTTGCCTTCCTCTTCCAACTCTGGCTCGACTTCCAACTCTTCTGATTTTTTCGCTGGGCGCTATCCTGATACACGGAGTGGCCAGGGTCATAGGTCTGTGCATTCTCTTTCGGCCAGGGGTTTCACCCACACCATGCCTTCTCTATCCTCACCCCCTGCTCACTCTCACAACGTGTAATTCCGCTTTCCTTGCGCAAATTGCAGTGTCACCATGGCAGCCAATTTAACCCTTGACATTTAAGCTAATTTCGTGCAGCAGAATCTTCAGGCGGAGGACGAGCTTATGGAGAAGGGCCTCAATGATCCTCTGTCTTCCCCTCCGGTCCCCAATCTGCAGCATGAGGACATTGGCGGTAGTGAGATCCATGGAATAGGTTCTCCGGGGAGCCAGGGAAAAGTCAATGCAGGTGATTCCAAGGTTCACGAAGACTTCCAGAAGCAGGATGATGAAACTCAAGATTATGGTTGTCGTATCATTGAAGAATAACCACCCGAATAATAGTTTTCCGGATAGCACCTTCAGGTCTTTGACGGTTAACTGTTTGTCTGAATTTTCTTTTTTGTGCTTAGGCGTTTATGTTTATGTCACTAAGTCTCATAGCCGGTTTCCCCTGCGTGGGCGGCTTTGCCAGAATAGTCAGTCTCTTAACAGGGTTTTTGGTCCAATGTTTGAAAACTTCTGGTCAGTCTTAAGAAGTATATTTGACAGAATGCCGCTTCATTGGGCAAGATTTTCGAAGGCTAAGACCTCACTGTAATTTTTGTATTATTAATAAAAATAGACCAATTTAGAAAAAAAAAAAAACACTTATTAAATTTAATTAATAATAAGAATTTATAATTTAATTCTAAATTCCTCTAATCATCAACTTAATAAGGTAAAACGGATTAAAACACTAGGTACAATCACAAAATTATCTGATAAAAATCGTAAAAATATGGACCAAAAAAGCAACTCAACATCCCCCCACGCTAAACTTCTTGCACGTCCTTGTGCAAGACAAAAATATAAGACGATGAAATAGGGTAGGAAAAATGTCAGCAAAGATCTTAGCAAGTAAGGATGGAGATTAGTGATATTGAAATGCCTTCATTAGCCTGCAACATAACTATTACAATGCCAGCCAAAACCACGTTACGGTTCTAATGAAAGTATCAATTGCAGGGATGTAACAAGATCAGGTACAACAAGTAGACATTTTTGGGAAAAGAGTGTTGCACATGCATGTTACCTTGTCCGAAATGAATTCCATATTTTTTTCTGTCCAAAGTCTTATGATAAGAATCAAATTTCACTAAAGAGGTGCAATTTCAAAATACTAACACAATATTCCTGCACCTACGATAGCAATCTTGTACCTAGGTTATGTAGCACATATTTAGAGGCAACCAATCAATACACATTGATGGAAACCAACACCTTGTGAGTAGTCATCATTGAGTAATTCATCACTCTAAATACCATGAAAATTAAAGTGAGTTATGATACTAATCAACAACCTCTTTATCGAGCACTCTAAATTACATTATTATCTGGATTCAAGAATAAATTTCCTCTTAATCTAGTACAAAGGATTACCTTCACTAAGGGTACCACATCATTCAAAGATTCTCGATTTTTGAAAGATAGAACTCAAAGAATCATGTTCAAATTGTCTTAAAACCATTGCCCAAGAAAAATGATGAGTCTTAGGGAAATAGAAGGATAACCAAGCAAATCATAGTATGTAGCTAACTTTAATACCACAGACATGGCCCTACTGCCCACAGGTGTCCATAACCTCGACAGGGATGTATTTTAACCTAACGAAATTTCGGTATCCCACTGACTAGATAGAGATTCAGAGTTAGCTTATTTGCCTCTTTAGATGAAGGCCACTGTCCTGGATTGGTAACCAGCTGATGGTAGTGCCACTCACAAGAAGTAACATGAATGAACAGGTCGTCTTGTGATGAGACCTCCTGTCTTCTAGCGTTTTGGCTGAAAGTTGGATTGGTGACCAGTAGCAGTAATGTCATGCATGCTAGGTCTCATGATCGTGGTAGGTCGGCTCATCATGAGACCTCTTATCCTTCCCTAAGAGTTTGTAAGCTTTGATTATGATTAACCTTAAAGGTTACATAATAAGTGGGGAGACAGATCTACTCCTTAAGAGTACAGGATGGCACGAAATTTTTTTAATGACTACTCATTGCTGGCTAATTCCTCTACCCTAAAGAGTTATTAAAGATATCCAAGACAATGATTGAAAGATTATTTGAGTTAAGAATGCTAGTGTTCTCCTGAATAGCTCATTATGATCTTTACAAGAGTGGTCCACCATAGGGGTTTTCCAATAGTACCTTTTAAGGGAAACTGAAAATATATATCCGAGATGACAACTTATTAGAGTGATTAATCATGGTTACTTTTGAAAAATCATAAGGTATTAGGGTGAATTGTAGTCAACAAGATTTGTCACAAATGTGTGTGTTAACAACTAATGTGGATCAAATTAGTTTTAATAGCCATGATTTAAAATTCAAAACCCTAATAGCACTGTAACTGCTTTATTCATTTATTCTCCTACCCTACTTTACCGTAAGAGGAAAAATACTCCATTTTTCAGTATAGGAGTACTTCCAATGAAGCCACGTGCATAACAAAATGCTGATTACACTCACACTTAGTTTTAAAGAATAGACTTCAATACATACCAAAGCATGAGAAACTAGTTGCTTCAATTGATATGGTACCAACAGTTTTTGAATGCTGAGGAAATAAGATGGCGTGATGACTTCTTGAAACCAGGATTCAATGGAATCCACATATTTGTGATTTTCCAACTGATGAAAATCTTCCACATTTTGATATTCACTCTCTTGGAGGCATAAGGGACCATGTGAAAGACAAAAGATAAATCCCTCAAGTTCAAGCTCAAATATTTGATTTTCAAATTTACAAGAATGGCTAAGAGAGATTCTAGGGTTTTGAGTTTCAACAACATTTTCAGAACAAGTTCCAATGAAATATTGCTCCTCTGGTGGTATTTGAATTACATCTTCCTGGGGTGAATTCTCTATAGTAAAAGGGGAAGTTTTTAAATTCATTCCCTTTCCTAACATGGAAGATGTAGCATTATGTTCAATAGGGGAATCAACAGAAAGAATAGGTGGTTCAAACTATTGTGCAACTTGATTGTTTAGATTAGGGTTTAGGATGTGGTTTGGGCTAGGGTTTTGGTTAATGCTTCGACTAAAGTTTAGAATTGGATTGGGATTAGGCTTTGGACTACGGTTAGGTCTAGGTTTTAAATTAGAATTAGGGTTAGGTCTAGGGTGCGGATTAGGGTTAGGTCTAGGGTATGGATTAGGGTATGAACTAGGGTTAGGGTATGGATTAGGGTTAGGGTATGGACTAAGGTATGGACTAGGGTTAAGTTATGGATTAGGGTTAAGGTATGGATGAGGGTTAGGGTAAGATTGCACTGTGGCTGGGACCATGGAGGAGGATAAATCAATGGTGCATTGGAAATAAATTGTGGTTGTTGTTGGTGCTCATATCATTGAGTTTTCATGGGAGATTGCCTTAGAGAGAAAGATCCAAATGATTCTTGAGGCCATGGAGATATCTGGCTCAAGGATGACAGCCAAGGAGAGGGCCCATGTGGCCATGAAGTAGGGTATTTGATTGGAGGAGGATTAAAAATTTTCCATGGAGCTGCAGGGTGATAAACATGTTGAGGAACCTTCTTAGGAAAATAATAATTATTCCAAGTTTCAAATGGTGTTGGGTTTTGAGTTATACTTCGTGGTTGATTCAATTCCTTACTTGATTCCCTGAGAACCTTTAATAATCGTGGCAGTGATGGGAAATGTTCAGTTGCATGACCATCCTCGCAAATTTCGCAAACTTTTAGATTACTAAGTGGACACTTTCCAAGGTAGTTTTTCTTTTGATAGTTGGTGCAAAGGATAAGCAGTGGTTCTTCATCCTTCTCTTTCTCCTGCAAATAATCCAATTTTGAAATCAAAGATTTAATACTATTGAATTTATGTTCAAGCAAGTTGTTAAATTATGCACTTGTGAATCCTTCATCGAATGAGTTATTCGTTTCTATAGTAGCATGAAAACTCCTCATTGAATGATTCCTCAAAATACCATCTTCTTGTCTTCAACAAGAAAACTGGTACATTTTGTCATCACATGGATTAGTACACAAGGGTTCTTATAGTACCCAAAAAATGATATAACGTTGATGATTTGATTCTAAAGATAAATGAATTTTAAAAGATATTGGCTGAAATAAAGCTCACCACACTCGTATGAAAGGAAAATGCTGAATCAAAGTACTATTTAATCTATGAAAATCAAAGCAATTTGGAAATTAAATATCTAAAGCCTGCTTCTACTTCTACACATAAGCAAGATAAGGAAATAAAAGTTCAAGAGATAAGCAAGATGGCTAGACTTTGGAGCAACCCCACAAAAGTGGATGCATGGCTCTTTGTTCATGTCTTACCGTACACTCTCCGCCCTCTGATGTCCTGC
Organism: Pinus albicaulis; assembly: GCA_034641835.2. NCBI lineage: Eukaryota > Viridiplantae > Streptophyta > Pinopsida > Pinales > Pinaceae > Pinus > Pinus albicaulis. The sequence goes on along the minus strand of CM076576.1, from coordinate 753,293,704 downwards.
AATACCCTTGAAACTCTGTAAGAAAAATTTTACCTCAGCCAAAATACAACTCTACGGAAACTGCACCAAAATGTTGGGCGGCTTAATTGTCAGATTAAACCTCTCAATATTAATTATCAATACGGGAGTCATAAACGCGAGTTGTACTGTGTCTTGGCTCAGCTTAATGGTCAGAGTATAAATATTCCTTTGTAATGATAAACTAGGTACTCGAATGAAACACACCATTTCTTGCAAATAAACAATTTTGAAAAGGAGATCTACTTAACCAATTTCATTCACTGCAAACTCCATGCTACAATCAAAATATAAGGAAATTCAAGGCAATCCTCAATCATTCTCCCACTTGAACTCTACTTTTTAAATCTCCTATGATATCTTGAAAACCCTGATCTATTTGTTCCTCTCATTAACTTGAAACTATCACTTGAAACTAATCTTGATATAAGAAAAAAAAGACATACATATTATTCTAATGATAACTCACACCTGAAACTAACTAGAAATACTCTTCATAATAAATTCAAGATTTAAATTAACAAAGGAAAATTCTAACTGTTGCTAGAAGAAAACCACTCAACTTCATGTAAAATAACATCTAAAAGATCCTATTAAAAATCATTGCAAATAATCTATGATAACCTTTCAAAACATTTTAATCTAGATTAAATGAATCATCCAAAACAAGCTTACTATTCAAACCATGTAACTCAATAATGAAAAGGAAATCACTCTACCTGCACAATTAAATCTGCACTCAAACTTGCTATTATAAGGAAATGATTACATTATGAAAACAATAAATAATATAATTAAAAATAGATCTAAAACAAGAAAAATTCTAATTAAAAGAGATATAATTATTGAGTGAAGTCATGTGTAAACAAATCAAATGTGCATTTAAATCGTGCAAACATTAAAAAAAATTAGGTAATGCAAACCATACTAAAAATGAAAGCATTTTTCTCATTCTATATTCAAATCTGAACTATTAAAATATGTTCTAGTTCCATATTCAATTTCAAAAATCGTTGTATTTCTACTCTCCCATTACATTCAATTTAACAAGAGGAATAGAGGGTAGTGTTGTTTTATAACTCAAACATGGATCTTGTAATGAGTACTAATTGTTTAGTCCAGTAATTGGCATGAAGCTACCATGACTAAAATTCTTTGGAATTGAACCACTCATTCACACAGAAATATGAAATGTTAAAATCACACACATCTAATTAGCCTACGTTATTGATCAAGCTTTGCTCCTGAGGTGGTGGGCCCTCCCACCTTTGCTCCTGAGGTGGTGGGCCCTCCCACGCCTAGAGTAAGCTGGCTTATTGCAATTGAGGAAAGGTTTAAAACATCAAATACTGGAATGCATAGTTAACCATGGCACAAATGATTCTACTCACAATAACAAATTGAAGGAAATCATCTATTCTTGAGATAGCATCTTGAAAATCGATTTATACAAGTCTGACACAACAATTCTAGTTTTACACACAACAATTTCCTGCCTCCATTACACAGCTCTCCAAATTTGATTATGGTTATACATCTCATAATTCGACTTCACATTGAGAAACTCTTCCCCTCTACATCTAATAAATTCCTTTGTCTAATTGACAAACTAACTCCATCTGCACTCTGTCTAATTGATGGATGAAATCCTCCCATTTAGTGTGCAACTTCTACTTTATAGCAGCAACGCTGCTCTAATAAAATGGTCGATAATTACATAGGATACAAAATTAGGATTCAGGTTAATACAATTTGGGAAAAATCAGAACGAGAAGATTTCCTTCCCAATTTTAGTTTTGAGCTGGTGCGATCTGACTTTTGTATGCCCTATTTTGCATGCCCTCGATCCCTATGAAATCCCTCCTCTCGAATAGCAGCAACGCTAGCCAGTTATTCAGGCCCTTGGATACACGCACATAAAAACTTATAATTATCAACAAATTCAAGACCATAATATGAAGATTTGATTTTGAATTGGTCGAGTTGATGCCAGACATCTGCTGAATGTATAAAATGAGTCAAAATATCATAAAAATGACCCTGAATTGTTTATATGTTTCTTCCTTTTTTTGGGTAAATGTCGATGCCAATGATTCTCGAAGCTCCAAATATTCTAGCCCCTTCTGCAACAGAGGACTTGTTTACCACGGTATATTGACTACATGTGGAGAGCCCAAAGAAATGATGGATGGGTTCCTTTGACTGAGAATCAACATTTTTTTTGTTAGTGTAGGCGATTCTACTCACGAAGTTGAACATGAAAAGTTCACAAATGTTATTCTTTCCTTGATGACAATGCTCACATTATTTGCAATCTGCCCTATATGCCAGAATAACGTGATCCCCTGCTTTCACCTCTGTAACTTCACTTCCAATGCTTCCTATAATCCTAGCACCTTAGTGATTTCCATTTTTGCATTGTTTAATGCCAATCAATCTCATCCTCGTATCGATCATAAAGTTTGCGCGCTGTAAAAGAAATCACAAAACATGAATAAAGTAGTGTAAGGAAATTGCACCAACTACTAATCACTGACACAACAAAAATTCATGCAATAACCAGGAAAAATATCTTTGCATGTCTAACAGATGAAATATAGTATATAAAATCTGAAAAATGATTGGCTCCAACTCTGATAACAGAGGTCATATTGAAAATTTCTTCTTCAGGAACCAGCTAGCACAATAAAAAATGTCATGCCATAGAGGGATATAGTCCAGCATGATTTCCAGTACTAGCGTCTATGCCAGAAATGTTTGACACCGATCTGCATGCTAGTTCTTCATACTCGGCCTGTTCATGCATCCTTGATCTCTGTGTAGATTGTTCACGCATAGTAGAAAGAGGTGTAGTAGCTGTCACACACTAGTAATCCATCCCAATGTTTAAGTTGGTAATAGGACCTATAATAGTGCCATATAAACCTGGTAGAGACATTTCCACTGCTGCCACGGTGGGGCTTGAATTAATAGTTGTTACTTGTGCTCCATGAGGACCTAGTGCCTGCTAAAATTACTTTGATAGTTTTCAAATAGCATATTGATGCCGAACAACAAATATCAAATTAAATTGATGCACCTCCATTGGTAAATTACATATAAATTCTCCAACAACAATCACTTTCTCATATGCACAACAACTTGTCATGATCCATTGATTTTCTTGGCCATCCCACAATGGAATCAAGGGAGAACATATGACACCACATTTTGGGGTTCGAAGAGCCCTTCAATTCTCTCCAAGAATTATGAGCCAACACCATTCGTATCAAAAATGTTTTCATGAATTAATTCTAAAACTATAATCTGAAGACCAAACCAACCAGGTTCATAGGCACGTTGTTGCAGGTCTGTCTATAATTCATCAATGGCTAAGATTTAAAAAGCATAGATATTTATGATGGCATTTTTTGCATAATCCATAATCACATTATTTGGCCAATTGAAGGTTTTGACAAGATTTGTAGTGTGCTGCGTTCCTGATTTTGTACTGAAATATGGTGCTACTTATGTGCATGAACCTGTACTCACGTGTATTTCAAGAGGCATTCCAACACTGCTGGTGCTTGAATTATTCTCCTACCATCATGAAAACCTATTATTAATGATATTATTATATAAAACACTTATTCAATTTAATTAATAACAATAATTTATAATTTAATTCTAAATGCCTCTAATCATCAACTTAATAAGATAAAACGGATTAAAACACTAGATACAATCACAAAATTATCTGATAAAAATCATAAAAACATGGACAAAAAAAGCAACTCAACATGGAGACCTTGTCTTGTTTTCACAGATAACATATTGCTGCAATTTCCCATAATATAACAATAAACTACCCTTGAAGTAATAAACACATTCCCTCAATCGTTAATCAAAGGAAACATAAACAACCTCATATTCTTCTCACCTTGAGCACTGTCAACATGACGATGTTTGTCATGTATTTCTTATGCTTGGCTCGACTCTTGACCAAATGTGATCACCTTCGCCATGCAACATCACTTTTCAAAGAAAAAACATTATGAAACCCACAAGAAGAATTTTTGGAACTAACGTCCTCTGTCAAATTTATTTTGCACTTGATATTTGACCTTTTCACTCTCTAATAATGGCATCTTATTCACACCACTGTCCAAAAATGATGCATGTTGCTACAAATTTACTTCATCTTGTTTACCTCTTTTAGGAAGCAACATGCTGGATTCCTGAAACATCTTCTCACATGAACCAGTAACATCTATGAAATCAGATTTTACATTTTATTCACCTCCTTGAAAGGCCACATTCACAACATATTTATGTTTGAACATTAACAAAGACAAATTCTGACTAGCATTAACAATTCTCTTCATTTGTCCAACATTCATAAGAGACAAGCTAATCTTCTTACTATGCGCTATAAAAAAATTACTCAATCTCATTCTTGAACAAGTGATAAGTATTCTCATGGTGATGAAATATTTCTCTCCAATCATAAAGATATGGGCTTCCCAAAACTATACCACAAATATCAAGCAGAATTACATCAAGTTCAACTTCGTCAAGAAAGTTTGTAGTGATTGAAAATGTAAGGATTCACCTCCCTGTAACCTGCAATTTTTCATTCTCACATACCAAACCTAAACCATATGGTATAGGATGTGGAATGGTCTATAAATTTAACTTCTTGACAATTTATGAACTAATATTCGCTTGTGAACCACTATCAAACAGTGTGTCTATCTTGGTATGCTTTGAAATAACTCTGATATGGAAAATTGCAATTCTTGTATCTTCATCTTGAGTATCATTAAGACACCGTGAAGAACTAGTACTTGCAATTTCCTTACCTTTCAAACCCATCATTTTGATATGTGTTTCATATCTGGAATTAGAACCTAAACCATGTTGTATTGTTGCACCTTTTTTCTCCTTCTCCTTGTTTTTCAACTTCTTGGGTCTCATTTGTGGATGAAGTTTGCAGCAATGATCTCCATCATGTCCATATTTGGAACAATATTTCAATGTGAGTTTTTATTTCTCCATATTGATGGATCCATTCTTCTTTCCTTTTCCCTTAAACTTACCCTTTCCTTTTTCTCCAAACTCAAAGGTATTCTCACATGTTTCATCTAAAACATGTTTCCCTCTTGCCTCTAGATGTGTGGCATGTACACAAAATTCATCTAAACTTGTAGGGTTAAACATGAGAATTTTATGTCTAAAGTAATTATTCAAACCTCCAATGTGTTTTAGAAGAGTATCTTGAGATGAAAAATCTACACCCAATATTAGTGCTCTTCTTCTAAACTCCTGAGTATAGCTTTGCACACTTTGTCCATTTCATCCCCTAATTTTTTTCCAATCCATTATAGATTTTTGCATGTATTGTAATGGATAGAATTTTATTCTCACTGCAACAAAAAAATCATTCCAAGAATTTAAAACCTTACCATATTTCTTCTTTTCCTCTTGATTTTTGGCTTCCCACCAAACAAGTGTTTCAATTTCCAATATTAATGAAGAAATTTGAATCTTGGTGTCATCATCCTTGATCCTTTGTATCCTACAATACAATTCAACGGGGGAACCCAATTATCTACTCTCTAAGCATTTAGCTCTCCAACATACATAGGAAAATAAAACTTTATTTAAATTTTTATAAATGGAGTTTTACCATGTCCCTTTGGTGAATGTGGAGCTATTTGTCAAGGGCTTGTTGTGGAAGATGATGATGGTGAAGATGGCAATGAGGATGGAGGTGAATAGAATAGTGGTGTCAAAGGTGGTTTGTAACCATTAACTCCATTACCTTTTGGAGTATTGTCCCCATCTCCTCCATCTCCTTTTTAAGACTTATCTCCCTTTGGAGGATTGGAGCTCTCACCTTGCAACCTTGTCTTTCTCTCTTCATAGGGAACTCTCACAATTTGTGTCATGTCAAAGAATTAGTGGAATTTTGAGGTATTAAATTGGTCTCCTAAGGAAATTATAAAATAATAGTGGAAATAATAAAATAATATTAGATTACATTATCAAATTTTAGATGGAAAAAAGAAAAAACTAATTTTGCAACTCGTATTTTCAACTTATCTCTTTATGGATTTACTCAAATTTTGAGTAGGAACACTCATTGGATGCAAAATATGATTCCTCATCCAAGTAGTACCCATGTTTCATACTTTTGATGGACCCTGCTACATGAAAAATGAGAAATATATGAAAAACGTGATTGCAATCAATTTCTTGTATTTCTCATTTTTCATATAGGAAGACCCGTAAAAAGTATGCAACATGGGTACTCGTTGGATGAGGAATTAAATTTTGCATGAAATGATTACTTCCGCTCGAAATTTGAGTAAAACCTTATGGAGATAAGTCAAAAATACAAGTTGAAGAAGTAGTTTTATTATTTTTTTATTTTTTAATCTTTTTACCTTTTTACGCCAAAAATGGTGAATCATCCCCCATGGTTGACATCATCATCTTGAATCCTATTAGTTCTTATAAATTTTATTTTGGTTGTACATTTTTATTAGGAGGCCCATTTAGACCTAAAAATTTCTCTAATGAATGCATTTCTAAAAGCCTTTTCATCTTCTGACATATTTTCACTCTCTCCTTCATGTGACATGATTGCTAAAGCTTTAGGTACAATTTGAGGTGAAATTTATGGTGGAGATTGTGGCAATTGTGCTCTAATTTTCCTTGACCTAGTCTTGGCGACTTGCATCCACACACTTTCCTTCTCCTCTCTTGAGATTTAACCTTGTAAGCCTCAAAAATACCTGCAAACAAATTAAATCCTCAAAGAAACAAAAACCAAAGATCTGATACCAAACTGATCTATATATGAAATCTTGAGGGCTTATGACCAAAATTGCAAGTGAATATATTAGGATTTTTAACCTCTTATTTCAATTTCATTAACATATAAACATGCATTAAAACTTAGTTTTTGTAGAAATAATGAAGATAGTAATACCATAATAGTAAACTCTAAACAACAAGTGATGAAGTATTTCACCCCTCTTGGGCTACATCTCGTGCTCCAGCTTCCAATGGTTTGACCTCTTTTATTATGCTCAAAAAATTATGTTTACATCAAGTTACAATGCTCAAATGGCTTAAAAAATTTCTCCAATGGCTCCAGAATAGCCAAAAATGCACAGTCGAGCTCTTTCTGCTCCAAAAAATGCTAAAATTTGAATGAGTTATGCTCTAATGAAGTTTTTTCACTATACATCCAACAATTTGCACCTTCTTGAAAATCATCCTAAAAAATAAAACTTTTTCGGCCATGTCAAGTGACAATTTTTCCCCACGTTGGCAAGATTCTTGCCACGTCGAGTGAAAAATGTTGCCTCTTTAATTTTCCTATGTCGGCATTTATCCGACTAATCTGAAGCCACTTGGCCTCTTTCCCACCATCAATTTTGGATATCGGTTGTGTTTTCTTGCTAATTTCAAAGTCGCCTTTGACTATGTTATAGATGGTGTTTGGGTTTTGGAACCCGCAATCCATTAACCGCCATCCTATGACTATTGTGTGTGAACATCGTGGCATCAGGGTTGAAGATCTGTCATGTGAACGCCTGAAATCTAGACCTTAAACTTCCAACATAAATGTTAATACTCTACTTCGTAAACTTTGGAATGTGGGTTATTACATAATTTCATTGGTGTATGTAATATGGTTCTATCTATGGTGATATATCACAAAAATTTGGGTTATACAACATATATGGTTTCTCTGTTGATTACATTTGGTTAGCAACAAAATTTTGGTTTGTAAATTTAATACAATAACTCGGGGATGGGGTTAGCCCTTAACATTGTTCTGTGGACTGGGGTTAGGGGTTAACCCTGGCCCCTCTCCCAATGCCAAACGACATAAAGTTCAAATAGGAGTGGACTACCATATAGTTTGAGAACCAATGTACCATAGATGGTTGGAGGCCTTTGTTGGATGTTGGAGGTCTTGCGCTAGAACCTTGTGGGCTGCTATTCAGCCTAAGAAATTTTTTTACATAGCCACCAAGAGGCAACGTGGTATCCTTTGGTTGGCCCATGTGGTGCTCTATAGTTGGCCCAACTCACCAACACTTAAACCAATTAAAAATAATCAAATTTGAACCAATAAAAACCTGCCAAGTGTCAAATTTCAATTGGCTAATGAATGACAAGTCACCTATCTAGTCATGGTTGAGTCATCAATATAGATTGTTGACTATGCACCCCTGTACAACCAAACCCAAATTTTTTTTTTGTTTCCCAAAAGGAACAAAACACTATATTGGGAGTATCCGATGTCAGATTTGAGCGAAACGAGTTGCACTAGATTCAGAATGACGAGATCTATGCATTGGTGTTGGTTTCAAGACATTATGATAACTTTGAATTGTAAGCATAAAACCGATCCACTAGATTGATCAAGGAGGATCCTCAAAATGCTCAAAATTTTACAGTCTCATATGCTCATGAAACCAACACCAAGTCAAGGATCTTGTTACGCTAATTCTGGTGGTATATTTGATTTTAAAAATGGCCTCCGTATGAGGGAGAAAACATGTTCTGAAGTTTTTCTCCAACAGGCAAGAAAAAATGGGCCATAGCGGGCCATGTGGCAGTCTTAAAACAGGGCACATGGAAATTTCATAGTAGGGCACATGGAAATTTCACAGTAGGCACATGGAAAGTCAAAGTCAATTCAAAGTGAAGAGGTCAAGCTACCAGGCCAAGGATCGAACTCACGACCATTGAGAAAATAATACAAAAATTTACCAAAACACCACGGATTGGCTTTATTAATACATGGGAACATACATATATTTAAATTTTAATTGTATTGAATATGGGGGAAGGGTTGGCAGAGCCTGCCATATCTGTCGGCCCCATCAAATCCAAAGTTTGTGTTATTGGCAGTTTACAAACATAGCGACGAGTTTCCAATCGACACACAGTCAACCTTTGTTATAAACACATTCCAAATTTAACAACAGAGCAACCATATACCAATGTTCATTATAACATATGCCGACATATGTCATAGGTGGTGTAGGGTTAAGTCTATGGTTATAAAACATGTGCCATGGGGATTCAAATATATCAACTCCGAAACTATATTACAAACCATATGTTATATATGGTCGAAGGTTCGTAACCCCCAGGCCTTTGTTACTATGTTAAAACTATGGTTTCAATCGTATATCACATATGGTGCCAAAAATCCAATGATGTTATAACAATTATTCTATGGTTGTAACCTTATAGCAAATATGTATATGTTGTTGCAACGTATTGCTATGTTTGCCAAAGAAAATATTGGGAGGCCCATGGGTTTGACCCCGTGACCTAGTATGGGATATATAAAATGATTAACCAGTATGCCTAAGGGAGAGGAGTTGTAATGTGCAACTGATGAACTTGTGTTATTTGTGCCTGTAAATGCCTTTGGAGGCACAACTTGGCCAATATTGGGCCTTTTTGAGATCTGTAAGTTGTGTCAAAGAGATGAGGCTGAGGTGTATCAATTAATAGTATTCATTGATTCATGTGTGCACATTCTAGAATGGTTAATTTGATGTAAAGAGACATTATGAGTATTTTTAATACAACGGACGCCCACTGGAAGCGGACCCGAAGATGTAATCCAGGAGGGATCAACTTCGTCATTAATTTTTTTGTGCTTGCTTCTTATTCTTTTATGTTCATGCTTAATTTCAGATTTCAAGTTTTATGCACTTAAAATTCAATGTCTCTCGTTCATTCACTTAAAAGCAACCTTAATTAATATTTGAACAAATTGAGAAAATAACGAGTTTTGTTGATTTCGGATCATAGATCATTCCTCCCCTCTGGAAGATTTTGGACCTCCAAGATATGTTTATCCATCAACAGATAGATGATGGTACAACTCCCTCACCCTTCCAGTCTCAATGCACTGAAATTTTCTTGAATTCGACACTTTGAGATTTTCATGAAAATACATCATTTTCCCTGATTTTGGAGACCTTGTCTTGTTGTTATAGATAAAATCTTGCTACAATTTCTGAGAATATGAAAAACATAAAAATTCCCTGAAGGAATAAACAACCTCAAATTCTTCTCACCTTGAACATTTTCGACATGACGATTCTTGACATGTCTAATCTTGCGCTTAGCTCGATTCTTGACCAAATGTGATCGCCATCGCCATGCACCATCCCATTTCAAAGCCAACTTACTAAGAAACCAACAATATAAACTATGAAACAGGAACTATAAACTAAAAATGGGAAACCTAGCAAAAGAAACCCTGAAAATATAGAAAAAGAGCTCGAAAACAAAAAGTGTTGATGCTAGAATACCAACTTTTTTTCTGGGGTAAATTTTCAACATGTTTTAAACATGGCAATGAAAATAAAAAAAATTGGTGCAAAAAATACCCTGAAAACAAAATGTGTTGATGCTAGAATACAATTTTTTTTTCCTTCATGATAGATTTTCAACATTCTGAAATAATGACATAGAAGATAAAATATCATGACTCCGACAAACCTTAAAATTTCACAACAAAAATGAAAAAAAAGAAGAAGATAAAAACAATGAAAAAACAAAACAAAAGTTAAAAATAACAATAAAAAGCAAATAAAAGTATATATATTAGAAAAAACATGAAATAACAAAAAAAAATCAAATATATAAAAATCGAAAAAAAAAGAAAAAAGAAAAAGAAAAAGGTAAAAACACAAAAAATAATAAAAAAATAAAAAAATACAAATAAAATAATATAAAACAATGATTTTCAAAAAGCACAATTAAAGAAAAAAATACTTTATTGATAATTTAAAAAAAATGAAAAAAATTATTAAAAAAAATCAATAAAGTATACATTAAAAAAAAAAAATTTAAAAAACTAAAAAGCATAAAAAAAAATCAAAATAATAAAACTAAAAACATTAAAAAACCAAAAAATAGAAAACATTAAAAAAAATGAATTATAACAAATATTTGAATAAATAAGAAAAAAAATTTAAAAGAGAACATTACAAAAATAAAATAAAAAATTTAACATATAAAAAAACTAAAATAGCAAGCAAAAATTATTAAAAAATAATAAAAAATTGCTAAAACTAATTAAAATTGATTAAAAAATTTATAATTATAATTTTAAAAAAAATTACAAATTTGGTCCCTTGGGCCACCAATAAGCTCAAGTCGATTCTCACAATTGGTTTTGAGCCTGTTGGTGGCCCGAGGGATCGTGTCACTCCCCAATACCTATGGTAGTCTCCCAACCACTCTATATATGGGTGCGTCACTACCTTGTTTTTATTTTTTCAAATACTCCACAAGTAGACTACGCCTAACTCAACACTTGTTTAATTAATATTGAAAGTTTTCTTCAATGTGCGGAATAAAACATAAACATCAATATCAAACCACATGAACGCCCATACATTCAAGGGAGGGGAAACTCCCTGATTATAAGTCTACCCAATATTATGTTTCAGTAAATATGTATAATCTTCAATAAATTATACAACCAAGCCTACATAAACCATTTATGCTTCTTACCAAATGTGCTTGTACTTTAGTCTAGCTTTAAAAGCTCCCCAATAGTGCAAACAATCCAAAGGAACCTCAAAATCTGTTTTAGAACATCATAGAGCCTGTTTTTGAAGTCTGCACAAAATTCTGGTTCACTTGGGTCAATGGCTGAACGGACGCCCTCGGCACCCTAAACGCGTTTCTGAATGCGGGTCAGTGGGGTCACGAGCTGCATGCATTTCTTGAACACGTTCAGGTTGTGCCTGGCCCGACCCAACCCTGCCTGAACAATTTTGTGCCTTCAAAAACCATTTTCAATGACTTTCCTAAATGAACCCAACTCGACCTTGAACGCGGACGCCTTGCGACACGTTTCTGCACACGGTCTCGGGCTGAAACCCGAATCGGCCCTGCTGAACATGCACGACCTACGGCTAACCCGACATGACCCAAAGCACTGTTCTGGACTCACTTCTAAACGACTTGACCTGCCTCTGTTTTCTTCATCTTTTTGGTTCGCCAAGGTAGGAGTTTGCATCAAGAAGATGTTGATGTCTTGCTAGATGCGTAGACACTCCCTTTGATGATTCCATTTTGCTTGAATGGTCCAACACTTGCTCTCCACACCATATATATATATATATATGCGTTCAGCTTGTTGAACGTGGGTGGGGGCTTGCCCATCAGTCGACCCACCACTTCTCCACACATCACGTCGGCCTTGCCATATTTAATATGTCAACCTCATATTTCTATAATACTGTCGTGGATACCAAGTGATGTATAAACGTTGGTTCATCACCAATGCTCTCCAATAATTAGCTGATTTCAAACTTCTCTTTCCCATCGCTCCTTTCGTCGCACGACCACCAAGGTAACCTCACATCATAGCCAAATATTTCATTTCGTCATTTTCGTCCGTCGGTGCGCCCATCCAACTACATGTAGTAGTTTTTGTTGCTTCATCAACCATCGTTCATCGCATGTCCACCGAACATTTTTCCACACTTTCAGTCATCATCCTCGACTCATGGGCTTGACAAGTTGCCTATCATGGGCGGGTAGAGTTGTAGCAACTTCGCTCGCCCACAACAGCTCAAATTCAATTTTAAGAATCAAATCCGATTCTTAGAATCATATTTGTGATTTTTAGAATCAGATTTGAGCCATTTGTGACTTCCTGTAGTGGGCGGGTGGAGCTGTAGCAGCTTCGCCTGCCACTGTAGTTTTTCCCGCCAACGAAAAGTGGCCACCAATGGCTCAAACCCGATTTTGAGAATCGGATCAAATTATCAGAATCACATTTGATCTGTTGGTGGCTCGAGGGGCCACTTTTCGTGGGCGAGTGGAGCTGCCATAGCTTTGCTCGCCCATTGTAGACAACCACCAATGCCTCAAATCCAATTCTCAAAATCATATTGGAGCCATTGGTGGCTCGAGGGGTCGCCTGCCATGGGCAGGCAAAGCTGCAGCAACGTCGCCCACCCATGGCAGGCAGCCCCTCGGGCCACCAATGGCTCAAATATGATTCCAATAATCAGATATGATTCTTAGTATCAGATTTGTGTCATTGGTAGCCCGATGAACCGTCTGCTATGGGCGGGCAGAGCTGCAGCAACTCCGCCCGCCCATGGTAGGCGGTCCCTCGGGCCACCAATGACTCAAATCTGATTTTGAGAATCAGATCCGATTCTCAGAATCAGATTTGAGCCATTGGTGGTCTGAGGAGCTGCCTGTCGTGGGTGGGCAGAGATGCTGCAGCTCCTCCTGCCCATGGTAGGCTACTACCAATGGCTCAAATTTGATTCTGAGAATTGGATCCAATTCTTATAATCTAATTTGAGCCATTGGTGGCTCGAAGGGAGACCTACCGTGGGCGGGCAGAGCTGCAACGACTCGCCCTGCCCATGGCAGGTGGCCCCTTGGGCCCCCAGCAGGCTCAAAGTCAAGGGGATGTATGTCATGTTGCTGCAGCTCTGCCTGCCCATGGCATGTGGCCCCTCGGGAAAGAAACGACTCAAGGGATGAAATAATTCATTTTTATTTATTACTAATTTTTTTTATTTTTTATTTTTTTATTTTATATGTTATTTTTTTAAATAATATATGTTTTATTCATTTTTAATTATATATGTTTTGTTTATATTTTTATATTGTTTTATTTAATGTTTTTTTTCTCTTTTTTTATTTATTTACTATTTTCAATGTATTTTTATTATTATTATTTTTGTTACTTTTTTATTTTTAATGATTTGTTTTTTATAACTTAATTGTACTTAATTTTTTATGTTGATGATTTTTATTACTTTTATAAATTGTATTATTTTAATTTTAATATTTTTTAATACTTAAAATATTATCTAAATCATTCCTCTGGAATTTTTATTTTTGAAATGTCGTCTTCTTTATATATAAATTTTATAAAATATGTTATTTTTTAAAATAAAATTATTAGAAATTTCCATAATTTTTATTTATTTGACGTGTCTTTTTTAACAAAGATTTTTTTCCAGAGGAACAATCGTAATTTTATTAAAAGAAACAAAATTACATGTTGCATCGGTAGATAAAAGGCTAAACAACCAGTCGAGACTGGTGTTTGTAAAAACAAGCAAGTATCAAAACTAATATACAATGGGGAGAAAAACTAAGTTTTTCTCCCTTTCTTTTTTTCCACCTTCCACCATGCACCTTGTGATGACGCGAGGGAGACAAGTGCAAGCTGATTTTTCAATTGTAACTGCTCCTACTTCCTTGTCCGAGTCTAAGGTTTTCGATGAATGTTGTATTTTGTTCCCACCACTGTTAGGTACAATTGGTTCCTGTGTGGGTGGGTCTAGAAGTGTTTGTATATTAAATGGATCCAGTGTGTTTTTTTCTTGTGCTTCAGGGAGTATTGTTGATTGTGTGTTCCCATCTGATGTGGGTGCATCTGCTTCTTCTTCTATCTCCTCTTTTGGGTCACGTGGGGGGTATTGTCATCCTTTGTGTGTTTTTCTAGTCCTCTTCTTTCTTTGGTTATCTCTCTTTGCTTCAGGACAGGTGTTTGTAGGTGACCAGTCTGTCTGCAAATTCTGCATCTGAACGTTGTGTTTTCATAGTCTATATGTTGCAGCCATTTTTTCTGTTTGTGTGCCAGCTGAATGCTTTCTAGTAACCCTTTTCTGAGGTCTACCTCAACACAGATACGTGCGAAGGTGAAGATACTTTCCTCCAACCATTGTGTATCTGTTTTAATGTATCTCCGAAGCACATTCCCAATGCCTTGTAGGACATTGTCACTCCAAAAATGAAGGGGGAGATTATATAACCTAATCCAAACTGGCATTCTGGAAACAACCATACTATTGGCATCAAAATCTAGGAATCGGGGGTGATATAAAGTCCGGTAGATCCCCAAAACCATGGACCCTCCCAGAGGATGTAGTCTCTGATTTTTGAATGCTGAAATTTAACTATGAAGAAGCCTTTGGAACATAGATGTATTTTGCACTCCACAGTCTAGTTCTTAAATATCCATTGAAAGAGGTCCATTGGTTTGGGCTAGAAGATATTGAATTGGCAGATAAGTGCTTCTGACTGATATGTTTTGATGTTCATCAATATCAGGTAAATCTATGGCTAGTTCAGGTGTATGATTTAGCTGCTCTACAATGTAGAGCTTAGGGGCATTGCTTGTTGGTTCTGTAGTAGCATTTGGTTTTTTGTTCCCCTGCAAAATATTTTTGAAGGAGGGTCTTGTATTGTGATCCTGATAAGAGGTACTTCCACCCTCTGTTCCCCTAAAGGTTTTAGTTTTTCCCCGGTCCCCTGTGCCTCCTCCTCTCAACCAGAGGTTGAGGATAATGGTGGCACCATATGCTATATTGTGATCCTTTATGGACATGCAATTTTGGAGTACTCTACCTTCGTATATCAGAAGCTGTGATAATATAGGGTACCCCTGTGCTTGTTTTATATGAATTTTGAGATCAGATACCAGCTCTATATCATCTTTCCATAATAAAATATTTTTCCCACTAGGTGTTTTAATAAATATTTGAAAGCAGTAATGATTTACCTGTTCTGTTTCGCCTGTTTCCCCAATGTGTTCACCGACCTGAGTCACTGCTAGTTTGGTCTGCGAAGTCACTGTTGGGTCCATCTGAAAAGTAGGAAACCATTTGTGTCAAGAGAAGCTTTGTGGGAGCTATCTGCACTCTGCTCATGACTGCAGATCTGCTTTGGGCATGCTCATGCAGCACCGGAGAAAACCCTAGGCCCTCCGTGGAGGGTAGCCCTACAACTCCCAAAGCATAGGATGCCTTGGTGGATAACAACCAGTGTGGTAGGTGCCGAGAGGTGGTCTTCTTCGAACTGGAAAGTCATGAGGTATATCGTCACAAAGACCTATTGCCCATGGAGTGACCCACGGAAGAAATGGCCACCAGATCCAGCATGTATCTGCTATTTCTAGTTCTAGGTTATTCTTCACCTCATACCCACCACGAACGAGAACCTAGTAGCAGGAGAAACTTTGATGCACATGAATCCTTTGAGGGAGAGCGGTTGCATCATTGCAAGGCCTGAAGCCAATATGGTCTATGAGGGAGAGGGAGGCAGCCACCGCATGAGCAGGGTAATCCCTAATCCAGGCAAAACTCCATTCCAGCTCTGGTACAGGGCTGAGTGCCTTGGTAACAGAAGCTGGGTTCTCATCTACTGCGCGGCCATGAGGGTCTGCCGCCGCATAATCCAATGGACCGCACCAGTAAGCCCTAATTTTTCTGCCATTCACCATCGCTCTCTTGTTGGAAATATGATGCAGAGTGTTGCCCTTGATGGCAACCCACTGAATGAAGATGAAGACATGAGACAATTGACATGTGTTGTCCTTGATGGAAAACCACCTGATGAAGTTATTCTTGACTTGATGGACCTGGTAAATGATGTAAATCTGATGTGATATGATGTTTGTTGACAATATGATGTAGAGAGTTGTTCTTGAATGGCAACCCACCTGATGAAGATGATGGCAAGTTACTTGATGAAGTTGTGCTTGATAGAATATGTCTTGATGAACCTGTTTAAAGATGAAAATCTGATGTATCTACAGAGAGTACAGAAGGTAATGAAGAAAGGAATTCAATATGTGCTAGATCTATGATGAAAAGAGTATGTCTCAAGGCATACGCGGATTTGCCTAGGATAAGTCGCGTATGCACGCGGTAAAGTACGTGCCAAGTCGCATATGGGCAAAAGCGCTCATAAAGTGCAAAACCAGGAGTAACCACCATGGTATTGACCCATTGTATTGGGTAATGATTCGTCTAAATGACCCCGTCCAGGAATACCATCGGAAGTAATGTAGTTTTGGGCTCATGGTATTGAAAAAGGGGCTCATGGTATTGAAAAAGGGTAAACCTATATAAGGAGAAGAAATTCATTGTGCAAATTATGAGTGTGGGTGCAAGATGTCTGAGCTTGAATGAATACTTCTCTATGAAGTATATCTGTATGGAAAGGGTAAAGGTTTGATGATAGATCTGAATCTATGATGCACCTATGAAGAAATGATGAAGCAGGACATCTAGATCTGAAATGTATCTGTATCTACTAGATCTGTTTATGGAGTGATTAGATCTGTGATGAGGCGAACATCTGTTTGAAGTAAAGGATTGAATCTGAATTGAATATCTGATCTAAAGAAGTATGCAGCTCTGTAATGGTTGAAGATCCATACGCTAGTTAGCCGTAGAGGAAGCACGTATATACGCGGCTTCTATGAAGAAAAAGCGCGTATTCACAGTAAAGTTTATGTGCAGATGTCTACGCTGGTTGATGTGGACGGAAGCGCGTATATACGTGGATACATCGCTGAAAGAGTGGGGTTGCAGTATGCAAAGCAGGGTTTGGCTAAGTATGGGATGTATGGGGTATGAAAACTGACTGATCCGCCGTGTTTTAAATTTATATGTTGTTGATGTTCGAATGTGCTTAAATGTATGAGAGGTTCAACAAAGTATGATGAAACGCGGGCTCCTCGCAAGTTGTGTTCTAATAGTTGTTGGATCCAGCTGTGAAAATTGATGAAACGTGGTCCATAGAGGTGCCGAGGTTGTAGCCTTCGTCGTGGGGTTGTAGCTCCCTTCCAGGGACTGTAAACGAGTGTGGGGGTCGTAGCTCCCTTACAGTGAGGCCGGGTAAACGAGGATCAGTGTCGTAGCTCTTCCAGGAGAGGTTATAACGAGATCGTGGGGTCGCAGCTCCCTTCCAGGAGAGGTCAGAAACGAGCGCAGGGTGCCTCGTTGCCGGTAGGAGTCTGCGCCAGCACATATGTTGTAAGATGTTTTCTCTATAATAAAATATTGAAGGCTGAGCAACTGCAGCGGTGGTTTTCTCCCGACTTGGGTTTCCACCTAAAAATCCTGGTGTTCATGTGTGATTCTTTGTGTGATGGTTTATTCTGTTGTTACTGCACATGTTTACTGATATCTTAACTTCAGATGAATGAATATTGCAAAGAACTAAGTTAATAAATATCTGCATATTTAGATCTCTGCTAATACGCGAGTTGTATGAAGGATATCCGCGTATATACGCGAGTTTACTAAAGGAAAGTAGCGTATGGGTTTTGGAGAGTGAAAAAGTAAAAAGTCTTGAAGATGCTGTAAATACTGATTCACCCCCCCCTCTCAGTATTTTTCCCAACAATTGGTATCAGAGCCAGGTCCTTCTGCAGAAGCTTGATCGCTTGAAGGAGATCCGTCGCAATGGGAAGTCAAGAAGGAGTGATGTCTATAAAGCCACCTCTATTCAATGGAAGTAATCTGATATTCTGGAAGGTACGAACAAAAGCATATCTGCAAATTCTTGGTGCAGATGTATGGGAAATCGTGGAAGAAGGTTATCAATACCCAGCAAGTATTCCTACTGATGCAGCAGAAAGGAAGAAGTATGAAATCAATGCCAAAGCAGTGAATGTCTTGTTAGGAAGCATGTCTGAATCAGAATTTGCTAAAGTGATGCAACTACATTCAGCAAAAGAAATATGGGACAAAATCATTCTGAGCTATGAAGGAGATACAAAGGTAAAAAATGCAAAACTCCAAACTCTTAGAATTGAATATGAAAACTTGAAGATGCATAGTGATGAAAGTGTTGCTAGTTTCTTTCTTCGTCTAGATGATATTGTAAATCGGATGAGAAATTTGGGTGAAACCATAACCGATACTACTCTGGTGGAAAAAGTCTTAAGATCCTTGACTTCAAAATTTGACTCTAAAGTTTTAGCTATTGAAGAAAGGAAAGATCTGCAAACTCTTACTATTGTTCAATTACATGGTATTCTGACTGCTTTTGAAATGAGACAAGGAGGTCCTTCTCAAATCAAAGAAGCTGCTTTTAAGGTATCCGCAAGAGGAAAAGAAAAGGAAGTTGTCAAAGAATCCAGCTATATATCCGATGAAGAAGAAGCGAATTTCGTAAGAAAACTCCAACTAGGAACTGGAAGATTCAAAGGTAAGCTTCCCTTCAAATGTTTTGAGTGTGGAAAAGTTGGTCACTATGCTGCTAAATGTCCTTATAGAGAAAAACATGGTAAAGGGAAACAACTTGAAAAGAGGAAGAGTTATTATGCAAATGAAGATGATGATGAAGTATCCAGTGAAGATGAAGAAGATTCTGACCAAGCTCTACAAGTGCTCATGGCAAAGAAGCAAAAGAAGAAGGCTACTCGAAGAAAGGAGATATCTCAGAAAACATGTATCGCAGAAATTGAAGAAGATGAATCAGATAGTGATTGGGGTCCTAATTTTCTTATTGGTGCAAACAATGATGAAGATAGTGAGAGTAAAGTTGTGGATCTAGAAGAAGCTATCCAGATCAAAGTTGAAGAACAACAAAAGGAAATTGATAAGAAAGATTCTATCTACAAAGAGATGATCTCTCAAATGAAAGAACAAATAGAAATGCTGAATGGACAAGTGGACAAGTATCAAAGGTTTCATATTTATGCATCCAATCGAATTAAAGGACTAGAAGTAGAAATCAACGATCTAAATGCAGATCTCGAAAAGTCAAGCAAGAAGAATGAAGGACTTGAAGCTGCAATCATCTCTCTACAAGCAGATCTTGAAGCATCAAGTAAGAAGAATGAGGAACCTCTACAACCATTTGAAAAGGAAGGCCTTGAAGCATAAATCATCTCTCTCAAAGAAGATCTGGAAAAATCAAATAAGAAGAATGAAGAGCTGCAACAAACATGTGAAGAAAACGAAAATTGGTTGAAAGAAGAAATTCTAAATCTGAAGGATCAAGTAGAAGATGGAAGAAGGAAAGAAGAAAGCTTGACAAAGCAATGTCAAGCCTTGGAGGTTGAGGTAAACATTCTCAAAGGTAAATTAGAAGAAAAGGTTAAACTTTTGAGGTTTCAAGATAGTACTAATATCTTGGACAATATTCTGAGTAATCAAAGGTCTCCTGCTATCAAACTTGGTCTTGGTTTCCATGAAACCGTTAAAGGAGAATCTAGCTCACAAGGAAGTGCTAAAAATTCAGAGGATGTCAATGCAAAACCTGAAGTGTTGAAAGAAACAAAAGTTCAACCAACAATGATGAAATCTCAAAGGAAATCAGTCAATAAAGTTGAATGCTTTAAATGTCATAATCATGGGCATGTTGCAGCAAATTGCAGGAGCAGATCATTTTAGCCTCAAACAAATAGTTCCTACATAGAAAGGTACTCTGGTTTCTTCAAGGGATATTGTTTTTCATGTAACAAGTATGGACATAAAGCAGCTGATTGTAAAAGGAGGAAGATTGGAAATACTCATTATGATTCTTATGCTTATTTCTCTGGACACATGAGATGTTATTCTTGTAACAAGTATGGACATGTAGAAAAAGAATGCAAGTTGAACAGATATGAGAAATTGGATAACTTCCAGCACACAAATAGAAAGTTCAAACAAATCTGGAAAAAGATGGAGGACCGATCAGAAACGTAGGGAATTTTGACCCTACTGCAGTCATCCGCTTCTGAAGCTTACTTCTCTGATTGACTGCAGGAATGATGTAGGATACATTATGAGATTTAGTAATGTATCGTCACAGGGGGAGAAATGTATGATGTCTCTCATGATTGATTTGATTATTCTGGTTATATGTATTTCTGACAAAGCATCTGATATGAAGAAGACAGGTACAGGAAGTACAAGTTCAGGGGAAGATGAAGGAATGTGAATTTTTTTTTTCTATGCTTCACTTTCCATACGCGGGTTCTATTAACAAAAGTCGCGTATACACGTGAGTTCCAGCAGACATAGTCACGTATGCATTGATGATAAGAGAATTTATATGATAGCTGAAGATCTAGAGCAGAGATTCAGGGGGAGCATCAGTCTGACTATTAATAACTGTATTATTGACTCAATATCAGCTTAGTTTCTCAGTTCTAAATAATGATGATATGATACATGGTTTCTTATGTTGAAGATTGTGGATGAGTCCTGTTTTCTTTTTGATGAAGAGTATTCATTGTTGAGATGAAAGTCTTATAATTCGGAGATAAGGGCAGTTCATGCAGAGATTGTTGCTGATGACTTGCTGATGAACGTATTCAGGTTGCACAAGTTAAGAAGGAGCACTGTTTCAGGGGGAGCAGCAGGTTGAATACTAATGATTGCATTGTTGGCAATATGACTGCTTATTCTTTGGTTTTTGTGATACTCATGCTCAAATGATGATGACTTGGTACATGGTTTATTATGATGAGATTTTGAGCCCTGGTTGCTGATAAGTATCTTTTGTGCTCACACATGGATGAGTTGGATGTCGTTTGATTCATAAATAAGAATAGATCATGCAGAGTTTGTTACTATGGTTGAGATCTTTTGCCTACATATGTTACTTCATGTTAAATCTTGAAGATCTTGATGATATTGGACCACATGGATGATTGTTTAACACATATTTGAAGATGTCGTTCTGGTATGATAATCTCTCTTGGAAAGATTGTATTGATGATGCAAATAATCTGAAGGCTTGGTTACTAATGTGCTTATGCTACAACCGTTGGATGACGCTTGAAGACACAGCTACACTGTTCTATCTATCTGTAGTCCAGGGAAGCATTCAAATATCCCAGAAAGAAGTTGAACACTATATTTTCTCACAAGAGGATCAGATCTGGTTGAAATATAGAATATGGTATTGGATACGAGGGTTTCCTGAAACACAGTCGTGTATATACGCGAGTTCATGCACAGAAAACCGCGTATGTCTGATTGCTGACAATTTTCTGTTTGGAGTCAGCTCTCTTCAGCACAGCTGCAGTGCTGTTTGGTATCTCTGATACTGTTTGGTATCTCTGGTGGTATTCCAGTTGTCATAATTCTATTTCTAATGTTTTGATAAAGATGCCTTGATGATTTGTTGGTGAAAGTGTTCAGGATGCACAAACTAAGGGGGAGCCTTAGTCATATGGAAAGGTTGCTTGGTTGCACAGATTCAGGGGGAGCATTAGCTTTGCTGAGTATAATGAATTGTTGGCATTATGATGGTTCTGAAATATGTTCTCTTTCTTGAGGACTTTCTGGTGTTGGTCTTGAAGTTATATTTGTAGTTTGATGAAAAGGTCATGTAGCGATCCATGATGTAAAATTGTAATATTCAGTTTGATAAATTTGTAAACCCACTTGGTTGGGTAGCTGAGTCAAATTTTGTAAACCCACTTGGTTGGGTAGCCGAGTCAAATTTGTAAACCCACTTGGTTGGGTAGCCGAGTCAAATTTGTAAACCCACTTGGTTGGGTAGTTGAGTCTCATATGTAAATCCACTTGGTTGGATATTTGATGTAAGTATGAGTCATTGGTGATAGGAAATTCATAGAGTCATGTACTCCATTGGAAAATATGTTTGAATATTCAGCATGAACTCAGGGGGAGCTTGGTCACTTCAATATATATCAGATTTGCAGAACGCTTCTTCTACATGAGGAGAAAAGGGGGAGAGTATGTTGGTTTTTGATCTACCCTTTGCCCTTGATGTCAAAGGGGGAGAGTGACATGGTGTTTGAATGAAGAGAAAGAATGGTGTCAAAAATGGAGAAAGTGACATGGTGTCATTGTATTATTAATGTACCTATCTGTTGTGGTAACCAAACACCATCGTGGTTGCCATCAAGTCCAAAGGGGGAGATTGTTGGCAATATGATGCAGAGTGTTGTCCTTGATGGCAACCCACTGAATGAAGATGAAGACATGAGACAATTGACATGTGTTGTCCTTGATGGAAAACCACCTAATGAAGTTATTCTTGACTTGATGGACCTGGTAAATGATGTAAATATGATGTGATATGATGTTTGTTGACAATATGATGTAGAGAGTTGTTCTTGAATGGCAACCCACCTGATGAAGATGATGGCAACTTACTTGATGAAGTTGTGCTTGATAGAATATGTCTTGATGAACCTGTTTAAAGATGAAAATCTAATGTATCTACAGAGAGTACAGAAGGTAATTCTATGTGCTAGATCTATGATGAAAAGAGTATGTCTCAAGGCATACGTGGATTTGCCTAGGATAAGTCGCGTATGCACGCGGTAAAGTACGTGCCAAGTTGCGTATGGGCAAAAGCGCTCATAAAGTGCAAAACCAGGGGTAACCACCATGGTATTGACCCATTGTATTGGGTAATGATTCGTCTAAATGACCCCGTCCAGGAATACCATTGGAAGTAATGTAGTTTTGGGCTCATGGTATTTTTTTGGCTCATGGTATTAAAAAGGGGCTCATGGTATTGAAAAAAGGGTAAACCTATATAAAGAGAAGAAATTCATTGTGCAAATCATGAGTGTGGGAGCAAGATGTCTGAGCTTGAATGAATACTTCTCTGTGAAGTATATCTGTATGGAAAGGGTAAAGGTTTGATGATAGATCTAAATCTATGATGCACCTATGAAGAAATGATGAAGCGGGATATCTAGATCTGAAATGTATTTGTATCTACTAGATCTGTTTATGGAGTGATTAGATCTGTGATGAGGCGAACATCTGTCTGAAGTAAAGGGTTGAATCTGAACTGAATATCTGATCTGAAGAAGTATGTAGCTCTGTAATGGTTGAAGATCCATACGCTAGTTAGCCGCAGAGGAAGCGTGTATATACGCGGCTTCACAGAAGAAAAAGCGTGTATGCGCAGTGAAGTTTGTACAGATGTATACGCTGGTTGATGTGGACGGAAGCGCGTATATACGCGACATCAGTGAAAGGAAAGCGCGTATGCAAACTAGGGTTTGCTGAAGTATGGGGTATGAAATGTCTGATCTGATCTGCTCTGTTTTAGCTATCTGTTGTTGATGTTTGACTGTGCTTAAATGTATGAAGAGGGTCCAGTCTGAAAATATGATGAAACGTGGTCTGCAAGTTGTGTTCTATTGAAGTTGTTGGATCCAGTGTGAAAATTGATGAAACGTGGTCCATAGAGGTGCTGGGGGTTGTAGCCTTCAGTCAGGGGGTTGTAGCTCCCTTCCAGGTGAGGCTGGTAAACGAGATCAGGGGGTCGTAGCTCCCTTCCAGGTGAGGCTGGTAAACGAGATCAGGGGGTCGTAGCTCCCTTCCAGGAGAGGTTGGTAAACGAGTCAAGGGGTTGGAGCTCCCTTCCAGGAGAGGCTGGTAAACGAGCGCAGGTGGGTGCCTGCGTGCTGGTAGGAGTCTGCACCAGCACATATGTTGTAAGATGTTTTCTCTATAATAAAATATTGAAGGCTGAGCAACTGCAGCGGTGGTTTTCTCCTGACTTGGGTTTCCACCTAAAAATCTCGGTGTTCATGTGTGATGCTTTGTGTGATGGTTTATTCTGTTGTTACTGCACATGTTTTCTGTTAACTTAACATCAGATGATTGAATAGTGCAAAAGAACTAAGCTAATAATATCTGCATATTTAGATCTCTGCTAATACGCGAGTTGTATGAAGGATATCCGCGTATATACGCGAGTTTACTAAAGGAAAGTAGCGTATGAGTTTTGGAGAGTGAAAAAGTAAAAAGTTTTGAATATGCTGTAAATACTGATTCACCCCCCCTCTCAGTATTTTTCCCAACATCTCTCTTACCAAAACTTCTACTTTTTCATAATGTGTTTCTTTTTCTTTGAGCTAACTTGTCAATATTTATTTTATTCTTTCAATCTCCAATAATGGACTTTAACGAAGATGTCTTAAAATACATACTTTTTAAATTATATCTATATGCAAAATGTGTATTTTCTGTCGAGTTTTTAAAATGATTATTTTTTGGTGATAATTATTTTATGTGTATTGAAATATTAATTAACCACATATAAATATAAAAGAAATCATAACCTTAAAATATTAATTTTATTAATTTTTTAAACTTTGGAAATATATATATATATATATATATATATATATATATATATATATTGCAAAGGAAAACAAAAAACAAAAAATTGGAAACCTTTAAAAATGAAATATCTTAGGACGAAAAACATGAAGAGGAATATGACCACTTGAAAAATTTTTTAAATAATCAACATTTAACAAAAAATTTATGTATTCTTAGGACATAAGAAAATTTAAAGTGTCAAAAATATGCCTTGAAAAAAAATGTTGATGGTTTTCAAAATATGCATGAAAATCTTCAACATTTAAAAAAAAATTCCACAATTCATATATTATAAAATTTTAACTGTAAAAAATAAAGCCTCTAAAAAAGGGGGTTGATGTTGCATCAACACTTTTCAAAATTAGCATGAAAAATCTCTTACATTTAAAAAAAAATGTTCATACCTGATACATGAGAAAATTTGAAGTGTCAAAAATATGCTAAAAATAAAAAAAGGTGTATTATGAATCAATAGTTTTCAAAATCAGATGATTTTTTGCTACCTCAAAAAAAAGGTGTATTCTAAATCAACACTTTTCAAAATCAGACGATTTTTTGCTACCTAAAAAAAAGGTGTATTCTGAATCAACACTTTTCAAAATCAGATGATTTTTTGCTACCTCAAAAAAGAGGGTACTTGTATTAGTTCTCGTTTAAAAGTTTACATTGGTAAGCCATAAGAAGAAATTTTGGAACCAATTTCCTCTTTTTCAATTTGGTTTTGCACTTTCTCTTTGACCTTTGCACTCTCGAACATTGGCATCTTGTTCGCACCACTGTCCAACAATGATGCATGATGTTGCAAATTTACTTCAGCTTGTTGACCTCTTTTAGGAAGCAACATGTTAGACAGCTAAAACATCTTATCACATGAATTAGAAACACCTATTAAAACATATTTTACATTTCATTCATTTCCTTTAAAGGCCTCATTCACAACATATTTATGCTTGAAAATTAACAAAGGAAAATTCTGACTATCATTAATAATTCTCGTCATTTCTCCATCATTCATAAGAGAAAAACTCGTCTTCTTACTATGCGCTATAAGAATTTACTCAATCCTATTCTTGAACAAGTGATACTTATTCTCATAGAGATTAAATATTTTTCTCATATCATAAAGATATGGACTTCCCAAAACTATACCAAAAATATCAAGTGGAATTACATCAAGTTCAACTTCACCAAGAAAGTTTGCAGTGATTGCAAATATAAGGATGCACCTCCTTGTAACCTACAGTTTTTCATTCTCATACATCCAACCTAAACAATATGGTCTAGGGTGTGTAATGGTCTCTAAATTTAATTTCTTGACAATGTCTTCTGAGATAAGATTTTCTTGTGAACCACTATCAAATAATGTGTGTATCTTGGTCTTCTTTGAAATAAATCTAATATGAAAAAAATCGATTCTTGTTTCTTCATATTAAGTCTCATTAAGACAACTTGAATAAATAGTACCTGCAATGTACTTACATTTCAAACCCATCGTTGTGATATTTGTTTCATCTTCGAAATCAAAACCTAAATCATGTTGTATTGTTGCAATTTTTTTCTACTTCTCCCTTTTTTTCAACTTCTTGAGTCTCATTTTTGGTTGAAGTTTCCAGCAATGATCTTCCTCATTTCCATCTTTGGAATAGTGTTTTCATGTGAGTTTTTATTTCTCCATCTTGACGGATGAATTCTAGTTTCCTTTTCCCTTAAACATACCCTTTCTTTTTTCTCTAGACTTAGAGGTATTCTAATTTGTTTCATTTAAAACATGTTTCCCTCTTGCCTCTAGATGTGTGGCCTATACCCAAACTTCATCCAAACTTGTAGGGTTAAATGTGTGAATTCTATGTCTTAAGTAACTATGAAAACCTCCAATGTATTTCAACAAAGTATCTTGATATGATAAATATACACCCATTATTAGTGCTCTTCTTCTAAACTCTTGAGTATATATTTGTACACTTTGTCCCTTTCGTTGCCTAAAGTTTTTCCAATCCATTATATATTTTTGCATGTATGCTAATGGATAGAATTTTCTTATAAATGCATCAACACAATCACTCCAATAGGTTAATACCTTACCATGTTTCTTCTTGTCCTCTCGAGTTTTGGCTTCCCACCAAATAAGTGTTGCACTCTCCAATCTTAATGAAGCAAGCTAAATCTTGGTGTCATCATCATTGATCCTTTGTATCGTGCTATACACTTCAAGCTCATGAACCAATTTATCTAATATCTTAGAATTTACCTCTCCATAATACATAATGTTATCTTAGATAACAGTTGGATATAGTTTGGAGTTAATTTGTCAAATTAGCTAGTTTTTTTTTAATTTTCTCAAAATAAAATCACATATTCGAAGTGCCTATTTGGTCACCTAGTCAGTGTGTAGAGTCAACAGGGTCTAAGTGGGTTCCACAGTATGAGTCAGAGTTCAAATCATCATTTGTGTCAGTCTCACTTGTTCATGATTATTGTTTAGCCACTTTTGTCATAATTCGCAGCAAGTCTAGTTATCAAAACAAAGTATTTGCTAGGAAGGTTCCCCAAACTTCCGCAGAAAATTTGTCACTTCTATCACCTGTTTCGCTACGAAATACTGTTGATTCATAACGGTCCATTTAAAAAAAATCACGGGTTATAGTCTTGAAGGATTAAAATTATGTGTCAGAGTTTACCTTTTTATTAACTCTCCCCAAAAGATACCCACTGCAAAGGCTCATTTTACATCATTTTCATTCCATTTTGAGTTGCCCTTGCTATCATAAGGAGGTCTAGATATCTTTAGGAGAAATTTCAGGTGGAAAGAAGCATCTCATTACATGTTACAACCATGGCACATCTTGTTTTCTATGGAGAAACATCATAGCGTGAAGCAACACGAGGAAGGAGCTCATTTGGTTTGCATATGCGCTACACATTAAAATGGGAGACAATTCATAAATAAATGTTTCTAGGTAAAGGCATGAGGATGCCACAAAATTTATATCATTTATTGATATGTTATAATTACCCAAGAAAACATAGAGTTGATCAAAGGTGAACTCTCTAAAAGAAATCTTAAGATCATAGCTGAAGTAACTGGCACTCCTTGAGTATGGTAAATTCCTCATTTTTTTTCCTACACTATTTTTAACTAATAGTTTCAAAAATATACCAGGTTAAACAGGCTATAAGGACTAACAAGGAGGCTGAAGAAATCATGAAAGAACAAAAACTCAGAAATTTTACAGTTTTGTAGCAACTCTCCATAGTTAAGCTGAATATTTGCTACGAAATTGATGTAGCTTATCATGGATGAGAATGCAGGTAAAAATATCATCTTCAGTATTTATAATGGAATTATTTTAGCTTAAATACATAATTGGACACCTAAAAACTCGCAGAAATATCAGAAAGGTAGCGGAAGGGTGTTTTTTGTAACTTGTTACCAATTTTTGCTACGAAGATGTCAAACTATTTTTCTACATTATAAAGTTTTGATTGGCCATCAGACAAAAAGGAAAATATATGGGATATAGGTCATAAAATTTTCCACATCATCAGTCAAAGAGCTCCTATTTTTTAGGAAGAAATGTCAGCAATTCAACTAGGTTAGAAGTCCACGTGGCATTCACCAGCAAGAATTCATAGCCGTAATCAAGGGAAACCACCTCTAAGCATTACCACATATCGTGTAATTAATCAGTCGATGATTCTTAGGCCCAATGAGGCACACAATACCTAGATTTACCACAACCCACAGTCTGGTTTAGGGGTCACTAGGCCAGTGGACTTACCACAATCCATAGTCTAGTTGAGGGATCACTATGCCATGTGTTATTCCTTTTGTAGATCCACCTCACTCAGCTTCAAATCCATATGAAAATTGAACTTAACCAAAACATGATAACTCCATCACACCATGGCTATCCGAAAATGGAAAGGCTAGGCTGAAAACACTATCACACCTTCAAAAATACATGCTACAATGTCAACAAGCCACATCCAATATTATGCATGTCAAATCTAGCAAGGAAATCACACATGCAAATAGTTACATGCAAAGAATCGTATTGTAGATTTTTTATCCTGCTTTTCCTTTCTTGTTCTTTCCTTCCTCTTGACTTCTTTTCCTTTCTTGATCCAATTCTAAAGTGCTTCAAGAAAACTCTAAGTATCCAAGAGTGAGAGTGAGAGAGATAATAATGAGAGAGCTCCAAAACCGAACTGAAAAAACATACCAACTAATCCTCATAAGCCTTTTTATCAATTAGGCCTCTATTTTCTTCAATATCCATTATATTCCTTCATTTCCTCCTCACATGCAACCTATGACCTATCAACTTCATTTTTCCCTATTTTCCATTATTTTCATAAATAAATATTCAAATAAATGCCATTTTTCCTTTCCAAATCATTTTCCATTGCCTTTGCCAATTTCCTTAGACACAATAAACCAATGAATGCCCTCACTAGGATTTTTTTCCCAACATTCAACTTGGAATAAGTGTCCCATCAACCATGGTTATTATTTTTCCTTCATTAACTTTTATTACATGGAGTTTTCACCAAGGCTATTACAGAACCCTCCCCCTTGGGTGATCGGGAGTTCATAAATTTTGCTCAAAATTCAATGTTACAGGATTGGTTTGAAACTAGAATTGATGTGTAGATCTCGTCTTCCTGATTTCGGTGTCGTGAACGGTTCGAAAAACTGAGGTCGTATGAGGGATGTATCGCATTCTAATTGAAATTCCAAACATGTAATATTGTGATAGTTTAAGCAAGTTTGACTGGATGCACAGTTAGGAAGGTGGAGGTACAGTCAACAAAAAAAGAATATTCTTGAAATATTCCTTTCCTCGAAACTAATCACTATTTTACAAGTGTCACAATGTTATTGGTGGAATGGGTTTTGAAGGGCCAATAATAGGGCGCCACATGGCTGGCCCTGAGTCCGCCACGTGTCCCCAAGACTACATAGTAAAATTGTTGACGATCCGCAGGAATCGACCACGGGAGCTCCTACCCAGCATGCACATGAATTACCACTTGAGCTGCTCGTTGTTCTTAATTGTATTGCTTGCGGGTTATATTTAAAGTTTATAACATTTGTGTTCCCTGGTGGTATGTCACATGGCATATGATAAACGTTGACGTAACCACCAACGTCACAGCAAATGTAATCGCGGTTCCAACATATATATATATATATATATATATATATATATATATATATATGTATGTATGTATGTATGCATGTATGTATATATATATATATATATATATATATATATATATATATATATATATATATATATATATATGTATGTATGTATATGTATATGTGTGTGTATATATATATACACACACATATACATATACATACATACATATATATATATATATATATATATATATATATATATATATACATATACATATACATATACATATACATATACATATACATATACATATACATATACATATATATATATATATATAGACATACATATACACACATATATATATGTGTGTGTGTGTGTGTGTGTGTGTGTATCACATGCGAATGGTTTACCGCAACCACTGCCCTGCGGTTTAATGCTAACAACACTTCAAACTGGAGTTACAACCACAGTTTATAACATGGGTTCTGTCCAACCGCGGGTTTGAGGGGACATGTGCCCACCCACTCACACTTAATGTTAGAGTTAAATTCAATGGTAGTTTAGGAAAGTGCACCTTTTTGAGCGGAATTTCCTAATTTAACTCCAGATAAGTGGAGTTCTCCAATTTTAGTGGAGCTTTTCCAGGTGAAACTGGGCAAAAGTGTAGGAGGCCCGATTTTCGACCATTATGAGTGAATGAAGAGTCAATTTTGACTAATTGGAGCATTATGGTTCCATTGGTGTAGATAAAACAACCATTAGAGCACTGTAACTACATGTATTTTCAAAATTTTGAGCATAATGAAATATGGACATGCCATTGGGAGTTGTACCAGCAGATGTAGCCTAGGAGGGGTGAACTGCTTCATCATGCCTACTGTGTAAATTTCATGTGGTGACTTATTTCTCTAATTTACACTATTATTCAGTGTTATTTAAGCATGTTTTATGATTTTAATTCACTAAAAATCATCTACAATTCATGGAAAAACACCTCAATCCTTAAGAAAACTAATGCTCTGATTATGCACATGTTTTTAAACTGAAAAGACACTTAGCTCAACAAAACTAATACGGTCATTTCAGATCAGATTGGTATCATAGATAGAGTTTATTATCTAGTGTTTTTTAGTGCAAATAATTGTTTAACTGTTTGAAATTTTTTAGATGCTTACTTGGCTCAAGATCAGGAGAGGATAAGGCAAATTTGTGGAAGTAGAAGGGTCTCAAAAAGAGCCAAAGAAAAGGACAGTGAGATTTACACAATCTCCACCACATAGTTCACCTCCTAAATAATCATAAGTCCCATTAAGCATGCCTCATGAGGAAGGAGAAATCCATGAATAATTTGATCCCAAGGAGGAAGAAAGAGTGTTCAGGAAAGCATTTCTTGACATGATTGAGATGATTAAAATCATTTATCAAGAAAGGAATGAGAGAATGGAAGGAGAAAGATCTAAAATTCAGAAGAAAGGAAAAGGTTCTTCAGGAGGTCACAATGATGAAGATAAGTCAAAGAAGGGAAATGGAGGAAATGGAGGCAATGGAGCACCATCATCCTCACCCTCATTATCATGATCCTCTACTTCTTCTTTAGTACATCAGCCACAAAAGTCAAAGAACACTAGTAAAAGTCCCTTTTTAAAACTTGATGTTAAGTTTGAATGACCTATGTTTAATGGTGAAGTCAATGTAGAAAAGCTTGATAATTGGATTAGACAGTTGGAGATCTATTTGAGAATCCAAAACCTTCAAGATGATGATACCAAAATTCAATTAGCTTCATTGAGAATGGAAGGTGCAACACTTGTTTGGTGGGAAGCCGAGACAAAGGAGGAAATCAAGAAACATGGTAAGATTATTCTATCATGGTCATATTTCATTACTGCTATTAAAAAACATTTTTATCCATTAGCTCATATGTAGAAAGTCATCATGAACTAGTAGAACTTTAGGCAATTGAAGGGACAAAATGTGTAAGAATACACCCAAGAATTTATGAGAAGAGATCTCTTATTAGGGATAGATTTTCAGAGCCAAGATAGTTTTCTCAAGTACATAGGAGGCTTACATAGCTACCTTAAACATACTATTCTCATGTTTAACCCCACCATTCTAGATGAAGTATGTGTTTAGGCCACACATCTAGAAGCTAGAGGGAAGAACATTTATAAAGAGGGTAGGAAGAAACCTTTTAAGGGTAAAGCCAAAGAAAAGACCTCAAAAGGTAAAAACAAAAAGAATGCATCTGTTAAGAAAGAGGGAGAAAAATTGGTTTGTAAACGTCGTTCAAAATAAGGCCATGATGAAACTCATTGTTGGAAATTACATCTTGAAATGAGGCCAAAGAAACCCAATAACAAAGGGAAATAGAAAATTGCTACTACAACTCAACATAATTTAGGATCTGATTCAGGTGATGAATCTAAGGTTATAGCCATGGGTTTGAAGAACATGAAGGGAAAATAAAATTAAACTAAACCCAGTACTAGTACATCAAACTATCACATATATACTCCAAGTGAAGAAGAAATAATATAATTGTTTCATGTGAGGGTCATATCCAAACATACCAAGATTGACACATTGTTTGACAGTGGGTCACAAGAAAAATTAATCTCTGAATATTTGGTCAACAAACTTAACCTTGAGACCATACCACATCCAAAACAATATCCATTGGGTTGGATTTGTAGGGATACAAATCTATAGGTTTCAAATAAATGTATATTGTGGTTTCCAATCACTGTAAATTTTGTTGACACAGTTGAATTAGATGTGGTTCTGCTTGACATCACTGGTATTGTATTAGGGAGTCCTTACTTGTATGACTGGAAAGAGATCTTCTATCGCCATGATAATAAGTATCATTTATTCAAATATGGCAAGGAGTTCATTGTTAGAGCACATCGCAAAAAGACAAACATTGTTATGGTAAATGTTGGACAGGTAAAGAGGCTGGTAAATTCAAGTAAGAATTTTGTTCTTCTAATGATTAAGCCTAAAGCTGATATTAATCATGAATCATTTGAGCGATGTGATCCTAAGTTGAAATCATATTTATATGAAGTGTTTAATGCACATCATGAGATGTTTCAGGAGTCAACAGGATTTCCTCCTAAAAGAGAGATTCGACATGAGATTCAGTTGCAGGAAGATTTTCCTCTTCCAAACATCAGTATGTATCACATGTCGATAATGGAGAATGCTGAAATAAAGAGGCAAATCAAAGAGACGTTGGACAAAGGAATCATAAGGACAAGCACCTCGCCATGCGGTTCACCCATAGTCTTGATACCAAAGAAAGATGGGACTTAGCGCATGATTATAGATTTTCGAGCTTTGAACGAGATTACGATAAAAAGTAGTTACCCACTCCCAAAAATAGATGATTTGCTTAATCAGTTGAAATAATAAAAAATTTTCACTAAATTTAGATTTACGAAGTGGATATCATCAAGTGAGAATCGTAGAAAGTGATCTATGGAAAACTTCATTCAAAACCAAACAAGGACTCTTTGACTGGCTAGTTATGCCATTTGGTCCATGTAATGCACCGAAAAATTTCATGCGTGTTATGGATAGTGTTTTGCGTCCATTTCTTGATGAATTTGTGATTATGTACTTAGATGACATATTGATTTTCAGCAAAACAAGAGAATAACATGTCATGCATGTGAATAGAGTGCTTGAAATTTTGAAGAAAGAGAAATTGTTTCTTAAGATGTCAAAGTGTGAGTTTAGAAATACTTCTTTGGTCTATTTGGGACATATTGTAGGAGGAGGAGAATTGAGGATTGATCCTTCTAAAGTGGAGGCCATTGTGAATTGGCCAACACCCAAAACAGTTACCAAGGTAAGAAGTTTCTTAGGTGCAACTCAATATTGGAGAAAGTTTATTGCTAACTTTTCTTCCATCACAACTCCTATGCATGCAATGATAAGTGTGAAGAAAGGCTTCCAATGGGGAGGCAAAAAACAAAAAGCTTTCAAAGCTTTAAAAGACAATATCAGTTCAGCTCTAGTCCTTACATTACCAAATTTGATACATCCATTCAAGATTCAAACTGTTACTAGTGATTATTCCATGGGCGCAATATTTTTGCAGCATGGTAAGCCTATCACATTTCATTCTGAAACATTAAATGGTGCTGTGAAAAATTATCCTACATATGACAAAGAACTATATGCGTTGGTACAAAGTTTCAAGAAGTGGAAACACTATTATGGGTAAAGATACTATTATACATATTGATCACCAACCATTATAGTACTTGTAGTCACAAACAAAATTGCAGCAATCAAGACATTTCAGGTGGATGAGATTTCTTCAACAGTTTCACTTGGTTATAAGGTACAAGAAACATATTTTCAATAAAGTTGCAGATATTCTTTCAAGACCAATCATTAGTGCATCTACTTTACTCAAAAATGATTCTGTTGTACATGAGAATTACATAGAAAAATATGCACATGACATTGATTTTCAAGATGTGTATGCTAGTTTGAGTGAACGGAATCAAGTTGAAGAAAAATATTATCACATGCATACAATTTGTTGTTTCATTTGGGCAAGTTGTGTATTCCACAAGGAGAGAGGCTAAGTGTCATGAGAGAAGCTCATTCATCTCTTATTGATGGACACCTTAGGGTAAGAAAAACAGAGGCACATCTACAAAGGTATTTCTATTGGCTTCGCATGATAGATAGTGTGTCATGTTTTATAAGAGGTCATTCTATGTGTGCAAAAAGTAAGCCTAGTAATAATAATCTTGGGTTGTACATCCCACTTTCAGTACAATCAAGGCCATGGGAGAGAGTCTCCATGGATTTTGTTGGAGGTCTACCTATGTCAAGAAAACAACATGATTATATTTATGTAGTAGTGGATAGATTCAGTAAAATGTGTATACTTATGCCATGTAATAAAAACATTATTGCTAAACAAACTGCTGAACTTTATTTTCAACATGTTTGGGCTCATTTTGGATTTCCAACTTCTATTGTTAGTGACAGGGATTCCAGGTTCATTGGTAATTTTTGGTCAATTCTATGGAGAATGATGGACACAAAGTTGAAAAAGAGTATCTCTTTTCATCCACAAACAGATGGAAAACCAGAGGTGGTGAAAAAAACCATTGTGCATCTATTGAGAGGATATTACAACAAACATCCTAAGTTGTGGGATGAGAAACTGCATTATATTCAGCACACTCACAATTGGGCAAAGCACTCTTCAACAAAAACCTCACCTTTTGAAGTATGCTTTGGGTATTTTCCAAAATCGCCATTAGACTTGATCTTTGGGAAGGATGTTGCAATTTATGGCCATAGTGGCATTGATAAGGCTTGAAAGTTCATTGAGAAAATTGAGATTATACATCAACAAGTTCAAGAACAGCTTGAGAAAAGTCAAATAAAATACAAAAAGAGGCATGACAAACATTGGGTTGATCATAAGTTTCAAGAGGGAGATGAGGTATGGTTCACATTATCAAAGAAAGAATGAAAGGAGAAGGTAAAAGTTCAAACCCAGTTGTTATGGTCCTTTCAAGGTCATAAAACAAGTTGGTAATAATGCATTCCAACTTGACTTGCCTTCTTATATGCAAATGTATTCAGTTGTTAATGTTGAAAACCTACGTTTGTATGAGCCACCTTTGATCGATGATCAAGGAAGTGATGCTCAGCTACCTTCTATTGAATATTTCTCGCCAGAATTTCTGGATGAGCTCAAATAAGATACAATTCTTGATAGGAGGACAAGAGCATCCAAGAGGATAATTGTTGACTACCTTCGAGTTGGGATCAAAGGCACTAAACCAAGAAAGGAAAAATGGATGGAGGTTGTAAAGGTGAGGGAGTCATACCCTCATCTTCTGAACAGGTAATCAAGTCTTTTGGGATCCAAAAGCTTCCCAATGGGGAGGAGTGATTAGGAGCTCATAAATTTTTCTCAAAATTCAAAATTACAGGATTGGGTTGAAACAAAGATGGTTATGTAGATCTTGTCTTCATGATTTCGGCGCCGTGAGCAGTTAGAAAAATCGATGTCGTATGAGGGAGATATCGCATTCTGATCGAAATTCCAAATAGGTAAAATTGCGACAGTTTGAAGAAGTTTTACTGGGATGCACAGTCGGCAGGGTGGAGGTACAGTCAGCAAAAAAGGAATATTCTCATAATATTCCTTTCCTCAGAACTAATCATTGTTTGACAAGTGTCACAGTGTTATTGGTGGAATGGGTTTTGAAGGGCCAATAATAGGGTGCCACGTGGCTAGCCCTGAGGTCGCTATGTGTCCCCAAGACTACACAATAAAATTGTTGAGGGTCCACAGGAATCGACCACGGGACATGCTGCCCAACAGGCACACAAATTACCATCCAAGCTATACATTGTTCTTAACTATATTTCTTGCAGGTTCTATTTAAAATTTTTAATGTTTGTGTTTGGGGGTTGGGGACCGTCAGCAGTCCCAACCCACCAGCGATCCCCAGTGGTATGTCACATTGCATATGATAAATGTTAATGTAACCACCAACGTCGCAGCAAATGTAACCGCAGTTCCATATATATATATCACATGCAAACATTTTACTGCAATCACCACCCACAATCACCGCCCCACAATTTAATGCTAACAACACTTAAAACCGGAGTTACAATCACGGTTTATAACATGGGTTCTGCCCAACTGCCGATGGTTATTAACCACGAGTTTTGGGGGACATGTGCCCAACCACTCACACTTAATGTTACAGTTAAATTCAGCGGAAGTTTAGGCAAGTGTGCCGTTTTGAGCGGAATTTTCTAATTTAACTCCAGATAAGTGGAGTTCTACACTTTTAGTGGATATTTTCTAGGTGAAACTGGGCAAAAGTGTAGGAGGCCCAATTTTCGACAATTATGAGTGAATGAAGAGTCATTTTTGACTAATTGGAGCATTATGGATCCATTGGTGTAGAGAAAACAACCATTAGAGCACTATAACTACATGTATTTGCAAAATTTTGAGCATAATGAAAGATGGACATGCCATTGGGAGTTGGACCAACAGATGTGGCCCAGGAGGGGTGAAATGCTTCATCATGCCTGCTGTGTAAATTTCATGTGGTGACTTATTTATCTACTTTAAATTGTTGTTCATTGTTATTTAAGATTGTTTTATGCTTCTAATTCACTAAAAATCATCTACAATTCATGTACAAACACCTATATCCTTAAGAAAACTAATGATCTGATTATGCACATGTTTTTAAACTGAAAAGACACTTAGCACAAAAAAACTAATACAGTCATTTTAGATCATTGGGGAACATCGTCCTCAGTGTTCAACCACACCTATACCTCATCATAAGTTGCTGAAAATAAAACATACTACTTTTGGAGCTTTATAACTTAGCTCGTTGTAATATTTATAATGATAACCCTAATGAAGAGAAAAACACTTTGATACATGACAAATATAATACCACTATAACATGACACCCATACCTCTTATTGGAGCTTTATAACATAGCTCATGGTGGTATTTACATCCATATACATATGTACATATACTTGAACATCACATCAAAACATATACCAAAACACAAACCAAAAAATCAACCAAAACTGCTTTGCCTCAACTGGAAAACAATGAAGGATACATAGCCCGCATTTGATCCACCATCTCCCATGTGGCTTCACCGGGCCCAAAGTGCTTCCATTTCACTTTAACCTGCCTGATTGCTCAGTTCCGGGGCATGGGCACCTTCTCTGTAATATACACTTAGGTTTTGGCTGGAATTCCCCATCTAGCTCCACCTACAATACAGACTAGTCAATCACATGATCACAATATTTAAAATACTTCTTAAGCAATGGTATATGGAAAACATCATGGAACTTCACTATTGAAGGTAGTTCAAGTTGATAGGATACTATCCCAATCCTCTCAAGAATCTTGAAAGGTCCACAAAATCACAGTGCCAGCTTGGCACATTATCCAATCTGCAAGGAGCTCTTCTTAGGCTTGATGTGAAAGTACACATGTTCCCCAACCTAAAACTCCTTAAACAACCTATTCTGATCTGCATAGCTCTTCTATATATCTCGTGATTCTTTTAGATTCCTCTTGATAACCTGCATTTATTGTTCCATCTCTGCTAACATATCTGGTATAGTCAATACCGTGTTTATCGAATCACTCCAACTGATGGTAGTATTACAACTCTTTCGATACAATTCCTCAGGCGAACTCATCTCCAGAGATTAATAATAACCATTGTTTTAATTAAACTCAACCAACAGAAGGTACTCCTCCAATATCTTCTGTTGATGTATCACATGAATCCTCAACATGTCCTCCAATATGATGTGGACCCTCTCTGTCTTTCCATCTGTCTGCAGATGATAAGTTTTTTTGAAGGCCAAATATGTGCCCAATCCTGAAACAACTCCTTCCAAAATTTGGTTGTGAGGTTTGCATCCCTGTATGACACAATACTCTTTGGAACACCATGCAATCTAACCACATATTTGAGGAACACCTATGCTACATCACTAGTTTATAATGTAGACTTCACTAGACTGAAGTGTGCTACCTTTGTCAACCTATACACAAAAACCATGATTGAATCATGTTGTCTCACTATCCTTGGAAAACCTGTGATAAAGTCCATGGAAATTATCTCCCATTTCCATTATGGAATCACAATCGATTGTAGCAATCCACCTATATTCTTACACTTTTCCTTCACCTACTGATAATCCAAACACCTAGCTACAAACTCTACTACATCCTTCTTTAGATACGGCCAATAATAAAACTTATTCATTGCGGTCAATGTCCTTTGATAGCTTGGATGACCTGAATATGGTTTCACATGAAACTCTTTCAAGATCACCTTCTTGATCTCACTCTTCTATGGCACTTATGCCTTGTCTCTAAACCTAACCAATGCATTTGTCGTGAAATGATAGTCCACATCATATACACCTACATCTGTACCTCTACCTGTACCACTACCTGTACCATAATTATACCATTACTTGTACCTGTACCTATACTCTACTACAACCTGTGCACAATCTCCATATACTTATCATCATGCTGACCTGCCTACAAGATCCTATCCTATAAATATGTCCCATAGGAGCTCGTAGATTGTATGTAATTTACCTGTAACCACCTGTAAAGAGCATCTGCGACCATGTTCTCCTTTCCTTTGATGTACTTGATCTTTAAGTTAAACTCATTGATCTTGGCTAACCATCTAGATTTCTTGGCGTTCAAATTCGACTAGTCAAATAGATACCTCAATCCACTGCGATCACTCGTTAATACAAACCTCCTACGTGCCTCCACATATTCAATGCATGGATGGTCGTTGCTAGCTCAAGATCATGCATAATATGGTCATGCTCATGTTCATTTATTTTCTGTGACTTATAACATACCACCTTCCTTCATGCACAAGGCATCCACCAAGTCCTTTCTTGCAAGCTTTTGTACATACTATAAACTCTTTTTCTAGATTTGAAATCCTTAACACTAGAGCATGTGTCAACAACTACTTAAGCTTCTCAAAATTGGCCTCACACTCCTCTGCCCATTCAAAATTATTACCAAGTTTCCTCTACAATGATGTAATAGGATAAGAAATTTGTGAGAAGTTCTTGATGAACCTCCTGTAATAACCTGCCAATCCCATGAAGGATATCACCTCATCTACATTTCTATAATTTTCCCACTCCATGATAGCTCTCACATTTTCTGGATCCACTTCTATGTCATCCTTAGAGAAAAAAATTCTCAATTAACGTACATCAATCTGAAAGAAACTACACTTGTTGAGCTTATAATACAACCGATGCTCTCTCAACAATATGAACATTGCTTCCAAATGCTCGACATGCTCTTCCTCATTTTTAGAATATACCAATATGTCATCAATGAATACAATAACAAACTTGTCCAAATAAGGATGCACCACAATAATCATCAAACACATTAAGGTATTTGGAGCACTAGTCAAACCGAATGGAACTACAACAAACTCATAATGCCCATACTTGTTCCAAAAATTTGTCTTGTAAATGTCATCTTCCTTAATGTGTACCTAATGATACCCATATCTCAAATCAATCTTCAAGAACATTGATTCTCCCTTAAACTGATCAAACAAATCATCAATCCTCAACAATGGATACCTATTCTTGATGGTCAGTTTGTTAAACTGTCTATACTCAACGCAAAATATCAGAGTACCATCCTTCTTCTTTACGAAAAATATTGGTGTGCCCCATGGCGATACACTTGGCCTAATGTATCCTTTGTCAAGCATCTCTTTCAGCTACAACTTTAACTCTACCAACTCAGACGTGATCATCCTTTAAGGTTCTTTTGATGTTGGAGCTTCCTTTGGTACCAACTCAATAAAAAATTCTACATCCCTCTGAGGTGGAAACTCTGAAATATATGCTGGAAATTCATCTTGAAAATACTATAGAACTGAGTTCCTATTCAAAATATATGCATCCTCAACTTCCTTACCTTTTTCACTAGATATATGTACTACAAATAACAAACACCCTTTCCTGCGACTACGCTTGGCATGAATAGTTGTCACCATCCTAACTGATGTGGCTTTCTTCTTTCCTTGTAAGACTCTTGCTTCCTCATTCTCATCCAAGCACTTCATGGCTTTTCCATAACAATCCACCTTGGTCCTACGAAGGTATAGCCAATCCATACCCAATAGAATGCTATATGATCCCAACGCCAATATGTTCAAGTGTGATGTTGT
This sequence comes from Pinus albicaulis, assembly GCA_034641835.2. Lineage (NCBI taxonomy): Eukaryota > Viridiplantae > Streptophyta > Pinopsida > Pinales > Pinaceae > Pinus > Pinus albicaulis. The sequence continues at coordinate 753,252,829 of CM076576.1, read as the reverse complement.
AGACATGCCATTCAAATCAAATATGCAAGCTCTTACCCAATGGTGAAATATTTTCTTTGTACCTGTAGCGAGCTGAAATAACCAATATTATGAATTCACTTCATTATTCAAACCACACTTATACACCAAATCAAGACTAACATAACTATAATTAGATCCAGAGTCAATCAAAATAGAAACAAAATGATCACAAAAGTTATCGTCCATCTCAATGATAGATGCCTGATGGTCTTCCTGCCTATTATCTAGTGCTATATAGATACGAGGAGTGCTCTGACCAACATCCCCAAGAGTTTGTGCCTCTTGTGCACTATATTCGGCTGCCTACCACCCTGATCTTATGTACAATCTCTCTTAAGGTGTTTTTTACCTAATTTCCAACACTCCAACCATCTAGTACCATCACCTCTATGTTGTTGTGATCAGTGTCCTTTTCTAGCTACATTGAACTTATTTTGTGGTGCCACATTTTCTTTCTCTTCTGCATTTTGAGGCCTTGTTCTTTTTGGTTTCCATTTACCCTTAACATTTTCTTTCCCTTTCCATCCTTGATGAGATTCATTCTTACACTTTGAATTTTCATAGCAATTATTCAATTTCCAAATAACTTCCGCAAGTGACCGAGGCTCATCATACTCAATCCAATATCTAAATTCTAATGGGAAAAAACTGAAAAATAGCTTAACTTTAGCCTTCTCATCTTTAAGATATGGTACATACCTCAATAGATTTAGAAACTTGGTCATATACTCCTCATCTATCATTGATCCCATCCTTAGCTCATAGAATTCTTTGGCCTTACTATCGTAGTACCTTTCTGACAAGTACTTCTTCCTAAAAATTCTCTTGAACTCATGCTAACTCAAGTCCTTTGTCCTGATTTCTCTCACTCGCTTCACATATTCCCAGCAAATAAATGCTTTACCTTTCAGGTTGAAGATAAAAATTCTAGCCTTCATGTTTTTTGTGTACTCATGTAACTAAAATAACTTGTTCACCCCAAGTATCCAAGCCTCTGCATCTTCTGGTTTTTTTAAGTCTCCATCAAAAGTAGGTGGATTTTATTTCTTAAATTCATCTAGAAAGTATCCCATATCACTCCTCATGTAAGGATGATAACGATGACAATCATAAGTCTTCCTATTGGAACTAGAACTAGAGTAGTACATGTGTCCATCAGCTCTCCTATCAGGAGTATCCAACAACTTGTTATCTCTCATTATCTCATCTCTATCTAACTTTTGTCCACCATTAGACCTACTACCATATGCCCCATTAGTTTTTTTCTCCTACCCATGAATGACCTGAAGTGGCCCTTGTCGCTACAATTTTGAAAAAATCTAAAGGAGTTTTTCATTAACCTCTGCTTGTTTCTTGTGTGCCTCCATGATATTGTCATTATCTACCTTACAACTCCTTATTTCTTACTTCAAGCTTCTCAATGTGTTTGCTAAATCATAAGAGTTCCCAACACCATGTTGTTCATCTGATTCATAGGGAGAATCTCTATAGTCTACCATCCTTCTAGCCATTTTGATCTCTTTCTTGCAAGGAATATTATGTCAACTAAACCAAATCATAATAAATAAATGTACCTTAGCATAATTCGAGGAGGACATCTCATCTACAAGATCATCCAAATCAATATAATACATGTACAAACATAATCATAACAACATATATACATATAACAAATAAGTGTACCAACACATAAATATCATTCTAGCTAGAGTCCAGTCATCAATGCATGACCATATCAACTACACATACCATGACCTCATGCATGACAACAATAACCATACCAATGCACCTTTGAAAACATATAAGCACCGACACACATAATAATGCATAACCAATCATACACTCATGACGACACACTTCACAACAACAACATCCTCTTTCACATGGCGACATCACTACAACCATGACTGACACCATGCATATGAAACAAACATATATACCACAAGGATTATTAACACACATGCAACTGACATAAATTCATGACCAACACACATCTCCCATTCAGTCTAAGGGGTGACCCATGCTCTCATACCACTTTGTAACACCCTCATCTCGCATCTACCCAAGTAACTGGCCAACTAGGGTAAATATGTGACAAGAGGCCACTATAATGGGATTCAGCCTCCTAGTGACATTAAGGAAGATGAATCGACATAAACACATCAAACATACCTTCCACATCAACAAAAAATCTCCCAGGAGCCATCCCAACCACTCAGGTAACTAGCCCCTAGGTCCCACTGCGTTTTTAGACCATTAAACCCTCAGGCTCTCCCTTGGTATGTACAAGGGTGCATCTAGGAGGATATGGATGCTCCACAACATGGGCATGCATGTATCTAGGGACCTTTTCCCTTAGACCTATGCCTACATCCCCGAGATTTGTGTCAATTTTTCAAGACCAAATCCCAAGTAACTGACCAAAACTCAATGATAAGTTCATAAATTAATTTACACAATTGAACTATGATACATTTGCAAAAACATTGAGAAGGTCTAGATTGGATTCTTACTAGCCATAAAAGGCATTTTGTCAAACATGTCACAAATATGTGATCTACATGTTTAAACAACATATTTGAGAATATGGGTCTCATACTTATCTGAGAATTGCGAAGAAGCATTCTTCCCTTACATCATTAGCTACATTACCATATATTAGGTCATAGATACATTTTTCATTCATTTACAAATCAAAGCATGAGGAGATCCATACATCATCCCTATCATAATACATGCTTATAACCAACATAATACCAACAGGAACATGAAGGATACATCATCCATAGAATCCACATATAAACCAATACATTTACACAATATTTCAAGGAAATAACCTTCAATTAATGAATGGAAAAACCAACTCGAGATGGGACTACCATGTTCCACCTGACCATAGATTGGTTAAGCCAAATCTCTCTTCAGCCAATAACCCTTGTGCCATATTCCAAGCATGAATGTGGGAATGAAACCAAAAAAACCAAGTGGGGCATCTAGTGGCTAAATCAACTTACCGTCATCAATAGAAACTAGGCTTTATTGTAATCCATCCTGGATCAATAGGCCATAAAACAAGCATGAATGCCACCTGATTTGAACATCTACATCGTGAGTAATTTTTTTGTGTCCTAGTCTCTCAGGCTTTACCGCAATTCATACCGGATTAGTAGGCCCTACATCAAGACTCCACCCTCTAGACTTTACCGTATATCCCACCATTCATCGACAAGGATTCCTTGGCCTAATCAATGGAAACCAACTATAGGCTTTACTGTATATCCCTCCATTAACTGGTCTAGGATTCCTAGGCCCATTGAGGCACACAATATTTGGCTTTATCGCAACCCACAATCTGGTTTAGGGGTCACTAGGCCAGTGGCTTTACCGCAATCCATAGTTTGGTTCAAGGATCACTATGCCGTGTGTTCTTCCTTTCTAAGATCCACCACATTCAGATTTGAATCCATTCAGAAATATAGCTCAACCAAAACATGAGAACCCCATCACACCATGGCTATCTGGAAATAGAAAGGCTAGGCTGAAAACATTGTCACACCTAGAAAAACCCATGCCATGACAATAAAGAACCACATGCAATACCATGCATTCCAAATCTAGCAAGGAAATCACCCATGCAAATTGATTCCTACAAAGAATGATGTTGTAGTTGCATGATATTGATGTTCCTTGCTTTCTCCTTCCTTCCTCTTGCCTTCTTTGCCTTTCTTTATCCAATGCAAAGTAATCCAAGAAAAATCTAAGTGTCCAAGAGTGAGAGAGAGCGAGAGAATAATGAAAAAGCTCTAAAAATGAACTGACAAAAGGTACCAACTGATCCTCACAAGCCTTTTTATAAATTAGGCCTCTATTTTCCTCTTTTTCCATTATTTTCCTTCATTTTCCTCCTCACATGCAACATGTGACCTTTCACCTTCATTTTCTTCTAATTTCCATTATTTTCATCATTTTGTTTTTCCAAATCCTTTGTCATTTCCTTTGTCAATTTCCTTAGCCATAATAAACCAATGGACACCCTCACTAGGATGTTTTGCCCAACATTCAACTTGAAATAAGTATCCCATCAACCATGGTTATTATTTTGCCTTTATTAAATTTTATTACACAGAGTTCTCAGTAGGGTTGTTACAATATATAAGATATATATGGCAATTTTTTTCCATATAGTACTAAATTTATCCTTGAAAAAATATATATAAAATGTATATATTAATTTAATGAAACAATTACATTATGAAACAAGTGTTGTAAGGTAGCTAAATTATAACCTACATTGATGAATGCTAATTTAATAGTGCTCAATAGGCAAATTGAATCCTATTGTCTTGCTTTGGGAGGAACTAATAAATTGAGATGTGAAGTGGATAAATTAATTGCTTGCTCACAGATAAGGACTTGTATGAATTTTGGTGGGTAGTAACCCTTAGTAAATGCTGAGTAAAACATACATAATGGTGGGAATTAACTCAGACTGAGTATATTAATTTACATCTTATTTCTACCAATTTTTATGCAAAGACTTACTTAAATTAGACCGGAAAGTAACTCATGGTAAATATATTAAAGCATGTATGTTTCCACATTCATGTACACATTCTAGTTGGTAGATATTGAAACTTGGGTATTTTGTTCGAAGAGCCCCAAATGGTGAACACTTCACCCATCTTCAGAGGCAAGAAGCTTAACATATGATACGAAGAGTGTAGGCCGGAATATATAAATAATGAGAAAATCTAGACTTTAGAGAATTAAAGGAACATTGATAAAATTGACTAGGTCCAAGAGATGATTGAGTTTGTTGGAATTTAAAATCAAAATCAAAATTAAATTGAGGGATAGTTGATAATTTGACTAAGTAAAAAAAATGATTTAAATTTAAAATCAAAATTAAATTTAGAATCAAAGTTAAAATAAATTATTTAATAAGTTTATAATAGGTGTAACTATGGCTTGCTATATTTATAAAAATGAGTAAAATTGTAAATAGAGAAATAATTTTAATTTTATATAGACAATTTCCAAAGAGAAATTAACAATCAAATTTGGAACTATCATTATGTTATGGTTAATGGAATTGTAATTTAGTGTAATAAATTATAATTAATGAAATTGTAATTTAATGTAATACGACTATAGAAATAGATCAAAGAATTAAATTTAACTAGATCTAAATATGAGTTATTTTAAAAAATTTAATTTTTAAATAATTTCCTTTAAAATAAAAAATCATAAAAAAAAAAATATCTCAAAATATATCCATATTTCATTATTATATTGTGAGACACTTCAATGAAATTGTTCACTTAAAAATTAGAAAAAATACAATATTGAAAAATACAAGGTAATTAATCTTGTGTGATTGCCCAGCCATGTTTAATAGTAAATAAAAAGGGTATTGCATATTTTTCGAACTAGCTATTTGAGCAGGAGATATGACTATTCAAACAGGGGTTCGTTTTATTCAACGACGGAGTCTCTTTCGACCAATAACCGTGATTGCTTTAGATGCAAGCACTGCCCATGATTGGTAGATATTGAAACTTTTTAATATATGAGGATAAGGATTATTATTTGCACCGAACGTGAGATTTTTTTTAAATATATATTTTCAATGGAATTTGTTTGAAATTTTGTGGAAATTTGTCTGTTTCGCAATTTAATTTGCGAAAAGTTTTGTTTTATTTTACAAATGGAATTTTGTGTAAATTTGTTTGAGTCGCAATTTAATTTTCGAGCTTCTGAATGAAACGGTATTGAGAAGCCTCTGAGAGGCGTGGGGTGATGAAAACAAGATATACACCTGCAAAATGCCACTGTACGTACTGGTAGGCACTTTGCCCCTTTGAAGCCACATATTAGTGGTCATTTTTGTGTTAGGTTTGTCGAGTTTGATCTGTGTTTGCGATCTATGTCAAGTTGGGGTGTAGTAGTCGGGAAAAAAGTTGTCATAGTTTTGTTTCATATCACTACTTTATTTTTGATATGACTGAGTATTTTATCACTACTTTATTTTTTATATGACTAAGTGCTTTTACTCTTCTTTTCAAGTTTTATATTTATATTTTATAATTAAATATTTAAAAAATAGTTTTTTTAATAATATAAAATAACATATTTACAGATTTCAAAGTATGGTACGATTAAATATTTGAAAATTAGTTTTTAAATAATATAAAAATATATATTTATTTTTTGAGAGTGTAAATTTCTATCATCTATATTTATTTTTCAAAAATTTATAAGGAAAATAATATCATAATTTGTAAAGCAGATGTGTTTCAAACTACTTAGTGTAGTTCATCATCAGAAGAATGATGATTAGGAGAATGATGATTGTGCTGATCCAACACACTTAGTCATATATACTATAGAGATGTACAACCATTATTGACATAATCAAAACTTTAAATTAATAAAATAATATAATTCAATGTTAGAAAAATATTAATAACTATATCTAATAAAATATTATATTCATAATCAACAAAATCTTTTTGAAAATAACATAATAGAAAGGTTAAAATAAAGACAAGAAATAAACACACCCAATAAAAATATAAGAAAACAATAAAAATAATAATAAAAAATAAAAATAATAATAAAATTCATATTAAACTAAAGATAATAAACTCACTAAACAAATAATCATAACTACCTATTTTACTTTTTTTAATATAAAATAATAGCAATCCTAACTCATAAATTTAGAAAACAAACTTTAAGAATAAGAAAAAAGAAAAATAAATCAAAGGTAAAAATAAACTAAAAAATGAAAACATAAGTAAAATTAATAATAATAATAATAATAATAAAATAATCATAAAACAATAATAACCAAAACAAAAACCAACCAACCCAACTAGAAAAAGGACCCCAAATAACAATAATAATAAATATTGGTAAATATATATATATATATATATATATATATATATATATATATATATAACCTCAAACAATAAGAAAAAGGTATCAAAATAAAGAGACATAGAACTAAGGAGGAAAAGAACCAATACTAGGAGCAGAGCCATGGAATCCCACAATTGCTAATTTTCTACCCATCATACCTGTTAGCACTGGTTTTGATTCTGTTATTCTGAGAAGATACTTCTAGACAACAAGGCAAAGGATGGTTGTATTCACTTCATTCATATTGAGCACCGATACCTCCATTTCAGCTTCGCCCCACACTTTAGCCTGCTTGATATATATATATATATATGTTAGAAATTGCATAAGCCTTACCTTACCGCAGCAAACTGTATGACCCCTTCCTTACCTTTCATCACAATTAGCGTTTCGCAGATCCAAACTTATATCACAATTGTTGCATCCTAAAAGCCCTCCAAAATGCGATTTGCGGGATTAGTGGGACCCATTTTTCCCTTTTATATGCCTCAAATGCTTTGAAATTATTTATATTATGGTTCGAGCAGCTTTCATCATATTACCATTTCTTAAAATTCACTTTTCTGCTTGGAGAAGCCTGTAATGGGGTCCATCACCTTTTCACATTGCAAATCACAAGTTTTACTGGATAGGCACAAAAGGATCATGTTATAGTCACTGAAGTGCATTGTGCGATGTCAGGTGGGACTATATCGCAAATCGCAAGTTTTAAAAGATAAGTGTGAAAGGGTCATGTTATAATTGCCTACCTGTGATGTGCAATGTTAGGTGGGACCCAATCGTAATCACAAATCGCAAGTTTTAAAAGATATGTGTAAGGGTTCGAGATATAATCACCGAAGTACGAGGTGCGACGTTGGTGGGACCCAATCGCATATCGCAGTGCGTGGGTTTAGGAGAACAAGTGTTAAAGGAAAAGTTAAAAACAACAAAGTGCGAAGTGCAATGTTGGCGTGGATGCGATGTGGTTCCAAGCTGAAATCTAAAGGATTTCAAGTCTGGGCGTATGAATTTTGTACGCTGTTTTATGAAGAAATAGGCTAAACACGGTAGAAGGACTTGGGTAGAATAAGCCTCGACAAGGAGCGCAAGCAAAGGAGGTCGAGTCGGTAAAAAGGCGTTTCTATGGAACTGTAATGATATGATAGCAGTAACCGACGCAAAATAAACAGTCACAGGTTTACAGAAAATCTGACAACAAAGACTTTAAATATTCGACACCTATCAGCAAATAAAAATATCTTCTTAAAGCTCAAAGACAGTTTGTTAATATGATTAATTTCATCAGAGTTCTATTAGGATTGATTAAGTGGCAGGTTTTACAGTTCCACCTTTCTTGCAACAGTTGAAGACAGTTAGGGCAGGTGGCAAACAAAAGCTTATGTGGCAGTCAAATAATTTCATGCAACATATTTTGAAGCCTCGAACCATTCAATAGTTCTAAATTCATGCAACAGTTTGATTTGTTTACTATTTTTAGTTTATTTTATTTAATTTCATTCCTAAAATTTAGCAGAAGTTTGTTTTCTGCAACTCTATTTAAGAGTTGATTTTTATGTAATAAAGGGGAGAGGATGATTGGTGGCACAAGGCCAAGTGCCCTGTTGTTGATTCTCATGACATTCCTGAACAGTGTATTTTTGAACACATATTATGTTCCAATTACACTCTTGAGGATTCATAAAATCATATGGTGTGTGTATTTTTTTCCCTTCTGTTTTTACATACTTTATTTTCCTTTCTATATTTATCATGAAATTTATATCTTATGTTTTTATAAGTCTTGTGAACCTCCAAGTCATATGGATCTGTTTTTGTAAGCCTTGTTCCAAGCTTTCCTGATTCAGTATGAGTTGAAGATTGTTCATAAGCATTCCTTGAGGTGGAATTAAACCTTGTTTCATGTTTTTGTAACTCTTTTGATCTAGCATGCATGCTAATCTATTTTTATTAGTCTTGATTCACTAAGTATTCATGATTCATGAGATCATGTTAGTCAGAAGCATTCCTTGTAATGAGATTCTTTAAATGTAAAGTGAGATTCTTGTAAGTATTTTAAAAGCATTCTTTCACTATACATTTTAGATCTGGAATTTGTGTCATTTTTCCTCCCAGTAGTGGATTTCTGTCCTAACAAACCCACTGTCTTTCTTCCATTCTTCTAACCATTATGATGCAAACTCAATTTTTCTACCACATCATACACCGGTGCCGTCATATGTGTCAAAGCTTTTTATTTGTTTAACGTTCCTTTCAGAGTGGTTGAGATCTAACCACTTTCCAAAAAACCCAATCAAATCATAATAAATATCCCTTGAGCTTAAGATGTGTCTAGTCAGGCACTTGATGCAATCCAAGTGCTGATTCCAACACCAACAATACCTATCAAGCCTATGAGACGTTTTTTCAATTTTTTTTCAATTTCAACGAATTTCCTAAATTTACAGTGATGGAAATTCTCAACCCTAGCAATGAATTTGGGCTCTTCCAAATAAATGAGGTGCTTAGTATTCCTAGCATGTTTTGCAAGAGCTGAGGATCGAGTCCTACAATTCCTAATATCAACAACATGTTCTTGAATTCTCTTGTTTATAGAACAATCGGTTTGTCCAATGTAGAGAATCCCACAGGAACATGGGATCAAATAGATGTCTTTCATGCAATTGGAGTCCAATAGGTATTTAACATATCGGAGGGAACCACGAATGTTTCAAAGTTAAATTCTGTAAATTGCAGTGGCAAATGTTAAGATAATAATGAATAATGAATAAATTTATTGCACTAATAGGACCAATGTCCTTTATGTGACAAATATTCAAAATAAATATAACAATAATTTACCTCTCTATAAGTTTGCTGTATAGCTTGATTTACAATACATCATTGGAAGCATAGGTTCTAAGCCAAGTTAAAGAACAATGAATTCATAAAAGTGAATTGTGTTATTTTATTTTTCGTGTTTTTTTTTGTTTACTCCTTGAATGCATGCCTTGCTAATTTTCTTCTTATTATTATAGTTTTTATTCCCTCTGTGTGTAAATTCATTCGATGTTATCTATATATTGTAGGAAAAGCATCTTTAGAGATGAAAATAACATGTGTGTTGCTTAATGCATGTGGCTTAGCATACCAAGTGGAAGTGGAGGGTCGAGTGTCAAAACTTTGTGGAAACCCTATTGCACTTCCCTAATTTATATGTCAAAGATTCAAAGATATCGAGTGATCAAAGCCTTAACTAGATCAAATTCTCTATTTGATTAAATTAATTTTATGATTTTGACAATTAAAAAAAAATTCATACATTAGTTGAGTTTTCAATATATATATATATAGATAGATAGATAATGCAAAATTAACAATTCATTTAAAAAAAAATGTTGCAAGGTATTTTAGAGCAGTTTAACTAGAAAAAAAAAGTAAAATTAATTTTTTCTTAAAATATATTAAAAATTAATGTTTTAATTTGTTTTAAATTCAAAATATCTCATGATATTAATTATTAAAAAATAAACTCATTTAATCTTATAACAAACTTTTCCTAAAAAAATTAATTCATATTTATTCCACTAAAAAAAAAATCTCCCAAGGGTAAATTAACCTAACCCTTACTCGAGCACTCTACCAACTCTCCTACATGGTGTTTCTTAAACTATGGTGGTGTCACTTCTATTTAACGTTTAACTATGGCACAATTGGGAGGAGGGGTCGGGCGGTGAGCCCCAACCCTCGATCGTATTATCGCCATAGAACCATGACGCAGTCGAAATGGAGCGCTTATGAGAGTTTAAGGATTGGCCCTTAGTCATGTTCATACCCCCATAGGACCACTGAAGGACTATGAAGAGGGTTGGGCATTAAGCCACGACCCTCGGTCACGACCACCAGGCATAGAACTTTGGAACATGGTGGAAGTTCAACGAAGGGCTTGGGGATCAGCCCAAGCACATGGTCACAAGAGATCCCACAGAATCAAGTGCAAAGGAGAGAGGATCTTGGCGGAGGGGGCGGGATGTAGGCCCTAGCCCCAGGTCTCATTGCAGTTCATATGACCATAGGTAGATTGGGAGAGGGATCTAGTGGTGGGGGTGGGTAGTTAGCACCGGCCCCTGAGGCATGTAAACATTGACTAAAGTATCAGGAGCTAGTGTGATGGGGGCATGTGGTTAGCCCCAGTCCCCAGCCACATCAACCATGCGACCAAAAACTCGACGAAGAAGGAGCCTAGGCTGGTAGGGGTGGACTATTGGCCTAACACTTAGCCTTATAACACGCCTCGTGGGTGAAATTGTTTCCTCTTGAGTGGATTAAAGAGTGAAAATGCAAGTCTCTTTGCAGGTTGATCTAATTTGGAGGACGAATAATAGGAAAATCATGGGGAGAGTCAAAACTTGATGAGTTTTGGGAATTTTTGAGCCCAAGAAGAGCCTAGATAGAGGTTTTTGGACATTCTGAATTGAATGGAAGCCTTTTTTTACTGATTGGAGCACTTCTGGAAGGAATTTTTGCAGGTTTTATTCTATGAGTGTTAGGGACAATCAGTGATTTGAAGTAGATTTGAAGGCTTTTTTAGCACAGAGAGGACCTTGTAGGGGTTTTTCAGCCTTCATATGTTATCTCCAATAGTTGTGGCATCTATGGTGTAGTTCATGTTTGTATTTTCCTATTATTTCTTTTCGAGGAAATCTCTCTTCTAGTACTTCAATGTGGAATTGTTGTACAATTTATGTTCATTTTAAAATGGAGTACGAGGTCTTAATGTGAGATCCCTTTTATTGTTGACTCTTTCATAAATTATTGTAGGTGGTCATGCTTTTACAGTGATATTTCTTTGGAGGATAATGTTTCCTTGAAGGGGAAACACGCCACTCATTTTGTCAACACATTTCATGTAATATTTTATCATTGAAATATATGGAGCAAACTAGATAAGGTAGCAGTCCCATAGATGTAGCACAGGAGGGGTGAACTCCGTCATCAAATTATGTTTTGTATCTCTTCATGTTTTCCTTTATGAGTTAAATTATGATATGCTTCTTGTTTAAAGTTCAATGAAAAATAACTCCTTATCCTTGAAGAGAACATAAAAACTGTTTACATAAGACCCATTGTTTTTAATTTCAAAGCCTTAGAGGGCAGTCAATTTTTATGAAGGATAAGTTCTCATCCAATTTTAGATCAATTGGTATCAGAACTGGTTCTTACCAAGTTGCAGGTATGGCTAAGAAGCTACAACTCCAAGAGCTATAGGAAATGAACTTGTTTCTTCGAATGCAGAAAGTTCAGCTCAGGAGAATGCTTGAAGTTTTTGAAGAGGACAAGAGGCATATGCGCCTTCATTTGTAGCATGTGCTTGAGGAATAATTTGATGATAGTTCCACTCCAGAAGAAGCAAAGAATTCCTCCAAAGTGAAAACAATATGTGGGAATGGCCCAAGCATAGGTTACATACACTATGTGTAGAATGATGCTTGTGAGTTTTGTCAGCAGCTCAAATATTCGCATTATGTCGGTGTTGGTAAAACTGGATGGCTTGAGTTATCTTCAAATTCGTCATCAACATCTAAAGAAGAAAAAAAGGGTGGAAAATACAAGGAGGTAATCAACATCTCTAGTTCGAATTCTTCAGTTTATGTTAATAACACATCTTTTTCATCATTTGAACAACATACTAAAGGCATAGGTGTGAAGCTACTAGCTTGGATGGGTTATGAAGGGGGAGGCCTAAAAATCAATGGCCAAGGTATCACTAATCCTATCAAGGTGAAAGATATACAACGATATCAATGATTGTGATATGGTCATAGAGAGTTTGGATAGTGTTCTAAACTATTTGAGGCAAAGAAATCATTAGATGATGATATGTCACACCAAGATGGTAGTGATAATGGAAATTTGTCTCCAAGAGAGATGAATTATTTAAAGTACTTTTCATGTCATCGTCCAGTCCTCATCATCAAAGTTACAACCCAAGGAACAAGTATAAATGTCATGGGAATTTTCCAAATGTTGGTAATTTTGATTACAGTGTGGGACATGTATCCTTGCACATGTTATGATGTAGTTGATCATTCTGTGGATTATTGTGAGCAAAAAAAAGTGATGGTAAAAATAATGGACCAAATTCTTGGCATCAAGCATGAATAACCTCCCTTACATTTGAATACTTCCTTGTCTACGGGCAAGAGAAGGTATTTTTGCACCCATTGTAACATGAATGGGAATGGAAAGGAAAGGTGTTGGAAACTTCATCCAGAAATTCGTCCCAAGAAGGATAAATATGTTATGAAAACCATTGTAAGGAAAGAAATAGGTGGCAAAGAGGATATTGGCATAGTTCCTAAGGAAATGTTCAAAGTAGAATAGATGCAGAAAGAGAACCCATAAGCCTATGAGAGGAAAATATTGGGTAGACTGTTTGTATAATTTGTTGTTTTTTAAATTGTAAATAATTGTTGTTCATTACCTATTTTGGGTACTTTGTAAAGTGAAAACAAGAATAATTACTTATTTGCAACAAGTATGTTTTTCATTGACATGTTTTGTTTCCTTGTTTATGAGTCCAAGTGTTAGAGGAATTTTGGGATGAACATTTTATGTTGTCCAATATCTCTACAGTTGCGTCATGTACTCAGCAATACAAGTGTTTCAACATGAAGCTTGTTGTGAATGAAATCTTAGATAAATATTGTACAATAAATGACTATGTTTTTGTGGACAAAGCCAAATGTGTCATTGAATTACTCTATTCAGATTACTTTAGTGTGCAAGTGCAATTATAGGACAATAAAGAAAAGTTTGAATTAGTGCATGGAAAACATTGAGTTGCTTCTGATTTCGAAGATGGAAAGTCAAGTTTGTCTTCAGCAAAGGAACTTTAAGATGAAGTTGATTGAGCCTTGAAAGATGTTTTTGAAGGGAACTTTCATATTCCATCCATTGATGTTTTTTTTCCTGTATGGTTTTAAGAATTGTGGCTCAATTATTGAAAGGAAGGTAAGGTATTCACACAAAGGATAGGTGGAGTACCTTGATTGGAGCTTGAAGGCACCATTTGAAAATAGAAAATTGAGGATTGAGATTTAGAAATTTTTGAGCTGTTTGTTTCTCACTTTTTTTCTAGGATAAGATAAACTTTTAGAGTCCAAAAGTTGCTAGTGAGGACTTATGATTCAAAGATAAAAAAATTTCTCAAAAATGAAAGTGCCTTGAATCTTTTGAAACTAGCATTAAATTGTATCATTCATCATTCTGATTCCAACAACACTTGAATCGCCTCAATTCGATGTCATATGAAAAATTTATGATGTTATAAAGTTTTTGGTCGACAAAAAAACAATTTGCAGGTAGGCTGACTCAGCTGCTGACTCGGTAGTCTGTACTGCTGATGTCATGTTGATGTCAGCATGCCAACTAGGCATACGAGACCCATCATGAATTTCCAAGTGGCGGGTTCATATAGGGGAAGAGTGTCACAATCTGATTGGTCAAATTTTTGTTTGGTGGCGCAATGGGCGGCTGCCATGTGGCCCAATCCTAGGTCACCATGTGGCGCCTCCAGATTGGCTAAAATTTTTTCAAGGTTCAGATGGCTTGGCAGGGATTTAACCGATGACTTTTCGCAACAAAATTCACCACTCTATCAACTCTCCTAAATGATGTTTCTTAATCTATGGTGGCGCCACTTCTATTTAAATTTTAACTATGGCATATTTGGGAGGGTGGGTCGGGCAGTGAACCTCTTCCCCCAGTCGTATTACTGCCATACAACCACGACGAAGTGATAACAGAGCACTGACAAGAGTTTAATTATTAGCCCAATGTCATGTTCATACCCTTATAGGACCACCAACGGGTGACAAATAGGGTTAGGCATTGAGCCTTGACCTTTGGTCACGACCACCAGGAATAGAACCTTAGCATAGGGCATAAGTTAAATGGAGGGCATATGTACCATTCCCAACCTATGGTTATGAGACTTCCCATAGAACCAAGTGTAAAAGATAGAGGCACTTAGCGGGGGGATGTAGTCCCTAGCCCCGGGTCCCATTACAGTTCATATGACTGCATGCAGATTAGGAGAGGGATCTAGTGGTAGGGTCAAGTGGTTAGCCTCAACCCTCATCCACATTGACTGTGTATAACCACCGACTAAAGAATCAGGAGCCAGCGTGGCAGGGGTAGGCAGTTAGCCCCAACCCCCAACCACATCAACCATGTGACCAACAGCCCGACAGAAAAGCAGCCTAGGCTGATGGGGTCAGACTGTTGGCCCAACCCCTAGCCTTATGGCGCGCCATGTGGCCTTGGTTTGATGCTATGGGTTATTGGGAATATAAACTAAGTGACAATTTTCACCTGATGCAGGGGAAATTTTCTCCTCCTGAGCAGATTAAAGGTCAAAATTGTCACTCTCTTTGCAGGTTGATCCAATTTGGAGGACGAATAGCAGGAAAAACTTGGGGAGAGCCATAACTTGATGATTTTTTGGCCATTTTCAGCTGAAGAAGAGCCCAAATAGGGGTTTTTGGACATTTTGAATCTAATGGAAGCCCTTTTTTACTGATTGAAGCATTTTTGGAAAGACGTTTTGCAGGTTTGATTATATGAATGTAAGGGAGAATTAGTGGTTTGAAGCATACTTGAAGGCTTTTTTAGCATGGAGAGGACGTTGTAGGGGTTTTTTAACCTTCATATGTTATCTGTAGCAGTTGTGAAATCTCTAGCGCATATCATGTTTGTCTTTCCTAATTATTTACTTTTGAGGAAATCTCTCTTTTAGTACTTCAATGTGGAATTGTTGTAAAATTTATGCTCATTTTCAGATGGAGTAGAGGGTCTTGATGTGAGAGCCTTTTTCTTGTTGATTGTTTAATGACTAACTATAGGTGGTCATGAATTTTAGAGTGAGATTTATTTGGAGGACAATGTTTCTTTGAATGGGAAACAAACTAATCATTTTTTCAACACATTTCATGTACTATTTATCACTAAAATATATGGAGAAGTCTAGCTGTCGTAGCAGGCCCGAAGTTGTAGCCCAGGAGGGGTGAACTCCGTCATCATATTACGTTTTTTATCTCTTAATATTTTCCTTTATGATTTAAATGATGATTTGTTTCTTGTTCAAAGTTCACATGAAAACTAAGTCCTTATCCTTGAAGAGAACATAAAATTGGTTTACATAAGGCCCATTGTTTTTTCTTTCAAAGCATTAGAGGGTTGTCAATTTTTAGGAAGGAGTTATCCTCCAATTATCGATCAATGAGCCTCATCATAACCACCTTTGATATCTAAAAAAATAAATATTTGTGAGGTTTGAAGATTAAGTTGCTAAAATTTATTACAATATGAGCCTCCTAATGGAATCTCTAGCAATCAAGCTCTGAAATTTTGGGGAGGATGTATGCTCTATTAGGATATTAGCTCAGAGGGGAGATTATGAGAAAAATAATACCTGAAAATGAGTCAAAGAATGCGACCAAGAAAGATAAACCAATTTCCAATTTCATTACCCCTTCCAACCATTAGTTAGAATGGAAGCTAAAGTGGACATCAAACATACCAAGGTAAGATTATTGCAGTAAAGGTGAATGATTAGTTTCAATATTTAGAGGTATATTTAAATTTCTACCATATATAATAAGAGTAGATTATATATATTTTCTAGACTATCATTAGCGGGTCATGCATTAATTCAATGGAAATTCACATGGAGACAATTAGGTTAGAGGGTGATGTATTCATATCTAAATGGGAAGATTTAAAAACCATCATTAATTCCCAACTCTACCCTATGGGGTATGTAGAAGGCCAATGGATCTATTGGCATTACTTTATGTAAAGGGAAGGGAAAAGTGTGAATGTGTACGACACCAAATTTAGGAAGATGGCTATCATGCTGGGTATCTCTCCTAAAAACCCAGAGGTACTCCTCAAGTATATGGGGGTCTATGTATTCATTTTTGTAACTAAATGATGCTTTTCATGCCTAACATAGTTGATGAGGTTTGTGTGCAAGCATAGCATCTGGAAAATATAGGTTACAAAAAATTATAGCGAAGAGAGACCAAATAGAAATGGCACCAAGATGCTTCCAAGGAGGGAAAGAAATGGAATGGGAAAGACATGAAGATGATGGTTGCTACACATAAATGTAAGGATCTAAGTAACCACTACAACGAATATAATATTTAAGGTCACATTAAAGGAAAATGTTGAAAACAACATCCATTGTAAAACCCTAAGTACCATAGAACGATGATATGAAGAAGAACCTTCTAGCCACATATTCAAAGAATTATGCAGAGAAAAAATTAAGCATGGATGATAATATATCCTACACTTTGGCGTAGAAGGATGTGAATATATGTATTCTTTTTCAATAGGAAAATAAGGAGATGAAAAAAAATCTTCCATATCAAGGTCAGATTCAAAAATATAATGGTAGATGATTTATTTGATTTTAGTTGAAGGGATAATCTCATAGTAGTTTATGTAGTGATGAAGCTCAGGTAGGAGGTTCATGATTACCCATATTCATAGTCAATGTGGTGGATAAAAAAGGATGCATAAATCAAGGCCATGAAAAATCACAAGATCAAATGTTATGTAAGTGTAAAGTTTATTGATGTAGTGAAATTAGACATAGTACCTCTTGTCATATGTGGTGTATTGTGTTTGGAAACCCCTACATGTATGAGAGGGATGAAATATTCATGCAAGGAGCCAATTGATACCACCTTATCAAGGATGGGAAGTCCTACATCGTCAATTCACAAAAAGGTAAATTAAATATCTCACTATAACTTATAATCAAGATAAAAATTTGATTACTTCTAGTAAGAAATATGTGTTACTTTCTAAGGAAATCAACAAACAAAATTTAACATTTCAAAGTATTAAAATATTTGTTGTTATGAATTGTTACATTGGATTATCCATGGTATTTTTCAAATCATTTTGGTATCAAAATAGTTTTCTTTGGAGCATTTATGGGAAATTGCATGATCCAGGAATTGGCTTAGAAAAAAAGTGAAAGAATATTAGTCATTCTAGATGAGATTGTTCATAACCACCTTTGAGATCTTTTAAGGTTGAAAAATAAATATTTTAAGGTTGAAAATTATGTTGCTACAATTTCTTGCAATATGAGCCTCCTAATGGAAGCTCTATAAATCAAGCATGGAAATTTTTGGATGATGTATGCTCTAGTTCAGATATTGGATTAGGGGGGAAATTATGAGAAAAAGAATACCCAGAAAAGGAGTCAAGGAACGAGACCATGATAGAGATCTCAACTTCCAATTTCATTACCCCTTTACAATGTTTAGTTAGAATGGAAGAGAAAATGGACATCAAAAATTCCAAGGTAAGATTAATGTAGTAAAGTTGATTGATTAGTTGCAATAGTTAGAGGTATATTTCAATGTCTGTCGTATAGAAGAAGAGTAGATGTTAGAGTCCTATGCTATAGTAATCAAAGTTAGGTTTAGTATTTTCATCATTTTGGTCAATTTGTAAAAGTGTTGCTATGATGTCATAAAGATAAAGTCCTTATTTTTTGTGACGAATGTGAGATTAAGTCTTTAGTTTCAATTTATGACATCATATATTAAATTATTTGAGTGATGACGAAAATATAGTCATCGATTTCTTAAAATATTATTTTAGTAGGTTTAGTGTTAATATGCCATCTAGGTCATGGATAAAGGTAATAATGGGTTCAATTTTTCACCATTGGGACAAATTATTGTTTTCTTTTCAGTCAGTTACATAGTCAAATCATATTTTATACCATGTCCTTGTACACAATTGCAATTACCAAAGGTTTAAGGTTGTTGTTTTGCTTCTCCCTTGCGCTGCACTTGGACATTTTTAAATTTGGAAAGTCATCATTGCACTCAAATAAATTTATAGACCACATGAAAGGTTACAAATACATGTTTTTTATTCAAAAAATTCATCGAACCCATTATCCATATTTGTGAGGCACTCTGGATGTCAGTGGGCCACTTGCTTCGTTTATACTGCAGGGGATTTGCTTCCTTTCTGCTAAAAAGGTGGCGGTTTAAAGAAAAAAAAGAAACTAAAGGGTTTGGAGGTCGTGAAGAGGTTAATGAAGCTCCATACATCATCCATAATCTATTTGGATCAATTAAAGCTGAAGGAAATGATCAATTTCACAAATGACAAATTTGTTGCATTTTTTTTTTGAAGAAGTGTGTTGTTGTATTTTTTACTGTTTTAGAAGTCAAATTCAAGATTAGTTTATGAATAAATGAAGATGAATTTTGAAAAACAGAAATATATTTTTGTCAGATATATTGGAAGATTTGAATGAATATTTACAACCTATTTTTTAGCTTTCGTCATTTCTTGTTTTAGCCAGGATATTTGGGCGCACATTATGAGGATATGGAGAATAATTTTCCAAAAATGAGAGAGGTTTCTCTCAATAACAAGCTCATTTACAAAAACCTCCTTCAAATTTTTAACAACTATCATTATTTGAGATATATGATCTAATCTTTGACGCTGAGTTTCTAGAAAAATGATCCCTATTTCCTTGCAGGAAGTTCTAAATGTTAATGTAACTGACTCTATATTTGGGGAAATGGTTGAACTCAACCTCCTTATATTGGGAAAGACTTTTTCCTTTATATTTTATAAATTTATATCAGAAGTGAGTTGGTGTGTCATATAGAAAAGACATTATGCATTATGCTTCCATCCAGGGCTTGGTATGATCCATCTCATACCAACTGGTTCCAAAAATAAATAACACGAAGGTGCTTCCAAGTGTGAAAATGAGTGGAATGGGAAAAAAAAGAAGATGATGATCACTATGCATAAATGTAAGGATCCAAGTAAACACTATAAACATTATGATATTTATGGTCGAATTAAAGAAAATTGTTGAAAACTACATCCATTGCTAAACCCTAAGAACCATAGAAAGATTACAAGAAGAATAACCTTCCAGCCACATATTCAAAAAAATATGTGGATAAAAAATGAGACATGTATGCTAATATTTCCTACACTTCAGTGTAGAATGATGTGAATCTAAGTATGCTTCGTCAATAGGAATGAAAGGAGATGAAAAAAACTCTTCCATAGCAAGGTACATGCCAAAACTACAATGGTAAATTATTTATTTGATTTTATATGAAAGGATAATATCATAGTATTTAGTCCAGTGATCAAGCTTGGGTTGGAGGTTCATGATCATGCAAACACATACCCAATGTGATGGATGAAAATGGATGCAGAAGTCGGGGTCATGAAGAATCACAAGATCATATTTTTTGTAAGCGTAGAGTTTATTAATGTAGTGGAATTAGAGATAGTACCTCTTGACATGTGTAGTGTGTTTGGAAGTCACTACATGTATGAGAGGGATGAAATCTTCATGCATGGAGCCAACTGATACCACCTAATCAAGGATATGATGTCATATATCATCAATTCACAAAAGGGTATATTGAAGATCTTATTATAACTTCTAATCAAGTTAAAAGGTTGATTACTTATAGTAAGAAATATATTTTAATTTCTAAAGAAGTGATGACTAGGTGATGGATCAATAAGAAAAAATGAGTTGTGGATGGATATATTAAAGATAAAAGTTAACAATTAGAGGAATTTATAGAGGCATACAAACAGTGTTTCATGGGTTGAAAGGGCTAGCACATAAGAGGGTAATGGAGCACAAGATATAATTTTTTTCTAAATCCCCATTACCAAACATTAAGCTATATAAATAGTCAGTTCTAGAAGCAAATGAAGTGAAGTAGTAGTTGCAGTAGTTGTTGCTGTAAGGAGTGATTTAACTAAGTACCTCACCTTGTGGGTCGTCTGTCATCATTGTACTTAAGAAATATGGGACTTAGTAGATGTGTATCAAATGTATCACACTAAACAAATACACTCAAGAATTAGTACTCTCTCCCTAAGATCAATGATTTGTTAAACCAATTGGAGCATGCCAAGTATCTCACTAAGTTATAATGCCTAATTAAGATACCACTAGGTACATGTCAAAGAAAAAGGAACCTAGAAGAGTACCTTTAAGACAAGGAAAGGTTTGCATGAATGGTGAGTCATGCCACTTGGTTTAGGTATTACACCAACTACATTTATGAAAATGATGAATGGTGTATTACACCCATATTTATATTCATTTTTTATGGTATACTTGGATGATATATTGGTATATAGCTTTATCTAGGAAGAGTACATATCACATCTCATGTAGGTGTTGTAGACTTTGAAAATCACTAGTTGTTGGCTAACCTCAAGAAGTGTGATTAAGTGTGATTTTTCCTAATAGGCATGGTGGAAGGAATCTTAAGATAGATCCTACAGATATGGAGGCCACCATGAAATATCCAATTCTTACCTATTTCACAAAAGTTAAGAGCTTTATTGTGGTAGCACAATCCTTATAAAAATTCATAGCATCATTTTTAGTAGTATTTCCACTCTACTATGACATAAAAACAAACAATTATAATTTTTAATGGAGAAAAAATTAATAAAAAAATAATTAATTGAAATGAAATATTAATCAAACATTAATTTATTAAAAATATCTTAAAAAAACTTTAAAATCCTACTTACATATTAAGAACAATTAAAATATAAATAAATCTAAATAAATGATAAATATAACACAATAGCCTAATAAATAGTTATCTATAAATTAAAATTCTACTTGTTTCCCATATAACTCATATCAATAACAAAATTGGACATAAATGAGATGTATATGGAAAATTGTTCATCCATAGAGCACTGGGACTTGCCTCTACTTAGACTTGGCATTGAAAAAAAGGTAAGGAAAAATGTATACTAGAAATTGCACCAAGAGGTGCAAAGGAACGCTGAAAGGAGGAGACGAGAATATGGAAGGAAACTATCTCCTTGTGCTACATATCAAGGTACATCATCAATGTCACCTTATGGGATGCACAATGCCACACTAGAGGGAAAATATTTCTAACCTCCAGATGCACTCCAGTCGAGTCCCCTTTTTTGATATTATTTTATACAAATTGGCGCTTCTCCTTTGCATTCAAATTGCAAGGTAGATGGTATTTTGAAGAATACAATCACCTTATGGGGTGCAGACAGCGACACTAAAGGGGAAAATTTTTCTAACATCTAGACCTAGGAACCACTCTAGTGCTTGCAATAAAAAAAGGTTGTGTAAATGGATGTGATCTCTACTTGAGTCTTACTTTTCTAAATAAACGAGAAAATGGTTTTCACCTCAAGAGGTTTGATCCCTTTGAGCGTGAACTTGGTGGCAGACCAATCATATACACATAACTTGTTATCTTTTTATATATATATTATATATAATATAATATTTTGTCTACCTAATTCAAACAACCAAAAAAAAATATTAATTAGTAATTTGTTTATTTGTTTGTTGAAAATAAAAATAAAAAACTCAAATTATCTAACTTCCAACAATATTATAAAACATTAACGGCTTCTCCATGCCATAAAATGTTTAATATTTTGTGTGACAATTTCATTTTTGGCATACATGGCCATCTTCATTTGACTTTACATGTAGTCACTATACACTGGGTATATAATACACAAGTTATATAGCTTTATGTGTCAAATTGGGAGAAGAGACTCTTGGGTAAGTCTAGTTCGGGAAAGAATAATCCTTTGCTATCTGGGAAAATTTTCGCTTTTTTCTGAGGATTTCGTGGTGGAAGATTAAAAATCATTGAACACATGACCCAAGTACTTAATAACAAAGTTTCCCTTGTGTTTTTTCTCTCTTGCTTGCAATCATTTGAGCATACAATTTTGAAGAATTATTTTATTTCATTGTCTTCGAGGATATGACTCCAAAGCACCTTGTACTTCTAGTTTGTCTCTCCTCTCCCTTATAAATTTTTTTAGATGCATGGTGAAACGCATTGACTTATTAATTATTTTAGCCATTGTTTTAGCCATTATTATATAAGATCATATTCATAACCTTTGAATCAAACCATTATGTGTCTCATTTAATAAAACTATTAAAGCCAACTATTTAATCACTACCCAACTTCACATTAAATGTCCTTAAATCAATAAAAAACACAACTAACACAACTAATTTTTCTAATGAAAAAAGAAAAATTTAATCATTCAAATATATGATATGGACATATTATTCATTACATGGATTATTGGCTTTTAAACCAAGAAGCATATTTTTTTGGGTCATCCCCACTTACCCAGTTTCAAGTTCTTATCTCCTCAAGATTATTCGTACTTTCTATTTATTCATTTTGGATCACACCACCCATATTTGGGAAACTTTTAGGTCCCACCAAAGCTGGGTAGTGAAAAAATTTGGGAGCTCATAGTTCTTAACCTTTCTTTCAAGGCCATGTTTAGATCTTGTTTAAAATATTAGTTTTTGAGTTTATGGAAATTAGTGTTGTTAAATCACATTCCACCTTATTAACAAAATTAGGATCTATGTAAAATTTTATTAACAAAATTAAGATTTATGTCAAACTAAACTTTATGTTGAATTACAATTCTCATAATGCAAATCTTCTCTAAACAACCCAATGAACATGGATGTGTATGTTCATATGTTTCCAATCCAATTTTATCAACTAAATATATAAAAAATAGATTGCATTGAGAACGGCTATGAAAAAATAATATTCACTTTTTTTATTATTCACTTGTGTCTTCATCTAGAAGAGTGCATCCTCTTTCTCCACTTCCCCTTGGATCTTGCAATGCAATATAAATAAGTCTTTCATTTACATGAGAGCTATATTCTGTCTTTATACTTTCTATCTCACCTCTTGTGGTTTTCCACTCATTAAACTTCAACCATTTTTGACGCAATTATGGATGAAGTTTTCAATACTTATCATTTGTTTCTCCATCTATATCACAAAGTTGTTAGAAATCTCTCCTATCACCATGGCTGCAATTTTCTTGCTTCATTTTGGGTTATCTCTTATGGATTATTTTGTTGGCCCCTTTTTATGCCTAGCTTGATATAAAGAGCTTCTTTCTTAATTGGATTAATATATATATATGTCATATCTCATACTATGTAAGTTTAAATATACTTATAGCTTCCATAATAAAATATTGAGTTTTTAGCATCTTTGTCCATCAAAAAAGAGTATTTCGATTTTGCTTTAGTTTGAATGAACCATTAGAAAATGAAAGAAAAAAAACTATCACCATAGAAAATATTACATAATACAACAATCTTAACTTCAATGTCCTTATCTTTAACATCTTCATTTTAATACTCAGATTCAATTTTGTTTTATTTTTCACCGGAAAGATTATAGCTTCTTTAATAAAATATTGAGTTTTTGAGCATGTTTGTCCATCAAAAAAGAGTATTTCGATTTTTCTTTAGTTTGAATGAACCATTAGAAAATGTTGTCACCACAAAAATATCACAAAACATAGTGGTCTTAACTTCAATGTCCTTATCATTAACATCTTCATTTTCATACTCAGATTTAATTTTGTTTTATTCTTCACCGAAAAGATTACAAAATACAGGGTTCTTAACTTCAATTTACTTATCATTAATGTCTTCATTTTCATAATCAGATTCAATTTTGTTCTATTCTTCCATCTTTTTACTTCATTTCCATACATTGTAATACCATATTAGCCAATGTTGTTATGTTCTGATCAAATGAAGTGATTATGACTTTTAAGTCTTCCAAGCAATTTTCTTCATGTAAATACCCCACCATATTTGTTTGGATCCTCCTTTCTAATTCTAGCATCAAAATTCTTCATGTAAATACCCCACCATCTTTGGTTGGTTGCTCTTGTCTAATCCTAGCATCAACAACTCGTTACTCTCCTCATATTTACTTTGATTCTCTACCACACATACTCAGCTACAGCTGCTACCAATTCCTTCACATACTCACCTAACTTCTGCCTAACTACCTTCTTTACATGCTCAACAGAAATCTGTAGAGGGAATAACTTCCAAATCTTAACTTGTCTTCCATTCCTCCCGCGTCGACGCTTTCCCCAAAACTTGTCTGACATCGTGAGTTGTATGTAATCTGAATTTAGTGTTGTCATTATACAGCGTGGGTGAAGCCACCCACATCTCTCACCGCGTGTCATCATGAACTCACTGTGTGGCCCGCACGACTTCCTGCCACCTCACTGCTTCCTCGGTACACCTGGCATTTGAATTTAAAATCAAAATTAAAATCAAATTATTTATTAAACAAACTAGCCATTAGAGAGATGGAAGTGAGCGTTGATACTTTGACTAAGTCAAATAAATTATTTAATCGATATATAATATGGGTAACTATGGCTTGCTAGATTTATAAAAATTAATAAAATTGTAAATAGAGAAATACAATTTTAATTTTATATGGACAATTTCCAAAGATGGATAAACAATCAAATTTGGAACTATTATTATGTTATAGTTAATGGAATTGTAATTTAATGTAATAAGACTATAGAAATAAGATCAAAGGATTAAGTTTAACTAAATCCTTAAAATATGTTATTTACCCAAGTATGAATTATTTTCAAGGATTTAATTTTTAAATGAGTTCCCTTGAGAATAAAAAATCACTACAAAAATATCTAAAAGTATATCTATATTTAATTATATTGTGCAAACACTTCAATGAAATTTTCAAATTAAAAATTAGAAAAAATATAATGTTAGAAAATATAAAGTAATTAATGGAGTTATGTTTAGTATAATTTTTTTGATTTTCAGGTGTCATTTGGAATGAAATCTTGATTTGTATTATTTAAACTGGTATTTTAACTGTATATGAATTGAGCACCGTAAAAAACCCCTAGGACATTGTTACTCTTCAAACTTGACAACTCCATAATTAGTCTTGTGTGATTGCCCAGCCATGTTTAATAAATAAAAATACATTAAAAAAAATATTGCATATTTTTCAAACTAGCTATTCGAGTAGGAGGTATGATTATTCAAATAGGGGTTCATTTTATTCAACAACAGAGTCGCTTTCGACCAATAACTGTGATTGCTTTAGATGCAAGCACTGCCCATGATTTTTAGATATTTAAAATTTTCAATATAAGAGGATAAACATTATTATTTCCACCGCACGTGATATATTGAACTATTTTTCTTCTCGGTAGTTTACTTATTTGAAGTTTTGGACAATTTTTTTAAATATATATTTTCAATGGAATTTTTTTGAATTGGAAATATAAGTTGCGAATGGAATTTTTTGTGAATTTGTTTACAATACAAATATAGGTATATATTTAAAAATAATTTTAAACCATAAATTGAAGGAAAAAATTTCAAACTTTAAGAAAAAGCCAAAAAATTTCAATGAAGAAAATAAGGTACATTTCATTCACCACATGTAATAAAAATTTGCTTAAATCGTGCGCACTTTCTATAAATCATGGGTGGGCATGAGCGAGAGACCCAGACTCTTCTTTCGCAATGACTATGTGAAAATACAGAGGAGAAGATGGCGGGGCCATTTGATAAAAAACCAAAGGATACTCACAGAGCAGGCCTGCTTATCCTGCTTCATTATTTTCCCTGTTGGCATCTCCCACTGCCAATCACAAACTGGTTTGGGAAGTGGGTGCATGAAATGGCCAAGCTTCTATTTCTGTAACCTCTCTTACCCCCTTCTTTCATTTCATTTCATTTCACTCTCTTGCTTTTTTCATTTCTTGTAATTGTCAGGTTTCACATCATGAAATTATGAGATCATTACTGCCAAAAATAGATTTAATGAAATTATGAGAGCGTAGACTATAGAGCATTAAGATCGCATGATTGCCACAGACAGAAACAAGGAACAACTGGATTTTGCGTGGCAACATCCCAAAGTGATATATTTTGTCACTCCTCTCGTTATGATAGATGAATATTTGTTTTCGATGGTGGCGGAGGAGTGATCGGTGGATCTGGTGACGGTGGCCACGATAGTCCACTGGTTCGACCTCAAGAAATTTTACTCTCAAGTCAAATGTCTTCTGCGCAAACCAGGGGGTGTGATAGCTGTGTGGACTTATGCGAATGGCAACATCAATCCCGTTGTTAATGCAGTGTGTGCGGAATTCCTAGAGTCAACGATACCTTACCGACAACCAAAGATGGATATAGATAAAGTAAAGGATGGATACAGGAAGCTGTCGTTCCCCTTTGAGCTGGTGCTAGAAAATGGATAGGGCATCAAAGGTAATCCCTTGGTAATGGAGATGTATTGGAATTTACTCCCAACTACAAACCTAAAACAGAAGGACAAAAACATCAATTTTGATGTGGAATTGAAGGATAATAGCAGCAACAAAATTGTTTAGTTTCTTTTTTTTTGCACTCAACCATGCAATGAATTTTTGTTTAAATTCTCCTGCAAAACTGATTTTATTTACACAGGCTGTAGCCCTCTCTCGATTCACTAAATCATGGTTGAACCACACAACCTCCCGCCTTAAAACCTTTCGCACCTACCGCATTTAACTCCCGCACCCTCATTTGAATTTAAAACACTCCACATCATTTTGGTGGACCCCTCCAGTCCACATCACACAAGCCGCAACCAATCACAAGATTATCGCAAGCCCTGGGCCACCCAAACCCACGCAAGGAGCAGACCCTGCTAGTGCCACACCATCCGAACCGTCGCCCAATCAAATTCCTATCGCAAGTTCTCCTGCCTACGTCACCAGTCCTCCACAACCACGCGATAGGGTTGTCCCAACACTGCCAACACACCATCCCTCGGCCAATGGCACACTGTCGTAAGGTTTTGATGCCCAGTCAGCGGGCACTTTAAATAATCCGATAAACCATCGCATTACATTCCCCATTTTTTTATCGCATGGATTGATGTGACGTCATCTGGCATTTTATTCGATGTGAAAACATATCACATTGTTTTGTAATGTTTTGATTTAAGGGTTTATCTACTGCCGTGATGTAATTTATTTTTATAAAATTTAGAATTAGGTTTATAAGTTTTTTTTATATACGCCTCGACATATTTCCATATAGTCTCAAACTTAGGATATTATTTTTATATATGTATTGTAAACATATATATGTTTACAATACATAAGACAAAAAAGTGAGAGAATGCAATGTAATGTTGTGTGTGTAGCAATGCGTGAAGTGAGACAGAGTGTGTGCAAACCTCTGTGTGAAATAGACTGTAGATGAGCAGCGTTTGTAAATCCAGAACAACAGTTCTAAAGACAAAGATTGTTTTTGTAACATTTGAAATGTTTAATGAAATATAGAGTTTTTTCTCCATCTGCTGATTTGTTTTAAAATCTCTGTGTTGACAGAGGAAATTTTATTCCTCACTATGTGTCAAGGATTTATCAGAAAATCCAACTTGGTATCGGAGGTATTCCAGGCTCTCAGTAGTTGCTGAAGAAGCTGAAGGAAAAAGAAGAAGAAGACTATTGAAGCATATCTCTAGTAGAGTGAAGGGTTCAGCAAGTTAGTGAGAAAGTTTTTTTTAAATACAAAATCAAGCTTTGTAGTTCTGCAAGTTAGAATGGAAGGAGCTAGCACAAGCACGAGTATGGGAAATAATCAACTCCCACAGTTCAATGGAAAAATCTATGATTATTGAGAAATCACAATGAGAGCCCTATTTGCATCTCAAGATTTATGGGAACTGGTTGAATATGGATTTGAAGAACCAGCTGATGCAAATGATTTTAATGCCTTAACACAGGCAGAAAAGGATTTGTTGAAGAGTAATAAGAAGAAGGACTCAAAAGCCCTCTTCTATCTCTATAAATCAGTGCATGAAAGCATATTTCCAAGGATTGCAGCAGTAAAGAAGTCCAATTTTGCATGGGATACCCTCCAGAAAACCTATCAAGGAATGGAGAAGGTAAAGACAACAAAGCTTCAATTAATGAGAAGAGATTTTGAAGTTATTTGCATTAAAGAGTCTGATACAATAGACTCATTCTTCACACTATTGATTGGGCTAGTTACCAAATGAGATCTCATGGAGAGACAGTAGAAGAAAAAAGAATAGTGGAGAAAGTATTGAGGAGCTTACCCTCAAGATTTGATGTGATAGTAAAAAACATTAAAGAGACAAAAGATCTCTCAATGTTTACTGTTGATGAGCTTCATGCATCTTTGATGACACATGAACAAAGACAGAGCAGAACAACAAAATCATATTTGGAGCATGCCTACAAGACCCAAATGTCCTTTGGAAGATGAAGAGGTCAAGGGAGATCAAACTACAGAGGAAAAGGTAGAGGCAAAAGCCAGAATAGAGGAGGAAGAAACAACCCTACAAGTACAAGTGGAAGGGGCAGAAACCAAAGTCAGAATCAAAGCCAAGGCAACAACCAATAAGGTGGACAAAATCAAGCACATGGACAAAGGTATGATAAATCCCAATTCCAATGTCATTACTGTAAGAATTATGGGCACTATGCCAATGAATGTAGAAAGAAACAGAGTGACATGGGTAATATACCCAGTGCTAATTTTACTAAAAAGACTCTGAGTCAAGAAAATTTATTTTTAGCATGTAATATGGCTGAAGAAAAGAATGAAGATATATGGTTTCTAGATTCAATATGTAGCAACCATATGACTGGAAACATCTCTATGTTTTCCATGTTGGATTAAAATGTGAAGTCTCAAGTAACATTGGGAACAGACAACAAATTCTCTGTCATGGGGAAAGGCAGAGTAAGTGTTTTGACAAGGAAAGGAGAAAGGAAATCCATATCTGATGTATACTATGTACCTGGTATGAAGTGTAACCTTTTTTAGCATTGGACATCTCATTCAAAAAGGCTACAATGTATTCTTTGAAGATGATGTATGTACCATCATGGACATACCACCAAGCAATCAAAGGATTGCACAAGTGAAGATGACAAGAAACAGAATGTTTCCTCTCAAAATGAGAGCATATTTGAAGAAAGGAGTTGCAATGGCAACTATAACTCAAGAGACTTTCCAAAGAGAAGCAAAAGATGAAAACTGATTATGACATTTTAGATTTGGATATCTCAACTTTGGAGGCCTAAATTTGTTGCACAGAAAAGTAATGGTAAAGGGATTACCATTGATTGAGAAACCAGACAACCTATGTGAAGGCTGCATCTTGGGTAAACAACATAGAGAACGCTTTTCATCAGGAAAGAGCATAAGAGAAAAATAACCCTTAGAAATAGTTCATTCAGATTTGTGTGGACCAATGCAAACACCATCATTAGCAGACATCCACTATATGCTAACCTTTATTGATGATTACACAAGAAAAACATGGGTGTATTTCTTGTAGTTAAAGAGTGAAGTGTTTGAGAAGTTATACCACTTTAAAGCTCTTGTTGAGAATCAAAGTGGGTAGCACATAAAAGTTATCAAAACTGATAGAGGAGGAGAATATATCTCCAAATATTTTTTGCGTTTTTGCAGAGCAAATGGGATTCATAAGAAATTTATAGCAAGGTATACACCACAGAAAAATGGAGTTGCTGAAAATAAAAATAGAACCATCATGGACATGGTAAGAAGTATGTTGAAGGCAAAACATTTGCCAAATGAATATTGGGTGGAATTTGTACATTGTGCAGCATATGTTTTGAATATATGCCCAAAAAAAAGTGTTATGAGCAGAGCTCCAGAAGAAGCATGGAGTGGCATAAAAAAATTTGTCACCCACATGAGATTATTTGGATGTGTGGCTTATGCACATATTCCAGATCAGCTGAGGAAGAAGTTGGATAGTAAGGGGGAGAAGTGCATATTTGTTGGTTACAATGATGAATCAAAGGCATACAGATTGTATAACCCATCCAAAAATAAGTTTATGATAAGTAGAGATGTGCAATTCATTGAGGAAGAAGCTTGGGATGGAAGCATTGAGAAAACACCGAATGTAAAGACTTTTTTGTCTCAACAAGATGATGAGGAAGAGATGGATGAAAGAAATCCCTCATTAGTAACACCACCTCCACCAACACAAGGACAACAAGGGACACCACAAGCTGGTATAAGAACACCCTTGAGAAGTGATGACAGTGCTTCTCCAAGCACATCACAAGGATCAGATTTGAGTACTTCTACAAGCACAAGTTTAGGAAGTGAAAAAAGAATTAGATTCAGTAGTCTGAATGAAATCTATGAGAAAGAGGTGATCAATGAAGGTATGAACTCTTTATTTTCATTGTATTGTTATGTAGAAGATCCTATTCATCTTTAAGAAGCAGTAAAAGATAAGAAATGGATAGATGCTATGGATAAATAAATAAATGCAATAGAGAAAAACAGTACATGGGAATTAGTTGATCTCCCAAAAGGTAAGGAAGTGATTGGAGTGAAATGGGTTTATAAAACCAAAATCAATGTTGAAGGTAAGATTTAAAGGCACAAGGCCAAACTTGTTGTCAAAGGCTACAAGCAACAACAAGGAAGAGACTATGAGGAAATTTTTCACCAGCTACAAGAATGGAAACAGTAAGAGTAGTGTTTTCCATAGTAGCACAACACAAATGGAAAGTTTACCAAATGGATGTGAAATCATCATTCCTAAATGGATCATTGATGGAAGAGGTTTATGTTGAAAAACTTCTGGGCTATGAGAAAGAAGGCCAAGAGCACAAGGTATGCAAATTGAAAAATGATCTGTATTGGCTGAAAAAAGCACCAAGAGTATGGTACAGTAGAATAGATGCCTATCTACTAGAAAATGGGTTTGAAAAATGTGAAGGATAACCCACATTATAAATCAAAGAAAAGGATGGTAAGATGTTGATTACTGTTTTATATGTTGATGTAATGATGCTTAACTCATTGAAAATTTTAAGACAGTCATGACAGAAGAAGTTGAGATGACTGATATGGGATTGCTGAGATACTTCTTAGGAATAGAAGTAGAGAAAAATGAAAATAAAATTTTTATTTCTCAAGCTGAATATGTAAAAGAAGTTATGGAAATATTTAACATGCAAGATTTCAAGGAAAAAATTACTCCTACAGTGATGGGATTGAAACTAAGCAAGGAAGACAACAGCAAGGATGTAGATCCAAGTTTGTATAAAAGCATAGTTGGTAGCCTTATGTATTTGACTGCAACTAGGCCAGATATTATGCATGTTGTAAGTTTAATTTCCCGATTTATGGAAAATCCAAAGGAGGAACATTGGCAAGGAGCAAAAATAATTCTAAGGTATGTGAAAGGAACAAAGAGGTATGGTATTTTATACACCTCTTTAGAAAATTTTGAATTAATTGGATATACTGACAGTGATTGGTCTGGAAGTATAGATGACAAGAAAAGCATCTCTGGATATTTTTTTCATATGCGATTAGGAGCCATCTCATGGGATTCTAAGAAATAGCCAATTGTGGATTTATCAACAGAAGAGGCAGAGTATGTGGCAACGGCAACAGTAGCATGTCAAGTAGTATGGATGAGGAGAATGTAAAGATATTTGTGTCATTAACAAGTAAAACGCACAACAGTTTATTGTGATAATAGCTCAGCAATATCTTTATCCAAGAATTCAGTGTTTCATAAGAGAACAAAACACATTGATCAAAGTACCACTACATCAGAGAATTGGTGAACAGTGGAGAAGTTGTTCTGAAGCATTGCAGAACAGAAGAACAGTTTGAAAATATTTTGACAAAACCATTGGGGCAGAAAAGTTTTAATTATCTCGGAAAATTTATGGGAATGAAAGGTAGCAGCAGTTGTGATTAAGGAGGAATGTTGGAATTTACTCCCAACTGCAAACCTGAAACAGAAGGACAAAAACATCAATTTTGATGTGGAATTGAAGGACAACAGCAGTAGCAAAAATTTTTAGTCTTTTTTTTGCACTCAACCATGAATTGAATTTTTGTTTAAATTCCCCTACAAAACTGATTTTATTTACACAGGTCATAGCCCTCTCTCGATTCACTAAATCTTGGTTGAACCACGCAACCTCCTGCCTTAAAACGTTTCGCACCTACTGCATTTAAATTCTGCGACATAATTCGAATTTAAAACACTCCACGTCATTTTGGTGGACCCCTCCAGTCCACGTCACACAACCTGCAACCAATCACAGGCTTATCATAAGCCCTGGGCCATCTAAACCCATGCAAGGAGTGGACCCCACAACTGCCACGCCATCTAAACTGTCGCCCAATCAAATGCCTATCACAAGTTCTCCTGCCTACGTCACCGGTCCTCCGCAATCGCACGATAAGGTTGTCCCACCACTGCCAACACACTGGTCCTCAGCCAATGGCGCACCGTCATAAGGTGTTGATGCCTAGTCAGCGGGCACTTTAAACGATGTGATAAACCATCGCATAACATTCCCTGTTTGTTTATTGCATGGATTGATGGTGATGTCATCTGGCATTTTATTCGATGTGAAAACATATCGCATTGTTTTGTAATGATTTGATTTAATGGTTTATGTACCGCCGCAATGTAATTTCTTTTTATAAATTTTAGACTTAGGGTTATAAGTTTTTTTATATATGCCCCGAAATATTTCCATATAGTCTTAAATGTAGGATATTATTTTTATATATGTATTGTAAACATATGTTTGTTTACAATACATAAGAAATAAAAGTGAGAGAATGCAATGTAATTTTGTGTGTGTAGCAGCACAGTAAGTGAGACAGAGTGTGTGCAAACCTCTATGTGAAATATACTGCAGATGAGCAACGTTTTGTAAATCCAGAACAGTAGTTCTGAAGACAAAGATTGTTTTTGTAACAGTTGAAATGTTTAATGAAATATAGAGTTTTTACTCCATCTGCTGATTTTTTTTGAAATCTCTGCGTTGACAGAGGAAATTTTATTCCTCGCTGTGTGTTAATGATTTATCATAAAATCCAACTAGATGGAGATAGAAGTGTCATTGCAAAAATTCTTGCTATCGTACAATTCTTCAACTACGGTGGTCACAGCGAGAGAGGATGGCTTCAAGCTTCTGAATGAAATGGTATTGAGAAGGTTCAGAGAGGCGTGGGGTGATGAAAACAAGATTTACACCTGTAAAATGCCACTATACGTGCTGGTAGGAACTTTTCCCCTTTGAAGCCACATATTAGTGGTCATTTTTGTGTTAGGTTTGTCTCTCACTTATCAAGTTTGATCTATGATTGGGATCTATGTCAAGTTGGGGTGCAGTAGGTGGGGTGCAGTAGTTGGGATAAAGTAGTCATAGTTTTGTTTCATATCACTACTTTATTTATGATATTACAGTACGTTATCAGTACTTTATTTTTTATATGACCGAGTGCTTTTACTCTTCTTTTCAAGTTTTATATTTATAATAGTTTTTTTAATAATATAAAAAAAAAACATGTTTATAGATTTTCAAAGTATAGTACACTCAAATATTTAAATACTAGTTTTTGAATAACATAAAAAATATATTTATTTTTTGAGAATGTAAATTTCGGAGTTGTTTTTAGTGCGATTTTTTGAACTTTCAGGTGTCGGAAACCGGTGGAAAAAAATGAGGTGAAATCTTGATGTGTTATTTAAATTGATTTTTGACTATATATATGGATTCAACACCCTGAAAAACCCCTAGGGAAATTCTATTGTGCAGGGGTTACCCATCAAATTTGTGACTTCAATAAATTCCTACATGATTTTAGAGTAGACCGGAAAAATACACCGGAAAAGCTTCCAAAAAGTCACAAATCGGTAAATTTATGTGATCCATATATAATTTTCAAAAAATCTTAACAAAAATCACATCATAATTTATAGATCCAATGCTTGTTGAACTACTTAGTGTAATTCATCATCAGTAGAATAATGATTGTGATGATCCAACGCACTTAACCATATACATACTATAGAGATGTGCAAGGGTCATTGACATAAACAAAACTATAAATTAATAAAATAATATAATTCAAGATTAGGAAAATATTAATAGCTATATCTAATAAAATATTATAATCATAATCAATAAAATATTTTTGAAAATAACATTATAAAATGATAAAGGTTAAAATAAAAAACAAGAAAAAACACAAGCAATGAAAATATAAAAAAATACTAAGAATAATAACAAAAATCATAAATAATAGTAAGATTCATATTAAACAAATGATAATAAACCCACCAAACAAATAATTATAAGCACCTATTATAATTATATTAATCCTAACTAATAAAATTAGAAAACAAACTTTAAGAATTTAAAAAAAAAAATCAAAGGTAAAAATGAACTAGCAAATGAAAACATAAGTAAAATTAATAAAAATAAAATAATCATAAAATAATAATAACCAATAATAATAAATAATATATATATATATATATATATATATATATATATATATATATATATATATTATATATATATATATATATAACCCAAAACAAAAATAAAAAGGAATCAAAATAAAGAGAGACACAAAACCAAGGAAGGAGGAAAAGAACAATACTAGGAGTAGAGCAATGGAATCCAAAAATTGCTAATTTTCCACCTATCATCCCTATTCAGCATATGAGGCCTTTTTTCAATTTCAATGGCTTCTATAAATTTGCGGTGATGGAAATGCTCAACCCTACCAATGAATTTGGACTCTTCCAAATAAATGAGGTACTTAGTCTTCCTAGCATGTTCTGCAAGAGCTCGGGACTGAGTCCTACAATGCCTAATATCGACAACATGTTTTTGAATTTTCTTGTTCATATAAGGACCGGTTTCTCCAATGTAGGGAATCCCATAGGAATAGGGTATCAAATAGACACCTTTCGTGCACTTGCGGTCCAATGGGTCTTTAAGAGATCGGAGGGAACCACGAATGGTTCAAAGTTAAATTTTATAAATTAAAGTGGCCAATGTTAAATTAATAATGGATAATGAATAAATTGATTGCACTAAGAAGACCAATGTCCTTTTTGTGACAAATATTCATAATAAATATAACAATAAGTGACCTCCTACAAGCTTGTTGTATAGCTTGATTTACAATGCATCATTGGAAGCATAGGTCCTAAGCCAAGTTAAAGAACAATAAATTCATAAAAGTGAATTGAGTTATTTTACTTTTCATTTTTTGTTTGTTTACTCCTTGAATGCTTGCCTTGCTACTTTTCTTCTTATTATTATAGTTTATATTCCCTTTGTGTGTAAATGCATCTGATGTTATCGATATATTGTAGGACAAGTATCTTTAGAGATGACAACAAGGTGTGTGTTGCTTAATGCATGTGGCTTAGCATACCAAGTGGAAGTGGAGGGCCGAGTGTCAAAAATTGGTAGAAGCCCTATTGCACTTCCCTAAATTATATATCAAGAGTTAGAGATATCGAGTGATCAAAGTCTTAACTAGATGAAATTCTCTATTTGATTAAATTAATTTTATGATTTTAACAATTGAAAAAAAAATCATACATTAGTTGAATTTTGAATATATATATATATATATATATATATATTGAAAAATTAACAATTCATTTAAGAAAAGTGTTGCAAGGTAGTTTAGAGTAGCTTAACTAGAAAAAAAAATTATTTATAATATTAATTTTTTCTTAATATACATTAAAAATTAATGTTTAAATTTGTTTTAAATTCAAAATATCTCATAATATTAATTATTAAAAAATAAACTTATTTAATCTTATAACAAACTTTTCCTAAAAATTTTAATTCATATTTATTCCACTAAAAAAAATCTCCCAAGGGTAAATTAACCTAACACTTACACCAGTGCTCTACCAACTCTCCTGCACATTGTTTCTTAACCTATGGTGGTATCGCTTCTATTTAAAATTTAACTATGGCGTAATTGGGAGGAGGGATTGGGCGCTGAGCCCTAGCCCCCGGTCGTATTACTGCAATAGAACCATGACGCAGTCGAAATGGAGTGCTTATGAGAGTTTAAGGATTGGCCCTCAGTCATGTTCATACCCCCATAGGACCACCGAAGGATGACAGAGAGGGATAGGAATTAAGCCATGACCCTTGGTCACGACCACCAGGCATAGAACCTTGGCACAGGGCAGAATTTCAACGAAGGGCTTGGGGATTAGCCCAAGCCCATGGTCACGAGAACTCCCACAGAACCAAGTGCAAAAGAGAGAGGTTCTTGGTGGAGGGGATAGGATGTAGGCCCTAGCCTAGGTCCCACTGTAGTTAATATGACCGCAGGAGAAATGAGAGAGGGATCTAGTAGTAGGGGTGGGCATTTATCCCCGACCCTCGACCACATTGATGGCATGTAAACACTGACTAAGGAATCAGGAGCTAGCGCAGTGGGGGCGTGTTGTTAGCCCCGATCCCCATCCATATAAACCATGTGACTAACAGCCCGACGGAGAAGGAGCCTAGGCTGGCAAGGGTGGAATATTGGCCCAACTGCTAGCCTTATTGTGCACCTCTCGGGTGCTATTGTTTCCTTTTGAGTGGATTAAAGGGTGAAATGTTGGTCTCTTTGGAGTTTGATCTAATTTTGAGGATGAATAATAGGAAAACTTGGGGAGAGTCATAACTTGAAGATTTTTTGGAATTTTTGAGCCCAAGAAGAGCCTAGATAGAGGCTTTTGAACATTCTAAATCCAATGGAAACCTTTGTTTACTTATTGGAGAACTTTTGGAAGGAATTTTTTAGGTTTGAGTCTATGAGTGTTAGGGACATTCAGTGGTTTGAAGTATATTTGAAGGTTTTTTTAGCACAGAGAGAACCTTGTAGGGGTTTTCACCTTCTGTTCTGAACGTTGTACAATTATATCTATGATGTAGAAACTTAAAGCAGATATTTATTTTATTAAGAAAGACTATTATACAATGTAGGGAGACAAGGATTTTTAATGAGCAGAGAATTTATCTCCTCAAGGGGAATTGGGGTCTGTATATTTCCTTTTTCAACACATTTAATGTACTTTTTTACCATTGAAATATATGGAGCGGTCTAGATATGTTAGCAGTCCCAAAGATGTAGCAAAGGAGGGGTGAACTCTGTCATAAAATTATGCTTTGTCTCTCTCCATGTTTTACTTTATGAGTTAAATTATGATATGTTTCTTGTTTAAAGTTCACATGAAAACTAACTCCTTATCCTTTAAGAGAACATAAAAATTGTTTACATAAGACCCATTGTTTTTACTTTCAAAGTGTCAGAGCGTGGTCAATTTTTAGGAAGGATAAGTTCTCCTCCATTTCCACATCAATTGATATCAGAGCTGCTTCTGACCAAGTTGAAAATGTGGCTAAGAAGCTACGACTCCAAGAGCTATAGGAGATGAACTTGTTTCTTCGAATGGATAATGTTAAGCTTAGGAGAATGCTTGAAGTTGTTGAAGAGGAGAAGAGGCATATGCACCTTCAATTGCAGCATGTGCTTGAGGAACAATTTGATGAGAGTTCCACTCCAGAAGAAGCAAAGAAATCCTTCAAAGTGAATCCAATATGTGGGCATGGTGCAAGCATTGGTTATGGACCCTATGTGTAGAATGATGTTTGTGAGTTTTTTCAACAACTCAAAGATTCCCATTATGTTCATGTTGGTAAAAGTGGATGGTTTGAGTCATCTTCAAATTTGTCATCTACATCTAAAGCAGAAAACATGGGTGGAAAGTACAAGGAGGTAATCAACATCTCTAGTTCAAATCCTTCATTTTATGTTTATAACACATCTTTTGCATCATTTGAACAACATACTAAAGGCATAGGTATGAATTTTATAGCTTGGATGGGTTATGAATGAGGAGGCCTCAAAATCAATGGCCAAGGTATCACTAATCCTATCAAGATGAAATAGATACCATGATATCAAGGATTGTGATATGGTCATAGAGAGTCTGGAGAATGTTCGAAACTATTTGAGGCAAAGAAATCATTAGATGATGAGATGTCAGACCAAAATGGTAGTGATAATGGAAATTTGTCTCCCAAGAGAGATGAATTCTTTAAAGGACTTTGCATGTCATCGTCCAGTCCTCATCATCAAAGTTACAACCAAAGGGACAAGTATAGTGTCATGGGAATTTTCCAAATGTTGGTAATTTTGATTATTTGTGGGACATGTATCCTTGCACATTTTATGATGTAGTTGATCATTGTGTGGATTATTGTGAGAAACGTAAATTGATGGTGAAAAGAATGGACCAAATTCTTGGCATCAAGCATGAAGAACCTCCCTTACATTTGAATACTTCCTTGTCTATGGGCAAGAGAAGGTATTTTTGCACCCATTGTAACATGAATTGGAATGGGAATGAAAGGTGTTGGAAACTTCATCCAGAAATTCGTCCCGGGAAGGATAAAGAGGTTATGCAAACCATTGCAAGGAAAGAAATAGGTGGCAAAGAGGATATTTGCATAGTTCCTAAGGAAACCTTCAAAGTAGAATAGATGCAGAAAGAGATACCATAAGACTATGAGAGGAAAATATTGGGTAGACTGTTTGTATAATTTGTTGTTTTTTAAACTGTAAATACTTGTTGTTCATTACTTTTTTGGGTAATTTGTAAAGTGAAAACAAGAATAATAAATCATTTCCAACAAGTATGTTTTTCAATGACATCTTGTTTTTCCTTGTTTATGAGTTGAAGTGTTAGCCTAACTTTAGGGATGAACATTTTATGTTGTCCAATATCTCTACAGTTGTGTCATGTACTCAACAATACAAGTGTTTCAAGATGAATCTTGTTCTGAATGATATATTTGATAAAGATTGTAAAATAAATGACTATGTTTTTATGGACAAAGCCAAATGTGCCATTGAATTACTGTAGCGAGAGTACTTTAGTGTACAAGTGCAATTAGAGGACAATAAATAAAAGCTTGAATTAGTGCATGGAAAGCATTGAGTTGCTTCTTATTTCCAAGATGGAAAGCCAAGTTTGTCTTCAGCAAAGGAACTTCAAGATGAAGTTGATTGAGCCTTGAAAGATGGTATTGAAGGGAATGTTCAGATTCCATCCATCGATGTTTTTGTTCCTGCGTGGGTTTAAGAATTGTGGCTCGATTCTTGAAAGGAAGGTAAGGTCTTCACACAGAGGATAGGTGGAGTACCTTGATTGGAGCTTGAAGGCACCAATTGAAAACATAAAATTAAGGATTGAGATTTGGAAAGTTTTGAGCTTTTTGTTTCTCATTTTTTTCTAGGATAAGATAAACTTTTGGAGTCCAAAAATTTCCTAGTGGGGAGGTATGTTTTAGAGATAAAAAATTTTCTTAAAAATTAAAGTGCCTAGAATCTTTCGAAACTAGCATCAAGTTGTAGTGTTCATCATTCTGATTCCAATGACACTTGAATAGCCTCAATCCAATGTCGTATGAAAAAGCTATAATGTTCTGAAGTTTTTGGTCGATAACAAAAAAAATTGAAGTATGAGGGGTTTCCACAGTGCATTATATTAGATATCATTTTTTGGGTTCACTATGGGTAAAAATCTACTTGAATGGTTCATGAGGCACAATAATTGCTAAGGTTTTGCAAATGGGGTAGCAAGCTAAGTGAGATTGACTGTGGGGGAAAAATCCACAGCTAAGCGTGCTTGAGCCAGAGCGTTCAGGGATGGGTGACCTCCCGGGAAGTCCTGGTTACTGGATGTAAGCCCCATAAGTGATGATGGAGACTATATGATTCATTTCACTAGTTTCAATCCCACTTCTTCACCCTTGTGAGCATCAGCTGATGCAATGAGTGCTAAGTGGACTACTCAAAAATCATGATAAATTAGTCAATTACAACTACTTATAATGGAAATGGTCATAGATGAATGACTTACTTAATGCAGTTGAATCCCAAAAAGGATATCTAAAAACCAGTTCTTCATTCCTGTGAGCATCACCTGATGCAATGAGTGTTAAGTGGACTATTCAAAAATCATGAGAAATTAGTCAATTACGACTACCTCTCATGGAAATGGTCATCGATCAATGACTTACTTAACACATTTGAATCCCAAAAATGATATCTAACAAAAAAAATTACAGATAGGCTGACTCGGCTGTTGACTCGATAGTCTATACTACTGATGTCATGATGATGTCAGCATGCCAACTAGGCATGCGGGACCAATCACTACTTTCCAAGTGTCGAGTTCATACAGGTGCAGAGTGTCACAATTTGATTAGTCAAAGTTTTGTTGGTGGCCCGATGGGAGGGTGCCACGTGGCCCAATCATAGGCTGCCATGTGGCACCTCTAGAATGGCTAAAATTTTGTCAAGGGTCGGATGGGCTTAGTAGGGATCGAACCGATGACTTTTCACAACAAACTTCACCACTCTACCAACTCTCCTACATGGTGTTTCTTAATCTATGGTGGTGCCACTTCAATTTAAAGTTAACTATGGCACAGTTGGAAGGACGGGTCGGGCGGCGAACCTCATCCCCCAATCATATTACCACCATAAAACCATGGCGAAGTCATAACGGAGCACTGAAAATATTTTAAGTATTATCCCTATGTCCACGGCACACCGAGGGTAAAGCAGAGCTCCAAGACTAGACACATTGATTATGTGTAACCACCAAATAAATAATCAGGAGCTAGCACATCGAGGGCGGGCGGTTAGCCCCGACCCCCAACCACATCAACCATGCGACCAACAGCCCGACAGAGCAACAACCTAGGCTGACGAGGTCAAATCATTGGCCCAGTTCCTAGCCTTATGGCATGCCATGTGGCCCTAGTTTTATGCGTGTGTTTTATTGGGAATTTAAAATAAGCAACAATTTCCACTGCATGTAAGCGAACGTTTCTCCTCTCGAATTGATTAAAGGTCAAACATGTCGCTCTCTTTGTAAGTTGATCCAATTTGGAGGATGAATAGCTGGAAAAACTTGGGTAGAGCCATAACTTGATTATTTTTTGGCCTTTTTGAGCCGAAGAAGAGCACAATTATGGGTTTTTGGAAATTTTGAATCTAATGGAAGCCTTTGTTTACTGATTGGATCATTTATGGAAGGATGTTTTGCAAGTTTGATTCTATGAGAGTAAGAGAGAATCAGTGGTTTGAAGCAGACTTGAAGGCTTTTTTAGCATGGATCGGACCTTGTAAGGATTTTCAAACCTTCATATGTTATTTTTAGCAGTTGTGACATCTCTAGTGCAACTCATGTTTGTCTTTTCTCATTATGTACTTTTTAGGAAAGCTCTCTTTTAGTACTTCAATGTGGAATTTTTGTAAAATTTATGCTCATTTTTAGATGGTGTAGAGGGTCTTGATGTGAGAGCCCTTTTCTTGTTGATCGTTTCATGATTAATTGTAGGTGGTCATGATTTTTAGAGAGAGATTTATTTGGAAGAGAATGTTTCATTGGAGGGGAAACAAGCTACTCATTTTGTCAACACATTTCATGTACTCTTTTATCACTAAAATCTATGGAGCAGTCTAGCTGTTTTAGCAGGCCCGAAGGTGTAGCCCAGGAGGGGTGAAATCCGTCACCATATTATGTTTTGTATCTCTTCATATTTTACTTTATGAGTTAAATGATGATATGTTTCTTGTTCTAATTTCACATGAAAACTAAGTCCTTAACCTTTAAGAGAACATAAAATTGGTTTACATAAGGCCAATTTTTTTTCTTGCAAAGCATCAGAGGGCGGTCAATTTTTAGGAAGGAGTTCTCCTCCAATTACAGATTCTCCTCCAATTCCAGATCAATGAGCCTGATCATAACCAACTTTGATATCTAAAAAAATAAATATTTGTGAGGTTAGAAGATTAAGTTGCTAAAATTTCTTACAATATGAGCCTCCTAATGGAAGCTCTAGCAATCAAGCTTGGAAATTTTAGGGAGGATGTATGCTCTAATTCATAGATTAGCT
The DNA here is from genome assembly GCA_034641835.2 of Pinus albicaulis. Taxonomy (NCBI): domain Eukaryota; kingdom Viridiplantae; phylum Streptophyta; class Pinopsida; order Pinales; family Pinaceae; genus Pinus; species Pinus albicaulis. The sequence goes on along the minus strand of CM076576.1, from coordinate 753,210,079 downwards.
TAGAGGGGAAATTATGAGAAAAACAATACTTAGAAAATGAATCAAGGAATGCGACCAAGAAAGATAAATCAATTTCTAGTTTCATTACCCCTTCCAACCTTTAGTTAGAATGGAAGCTAAAGTTGACATCAAACATACCAAGGTAAGATTATTGCAGTAAAGTTGAATGATTAGTTGCAATAGTTAGATGTATATTTAAATGTCTACCATATAGAATAAGAGCAGATTATATATTTTTTCTAGACTATCATTAGAGGGTCATGCATTAACTCAGTGGAAATTCACATGGAGACAATTAGGTTAGAGGGTGATGTATTAGTATCTAAGTGGGAGGATTTAAAAACTATCATTAGTTCAAAACTCTACCTTATTAGGTAAGTATAAGGCCAATGGATTTATTGGCATTAATTTATGTAAAGGGAAGGGTAAAGTGTGAATGTGTACGACACAAAATTTAGGAAGATGGCTATCATGCTCGGTATCTCTCCTAAGAACCCAGAGGTACTCCTCAAGTATATGGGGGGTCTACGTATTCATTTTTGTAACCAAATGATGTTTTTCAAGACTAAGGTATTTGATGAGGTTTGTGTGTAAGCATAGCATCTGGAAAATATAGGTTACAAAAAATTATTGCCAAGTGGGTCCAAATAGAAATGGCACCAAGATGCTTCCAAGGAGGGAAAGAAATGAAATGGGAAAGACAGGAAGATGATGGTTGCTACACATAAATGTAATGATCCAAGTAACCACTGCAACCATTATAATATTTAAGGTCACATTAAATAAAAATGTTGAAAATAACATCTATTGCGAAACCATAAATACCATAGAACAATGATAATAAGAAGAACCTTCTAGCCACATATTCAAACAATTATGTAGAGAAAAAATTAGGCATGGATGATAATATATCCTACACTTTAGTGTAGAAAGATGTGAATCTATGTATTCTTTGTCAATAGGAAAATAAGGAGATGAAAAAAACTCTTCCATAGCAAGGTCAGATTCAAAAATATAATGGTAGATGCTTTTATTTAATTTTGGTTGGAGGGATAATCTCATAGTAGTTGATCTGGTGATGAAGCTTGGGTAGGAGGTTCATTATTACTCATACTCATAGCCAATGTGGTGGATAAAAAAGGATGCAGAAATCAAGGCCATGAAAAATCACAAGATCAAATGTTTTGTAAGTGTAAAGTTTATTGATGTAGTGAAATTAGACATAGTACCTCTTGACATGTGTGGTGTAGTGTGTTTGGAAACCCCTATGTGTATGAGAGGGATGAAATCTTAATGCAAGGAGCCAACTGCTACCACATTATCAACGATGGGAAGTCCTACATCATCAATTCACAAAAAGGTAAATTAAATATCTCACTATAACTTCTAATCAAGATAAAAATTTGATTACTGCTAGTTATAAGAAATATATGTTACTTTCTAAGGAAATAAACCTACAAAATTTAACATTTCAAAGTATTAAAATATTTGTTGTTATGAGTTGTTACATTGGAATATCCATGGTAGTTTTCAAATCATATTGGTATCTAAATAGTTTTCTTTGGAGCATTTATGGGAAATTGCAAGATCCAGGAATTGGCTTTGAAAAAAAGTGAAAGAATCTTAGTCATTCTAGGTGAATTTGTTCATAACCACCTTTGAGATTTAGAAAAATAAATCTTTTTGAGGTTGAAAAGTAAGTTGCTAAAATTTCTTGCAATATGAGCTTCCTAATGGAAGATCTAGAAATCAAGCATGGAAAGTTTTGGGGGATGTATGCTCTAGTTTAGATATTGTATTAGAGGGGAAATTATGAGAAAAATAATACCCAGAAAATGATTCAAGGAACGAGACCATGATAGAGATATCAACTTCTAGTTTCATTACCCCTTTACAATGATTAGTTAGAATGGAAGAGAAAGTGAACATCAAACATAGCAAGGTAAGATTAATGTAGTAACGTTGATTGATTAGCTGCAATAGTTAGAGGTATATTTCAATGTCTACCATATAGAAGAAGAGTAGAAGATGTTAGAGTCCTATGATATATTAATCAAAGTTAGGTTTAGTCTTTTCATCATTTTTCGTCAATTTGTAAAAGTGTTGCTATGATCTCATAGAGATCAATTCCTTAGTTTTTGTGAAGAATGTGAGATTAAGTCTTTAGTGTCAATTTAGGACAGGATATATTAAATTCTTTGAGTGATGACGGAAATATAGTCATCGATTTCTTAAAAGATTAGTTTAGTAAGTTTAGGGTTAATATGTCATCCAAGTCATGGATAAAGGTAATAGTGGGTTTGGTAGGTAATATTGGGGTTGGTTTTTCATCATTGGGACAAATTTTATGCCATATCCTTGTCAACAATTGTAATTATCAAAGGTGTAAGGTTGTTGTTTTGCTTCTCCCTTGCGCTGCACATGGACATTTTTAAATTTGAAAAGTCATCATTGCACTCAAATAAAGTTCTAGACCACATGAAAGGTTATAAATACATGTTTTTTATTCAAAAAAATCAACAGAACCATTATCCATCCTCTTAAGGAACTCTATAATTTAGTGGGACACTTGCTCCATTTATACTGCACGGGATTTTTTGTGTTCCTACTGAAAATGTGGTGGTTTAAAGAAAAAAAAAGAAACTAAAGGGTATGAATGTCCTGAAGAGGTTGATGAAGCTCCATACATCATCTATAATCTATTTGCATCAATTAAAGTTGAAGGAAATGCTCAATTACACAAATGACAAATTTGTTGCATTTTTTTTTAAGAAGTGTGTTGATGTATCTTTTAGTGTTTTAGAAGTCAACTTCAAGCTTAGTTTATGACCAAATGTAGATGAATTTTGAAAAACCAAAAGAGGTTTTTGTCAAAAAAGAGCTAAATAACAAAAACTGCCTTTAGTTTCTTCACAGGTGCCATATATTGGAAGATTCTAATGAATATTTACAACCTGTTTTTTAGCTTTCGTCATTTCTTGTTTTAGTCATGATCTTTGGGCGTGCATTATGAGGATATGGAGAATAATTTTCTAAAACTGAGAGAGGTTTCTCTCAATAAAATGCTCATCTACAAAACTGTCCTTCAAAATTTTAACAACAACCATTATTCAAGATATATGATCTAATCTTTGACCCTGATTTTCTAGAAATTTCATCCCTATTTCCTAGCAGGAAGTTCTAAATGTTAATATAACTGACTCTATATTTGGAGAAATGGTTGAACTCAACCTCCTTAGCTTGGGAAAGAGGTTTTCCTTTATATTTTAAAAATTTCTATGAGAAGTGAGTTAGTGTGTGATAGAGAAAATGCATTATGCATTGTGCCTCCATTGAGGGCTTGGTATGATCCATCTCATACCAACAGGTTCCAAAAAGAAATAACACGAAGATTCTTCCAAGTGGGGAAAGGAGTGGAATGGGAAAAACAAGAAGATGATGATCACTATGCATAAATGTAAGGATCCAAGTAAAAACTATAAATATTATAATATTTATGGCCGCACTGAAGAAAATTGTTGAAAACTACATCCATTGATAAATGCTAAGAACCATAGAAAGATGACAAGAAGAAGAACCTTCTAGCCACATATTCAAAAAATTATGCGGATAAAAAATCAGACATGTATGCTAATATTTCCTAGATTTCAGTGTATAATGATGTGAATCTAAGTATCCTTCATCAATAGGAACAAAAAGAGATGAAAGAAACACTTCCATAGCAAGGTACATGCCAAAAATACAATGGTAGATGATTTATTTGATTTTGTATTAAAGGAGAATCTCATAGTAGTTGGTCTGGTGATCAAGCTTGGGTTGGAGGTTCATGATCATCCAAACCCATACCCAATGTGGTGGATGAAAAAGGATGTAGAAGTCAGGGTCATGAAGAATCACAAGATCATTTTTTTTGTAAGCGTAGAGTTTATTGATGTAGTGGAATTAGACATGACACCTATTGACATGTGTAGTGTGTTTGGAAGTCTCTACATGTATGAGAGGGATGAAATATTCATTCATGGTGCCAACTGATACCACCTAATCAAATATATGTTTTCCTATATCATCATTCACAAAAGGTTAAATTGAAGATCTTATTATAACTTCTAATCAAGTTAAAAGGTTGATTACTTCTAGTACAAAATATATGCTACTTTCTAAAGAAAGTAATGACGAGGTGATGGATCAATAAGAAAAAATGAGTTTTTGGATGGATATATTAAAGAGAAAAGTTAACAATTAGAGGAGTTTCTAGAGGCATACAAAAGAGTGTTTCATGGGTCGAAAGGGCTAGCACCTAAGAGGGTAATGGAGCAGAAGATATAATTTTTTCCTAACTCCCCATTACCAAACATTAGGCTATATAAATAGTCAGTTATAGAAGCAAATGAAATGAAGAAGTACTTGTAGTAGTCCTTGGTGTAAGGAGTGATTTAACTAAGTACCTCACCTTGTGGGTCGTCTGTCGTCATTGTACTTAAAAAATATGGGACTTAGTAGATGTGTATCAAATGTATCACATTAAACAACAATACACTCAAGAATTAGTACTCTCTCCCTAAGATTAATGATTTTTTAAACCAATTGGAGCATGCCAAGTACCTCACTAAGTTATAATTCCAAATTAAGATACCACTAGGTACATTTCAAAGAAAAAGGAACCTAGAAGAGTACCTTTAAGACAAGGAAAGGTTTGCATGAATGGTGAGTCATGCCACTTGGTTTAGGTATTGCACCAACTACATTTTTGCAAATGATGAATGATGTACTACACCCATATTTATATTCATTTTTTATGGTATACTTGGATGATATATTGGTATATAAATTTACCTAGGAGGAGTACATCTCACATCTCATGCAGGTGTTATAGACTTTCAAAAATCAAGTTGTTGACTAACCTCAAAAATTGTGATTTTTCCTAATAGTCACGGTGGAGGTAATCTCAAGATAAATCTTATAAAGATGGAGGCCACCATAGAAGACCAATTCGTACCAATGTCACAAAAGTTAGGAGCTTTATTTTGGTAGCACAATATCTATGAAAGTTCATAATGTCCTTTTTAGTAATATTTACACTATAATATGGCATAACAACAAGCAATTACAAATTTTAATGAAAAAAAAATTAATTAACTGAAATAAAATATTAATCAAACACTAATTCATTAAAAATACTCATTAAAAAAGCCTTACAATCCTGCATAATAAGAACAATTAACATCTGAATAAATCTAAATAATTGATAAATATAACACAATAACCTAATAAATAATTATTTATAAATTGCCATTCTACGTGTTTTCCATATAACTCATATCAATAACAAAATTGGACATAAATGAGATGTATATGGCAAATGATTCATCCATAATTGGACATAAATGAGATTTATATGGCAAATTTTTCATCCATAGAGCACTGGCACTTGCCTCTACAGACTTGGCATTGAAAAAAGGTAAGGAAAAATGTATAATACCAATTCAATGAAACAATAGAATTATGTAATAAGTTTGTGTGAATTTTGTATCAAATAATTAAGACTAAGGATTTTAAAAATACTATCAAGGTGATTAATGATTAATTAGTGTGATCGCCCAGCCATGTTAAAAAAAACCATTGAAAAGAGATATTGCATATTCTTCAAAACTAGCTATTTGAGCACGAGGTACAGCCTATTCAAACACGACTACGTTTTAATCAACAACGGAGATTATTTGGACCAATAAGGATGTTTTCTTGACATGGAAGCTTGTATTTAAAATCTTTGGTAAAGAAGGAGTCTTTTGATCTACGAATCGGGAGCTGATGTGACAGCTCCCGATTGCCTAGCTTTGGCGACCCCCCCTCCCTCCGGTGCGATGTGGACCCCGTGCTCTACGACAGCGCAATGGCGACGGAAACGTTAGCAAACATCACAATGGCGACGGAACTCCAACGTTATCGGACCCCACCCCTCACGCCTCCTCCGCTAACGTTGGAGTTCCGTCGCCGTTGTGTCATCTGCTAATTTTTTCGTCACTGTTGTGCCATCATCGAGCACGAGGTCCACATCGTGCTGGAGGGAGGGGGGGGTCGCCGGAGCTGGGCGATCGGGAGCTATCACATCAGCGCCTGATTCGTAGATCAAAAGACTCCTCCATTGGTAAATATTGAATATATATATATATATATATATATATATATATATATATATATATATATATATATATATATATATATGATGATAAGGGACGTTACTTGCACGACACGCAATAAAAAATTGCATAAATCATGGGAGATCGCGAGCGAGACCCGGAAGAGGACCCTTCTGTAACTGCGACTGCGTGAGAATGAAGAGGAGATGGTAGGGTCGTTTGATAAATAAGCAAAAGAGTACTCAGAGAGCAGGCCTGGTTATCCTGTATGATTGGCTCAATTAATAATAAAAAGCTAAAGTTAAAATCAACACGTTATATTTTGATTTTGTTATTTAATTTGTGAATAGGTTTTGTTACCATATGGTGGCTTAATACAATACTTTATCTATACCACATGTCTAAAAACCATAACTTCTTTCACAATCAAAATATTTTATAACAATATGATACGATTCTTAACCATTCTTAACCATGAATATTCATCCCCACTAACATGTAAATATATTTTGTTATCAATACCACATGCCAAAAAAACATAACTTATTTTATAAATATTTTATTTTAATTTAATTTTATATAATTTTTTTAATTAAATATAAAATAAAAAGGTTATCATTACTTTTGAGATATACCTAAATCCTCTATCCTCGCAACTACTAAAAAGTTTCCTGCATAAATTAAATCAAGATTTCAACAAAATTAAAAATGAGGATACTTTCATATATAAAGATATGAAATATATATAATATAAATAATATTATTAAGAACCAATACAGATCCATATTAACTAAGGATCCAAGGGATGATAGCAAACAAATTGACTAACAGTAATAGAGGAAAGATAGTGCATAATTGTTGTAATTTTTCCATTATTATATTTGACATGATTGATCCAAAATATAAGTTTAATATTTTACAACCAAATGATTTCTTAATTTATTTATTTTCTTAAACACAATATCATGGAATCAAATTTAAGAGAGACAGAGGGAGGATGTGTGTGTGTGTGTGAGAGAGAGAGAGAGAGAGAGAGAGTTAGAGAAAGAGATTTGGAGGGAGAGAGAGACGGAAGAAAGAAAAAAGACATAGAGAGATAAAGATGAAGAAAGAGAGGGAGTGGCAAGAGAGAGTGAGGGAGAGAGGATGAAAAGAGAGAAGAGGAGAGGACAGAGATAGGGAGAGAAGGGGAGCAAAGAGATAAGGAGACAGAAAGATGGAGAGGGGAGAGAGAAGGAGAGAGGGTGGAAGATAGTGACATAGTTAGAGAGAAGAGAGAGACAGTGATGGGGGAGGGGAGAGAAGAGATAGAGGGATGTGGGAGAGAAGGAAAAAGGGAGGAAGGAAGAGAGAGAGGAATCAATATAGAGGAGAGAGAAATGGAGTTGGAGGGGGAGAGACAGAGAAGGAAGAAGAAAGACACATAGGGAGAAAGGTGGAGAGAGAGAGGAAGTGACAACGGAGAGATGGAGAGAGAGTTAGGGAGAGAGGAGAGTGGGAGGGAAGAGGGAGAATAATGTGAGAGGGAGAGAAGGGCAAAAGAGAGAGAGAGAGAGAGAGAGAGAGAGAGAGAGAGAGAGAGAGAGAGAGAGAAGGTGAGAGAGTGTGTATGTTTGAGGGATGAGATAGAGAGAGGGAATAAGAAAGAGACACATAGGTGTAAATATAGACATTATATAGTATTATATAGCCAATCTAGATCCATCTTAACCTCGGATATATCAAGCATCGAGAGCGATCAAATCTCACGAGGTGCAAAACTTTTCTCAAGTTTTACACTTAAAAAAGAGGCATTCACTTCGAGAGATTTGATCCCTCTCCACGCTTGATAGATTCGGGTTTACGATCGATCTAAGTTGGTTTTAGCCCAATTGTATTTTTTTTCCAAATCAATACTTAAGAAAGATGAAACTTGAAATAAAAATAGAATTATCCTACAAAATGTGTTTAGCCCAAACACAATTTTTATTTTTGTTTTGTGAGGTTTTGTAAAAAAAAATGTTTAATATGGTGATATTTTGATGTTTTCCTTAATATATATTTTTCTTTCATATAAACATAACTTTTTTTTTTTACTTTGATGTTATATCGCAACCTCTCTTTTATACTGAAATTATCATTACAGAATGAAAATTATATATTTTATTTAAATTTTAATGTAATTTTGAAATTTAGTATTATGAAAATGAATGTATATGTTTATCTCCAATATCCCTCATTATGTTTAATGTACTAAGTCTTAACATTTTTATTTGGTTTTGAAAGTTCTCCTTTGAGAGTCTTTTAGTGAACACAAATTTGTAAGTTAATGAGTTGGTCTATGGAACTTTAATTCAATCTAAGCACTCATTAAAGCTCATTCACAAAGTGATTATGTATGGTCATTCGTTTCAAGTGGTACTAGATTTGGTTTAAGCTCCTAAGATGGTTTATTGTTAGTGATTATATAATGCATGGTTGTATAAGGACTTAAAAGGGGTTTTTTAACGCACTTGTTGGAAGGAAAGTTGTGGAAAACTAATCTTGGATAAGGCATGTGAATGTTATTCAAGTTGAGGGCCACTAGAAAACTTGTAGAAATTCCACCACATAGAGAAGGAATAAAGTGAGGAGGTGCAAGGAATCAAGAGTTGGAGGAATTGATAAGAAAAAAAAAACATAAGACCCCCTAGATTCTACTAAATATACAAAATTTTGGAACCATGATGCTCCTGCATCAGACTCCCAAGGAAGAAAATAATCATGATCTCCAGATCATGTGCTTCCAATCTTTGTCCTCCTGGATCCCATACTTTGTTATGTAATATGTCTTTGGTTGTTGTTGTTGTTTGTTTTTGTTCTCTAAGTCTCCACACTTTATGTTGCATTGTCCCACTATCTATGCTTTCACAGTCTGTTGTTGTCTTTCTCTTACTATTTCTTGCCTTTCTTGCTTATGTCTTCTTTTGAGGCACCTTCATTATCAATCTTATTATTATTTCAATCTCTATGTCTAGTTTATCTTCTGACTGGTACTCTCTCTACCCATTGTTGCTGCATTCTGTCCACTCATATTCAAACTTCTGCTTGTTATCTTCTCTTTGGAATCGTTGGATTCTTACTACCACCCTTACATCCTTACCCTCTTGTTTCTTTTGAAATTCTATCTCATCTCCAAACAACCTATGTTCCATATCTATAAATTTACTTTCAAAAAATAAATTTTCCTCCAATTCCCTTTGTACTTGATTCTTATCAAATATAGCACTATGTTGTTCATCATTTCCAACATATTTTCCTTCCTCTTCCTTGACAACCCTCAGTGATTGTCCTTCACTTCCTTGACTGATTTTGACAGTCAATTTAGCTTCTTCAAGCACAATATCTTCATGCTTTACATCTTCCTTATCATTATGCCTTACTTGGCAACTTCCAGTATTATTCAATTTTAAAAATCATTCTCCTTCAACTTGAAACATGTTCGTCTCATATTCATCAGAACCTGTAATCATAAAACAATTATCATAATAAAAAATATAAGGCCTCATTTCCTTTTCCTTCTCTAACAACATCTCATTATGCTGCTCTGAGTTTTCCTTTAACTCCTTTGTCAGCACATCAGTATGTTGATTTAAAATCTCCAAAGAACTCACGAGTTTGTCAAATAATTTCTCCTCAATATCATTTGTTTCAAGGATGTCTCCCTGCTCTAATTCACAATAACAAACTCCTTCCTCTATAATGTCAATTTGCTAAAATCTTATTACCATTCTCTCTTCCTTAAGATTGTCATTCATGAAAATTTCTTTGTCTTCCTTCTTCAACAGTTTATCCTGAGTATATATCCTCTGCTTTTCCAACTTTCTTATTTGAAGGTCTAAATTTCTATATAACTCAACAATTTCAATTGGAGTAGAATTTGGAAACTTTACACAATTTTCAATACCTTCACTTGTTGTTGACCCATCATCAAATGTTCCTTCTTCCTTTTCTAAATCTACAGATATGTCTAAATCATCATGTTTAAAAATTCCAAACTCATTAGGCACAGTAAATACCTTTTCTTCATCTTCATGTCTTAACTCATATCTGCTATTCCAATCTTCAATGTTTCCAACTCCAATATTTGGCTGCACATTTCCATTAGACCTTTCTGTCTCCTTTCGTTTCTGAGATCTTGTTATCTCAGTATTAATCTGAACAGATTTCAGATTATGCTCCTTCTTCTTAACAAAATCTAAAGTTTGTTCATTATCTTGTGATGTACCTGCAACATTACACAAATCATTAGTTTTAAAAATACAAGACCTTTTGGTCTCATTTGATGCTTCAAACACCAATCTTTCACAATGTACTTTTTTGTTTTCAATAGATCTTTTTTGCTGTGACTCAATCCCTTTGAGTCTCTCCTTCTTCAGCAAGTCAATATGTCTCTTCTCAAGTTCTCTGAACTCATTTATCAGTTTGAGATTCCATTTTTTTTGCAATAGGTTCCATCTAACCCATTTCCTCATTCTCCATCCATGTCTTTGGTATTCATTCTCTTTATGTTGTAGCCATCCCTGTAGTACTTCCAACTATACTCTCATCAATGCAATATTTCTCTCTCACTCTTCATTACTCATCTTACCTTTATGGCATTCTCTAGAACCTCTTCTATGACCCTCCATGGCCATCTTCCTCATGATCTCATCCATGCTCTATTGGTGATCTGCAACATAGCCTTCTCTTGTAGTTATCTCCTCTTGTTACTCAACACCTTATCAAGTTTCCTCTCTGAGCTTGATCTCTTCCTAGGTATTCTCTCTCTTGGTTCACTCTCTTGAACATCTGAGAGCTTCGTTGCCCCTCTGGCTGTTGCACTCAGTCACCTTTCTCCTTTATTCCAACCTCTAGTTGGATAGGTTCATTGTCATCATCATCAAAAACTCTTCTTGTTCTTGGATACAATCATCAAACATCTTCATAGCAATTCTTTCAATCAACAATCCATCATTAGTTACCTGAAAACATGAAGACATAACTCACTGTCAAATTTTCTGAACACATGTTGCAGTTTCTCTTTTCTGTCTGCTGACTTTACCTTCACTGTTTGCGGTTGTCACTATCTCTTCATAAACAATTTTCTCAATCTGTCCTTCAAAAATTTGATCTACTTTCTCCCAAAATATATTTTTCTTCTATCTCTTTACTATTCTTTCAAAAATCAATTTATCAATCACCAATTTCAAAATCAAGAATAAAATCATTTTCTTTCTTACCTCAATTAGATTCAGATCTGATTATTCTCTTCGCTTCTGCTGCACCACTCTAATTCTCTGAAATTTCTTCCCATTCTGCTCTTATTCAAAGAAAAATATTCAAAATCTGTTCTCTGTTCAAAAATTTAATTATGAAATAAAATAATTCCATAAGTTCTGAATTATCTTCAAAATACAAACCCACTTTGATTTCTCTTCTATAGAGCATACCCGCTCTAACTTTCTCCCAAAAGAGCTTTTTCTCACTCTAATACCAAATGATGCAGTCATAGGACGCAAATATTTACTTATGTAGAGTTAGCGGAATTAACCCTACACCTAAACACATCATTAAGTCTTTTTAATCAAATTCATGCGGAAGCTTATCCATAAGTGGCTCTCGAGTTTTAAACTTTTTAATATAAACTTTTACCTTTAAACCTTTTCACACCTTCATCTTACCTTATCACGTGTGTGGCTTCCACTTTAACCAAAAGCCGCTAACCGTGGTTCTGGGTCCCACATAATCCTTTATACACATACCTTAGCAATCAAAAACGCTTTACTTTATAAAAGATCACATAAATCCAAATCTCATTACATAAGCGCGAAACAGGGTTTCAGGGTCCCACCATCCTTCGACCAATCATAATGCATCACATTCTGCAATATTTAACAAATAACATTAACATCAAACTTATCTTTCTCCCGATGCGAGGTCACCCTTTAATTTCCACCATAAATCTTCATGTTATCTAATGGCTATGTTGTAACCACTCACATGCTATCTCCCGTCCACAACGCATCACAAATAAAACTACTTACCATGCGAATGCTTATCACTAAACTTTAAAATCGTCGATACACGATGTTGCACAGTGCTGAAATGTGGCATCTCTCCTCACCGGATCACAAATGTACTTTCCATTTTGCATTGCAATCAAAACCCTTTTCCTTGGGAACTCTTCAACGCTAAACCTTAATTCCTGCGAAGTGTGCTGTTGCACGGTACTGCCATGTCACATCACGACTATCAGACTTTATCGCATCACAAGTTATACTTCTTACCTTGTAAATTCCTTGACTTAACTTCCAAATTCACCAATGTGCAATGTTGCGTCACACTGACACGCATCCTTGTGTGCAACTCTTCAAATTTGTTTTTTGTTGTACTCCTCTTCGTTTAATCGATTGTCTTCGTTTCTGCCCGCTTTGATCTCCATTGTCAATGATCAAATCTTCGGTTCTGAAATTTAATCTTATTCGTCCATTCACCTCTTTTGAAATCTCTAAGTATCCTCTGCCCCTATTGCTTTCTTTGCTTTATGCCACTCTTCTATGTTCTTCAATACAGTCTCCTTTGCACTACTCTTCCTATTCCCGTTCATCTTTCTCCAATGCGAATCTCTATGAAGTGTTTCCTTCGTTTCTTTACGACCATTTCAAACTTGAATACATAACACTCTCTTTATTATTCCACTTCTTCCAGACTTTGTGATTTTTTCTTTACTTGACCTGCACATGCACCTATTTATTCTCGACTAGAATCACATAGATTCTACCCAGTCATAAGTCTTTTATCACTCAGAAAGACTTTAAACATTCCATTTTAATTCATTCATCATGGTTTATCACACAGAACCATAAATTCACAGTTACAGATCACTCAGCGCGTAAAAGGAATAACACACACATTCACAATGAATTCAATTTCCTCTTTCATTAGAAAAATGTACAGATACAAATAAAAACATGTTTTCCAATCTAGCTTTGGCATGATCTACCTTTACATGGCCCTTTTCTCTTCCTCTCTCTCTATGCCCGTAGGCTTACAAATCAAACCTCCTATCTAAGAATAATGATATTTTTTCTACCCTTTATGCCTTTGAGGCATTACAATTATATACAAAAGGTTCTATAACCAATTTGGTTTAGATCCATAGGTTTTTGAACAAAATCCCAAAAATCCTCTAAGTCCTCAATTAGTTCCTAAAATCTCTTCTTTATCGCTTGAGGACCTCAACATTCAACTAAATCCTAAGGATCCTCTATAAATCCATAAAATCATGGACTACTTTCTAATATAAGATTTGCAATATTTCAGAATATCTCAATCCACACCAATCACTCATCAATCACTCATGTTCTCCTACATTCAAGAACATTTACAAATATGCCTCTCATTAGATAATTAAACCCTATTCTAAATGTCTCACATAAATCACTCAAAATATTTAAAATTAGATTAATTAAATACAACTCTCTTGAAAACATAAAACCCCCTAGATTCTACTAAATGTACAAAATTTTGGAACCACGATGATCCTGCATCATGGGGCCATATGATAAACAAGCAAAGGAGTACTCAGAGAGTAGGTCTGGTTATCCTACATCATTGTTTTCCATGTTGGCATCTCTAATTTCCAATCACAAACTGGCTTGGGACGTGGGTGAAAGAAATGGCCAAGCTTCTGTTTCTGTAACCTCTAGAGTTACCCTCTTCTTTCATTTCATTTCATTTCACTCTCTTGTTATTTTCATTTCTTGTAATTTCCAGGCTTCATATCATGAAATTATGAGATCATTTCCATGAAAAACAGATTTATTGAAATTATGAGAATGTAGATTACAGAGCATTACGATCGCGTGATCGCCACAGACAGAAGCATCCCAAAGTGACGTATGTTGTCACTCCGCCCATTATGACAGATGAATATCTATTTTAGATGGTAGCCGAGGATGGATCAGTGGATCTGGTGACAGTGGCCACGACAGTCCACTGGTTCGACCTCAATACCTTTTACTCTCACATCAAACGCCTCCTGCACAAACCATGGGGTGTGATAGCTGTGTGGACTTATGCGAATGGAAGCATCAGTCCCACTGTTGATGTAGTGTGTGCGGATTTCCTGGAGTCAACCATACCTTACGACAAAAAAATATGGATATATATATATAGTAAAGGATGGATATAGGAATTTGTATTTCCCCTTCGATCTGGTGCTAGAAAATGGATGGGGTAGTGAAGGTAATCCCTTGGTAATGGATATGGAGATAGAAGATTCGTTGGAAAATTTCTTGCTATCGTACAATTCTTCCGCTACAGTGGTCATAGCAAGAGAGGAGGGCATCGAGCTTCTAAATGAAATGGTATTGAGAAGGTTCAGAGAGGCGTGGAGTGATGAAAATAAGATTTACAACTGCAAAATTCCACTGTGCGTGCTAGTAGGTACTTTGCCCCTTTGAAGTCACATATTAGTGGTCATTTTTGTGTTAGATTTATCTTGCACTTATCAAGTTTGATCTATGTTCGTGATCTATGTCAAGTTGGGGTGTAGTAGTTGGGATAAAGTTGTCATAGTTTTGTTTCCTATCACTACTTTATTTCTGATATGACTGACTACTTTATCACTACTTTGTTTTTGATATCACTGAATGCTTTTACTCTTCTTTCAAGTTTTATATTTATATTTTATAATTAGATATTTGAAAATTAGTTCTTTTAATAATATAAAAAAAACATATCTATAGATTTTCAAAGTATGACAGAGTCTTTTATCACTACTTTATTTTTGATATGACTGAGTGCTTTTACTTTTCTTTTCAAAGTTTTATATTTATATTTTTTAATTAAATATTTGAAAAATAGTTTTTTTAATAATAATAATAAAAAAAAAACATATTTATAGATTTTTAGAGTATGGTACAAGAAAATACGTGAAAATTATTTTTTAAATAACATAAAAAAATATATTTACTTTTAAAATGTAAATTTTTGATCCATTTTTGTTTTTCAAAAAATCTTAAGGAAAATCACATCATAATTAATAGAGTCGGTGTGTTTCTACTTAGAATAGTTCATCATTAAGAGAATGATGATTGTGTTGATCCCAAGACACTTAATGCAACGGTCATTGATATAAAAAAAACTATAAATTAATAAAATAATATAATTCAGTGTTAAGAAAATATTAATAACTATATCTAATAAAATATTATAATCATAATCAACAAAATCTTTTTGAAAATAACATAATAAAATGATCAAGGTTAAAATCAAACAAGAAAGAAACACAACCAATGAAAATATAACAAAACAATAAGAATAATAACAAAAATAATAAATAATAATAAAATTCATATTATACAAATAATAGTAAACCCACCAAACTAATAATCATAACTACTTATTTTACCTTTTTTATATAAAATAATAGTAATCCTAACCAATAAAATTAGAAAACAGACTTTAAGAATAACAAAAAAAATTAAAAAATCAAAGGTAAAAATTAATTAACAAAAGAAAACATAAGTAAAATTAATAAAAATATTAATAATCATAAAAGAATAATAACCAACTTATGAAAAAAAAACTCAACCAGCAAAAAGGATCCCAAATAAACAATAATAACAAATAATGGTATATATATATATATATATATATAACCCAAAACAACAAGAAAAGGAATCAAAATAAAGAGAGACACAAAACCAAGGAAAGAGGAAAAGAATCAATACTAGGAGCATAGCGGAGTGATGGAATCCAAGGAGCCCACGGTACAACAGTAACAGGGTTGGTTAGATTGATTCATTCACATGTCAAGAGGACATAAATCATAGTGATAGATTTCACATACTGGAGCGCAGATCAGAGTTGAAAGTAGTGCAAAGTGCATGGATGCAGATATCAACAATGCAGAGAGTCCAGTAGACATGTGCAGTAGGTACCAGTAGTCAGAAGACTCTGATAATAGATGCATTGTATTGATTGAGTTGTTTTGAGGCTATTCAGTTTCAGAAGTGTTGCATGCAAAAGTTGCATGTGCGAGAAACACTAGAGAAGTGTTGCATGCAAGAGTTGCATTTGCAAGAAACACTAGAGAAGTGTTTCATGCAAGAGTTCTATGTCACATGCAAGAGTTGCATGTCGCATGCAAGAGGTGCATGTGCGCATTCAAGGACATTCCTTTCTTTTTGAGAGGGAGTGTTGAAGTTTGCAACAAGAAACCATGAAATTAGCATCCAAAAGCAACATGACAACACCTACACTAGTGTGGGACCACAAGTCGTGTAGTGAAGGGTCTTAGATATACATTAGTGTGAAATTCAATTTATTTAATAAATTGGATATGTGTCAAAATTAATTATCCCTTAATTAAGTTGGACAATAAAATGTAATATTATCTCATGATCACTTGTAATAGTTAACTGAGTGTGGTAAACTTAGTTAGCTCATGTATTTCGAGTTGAGGGTGGTTGGTGAGGAATGAAGAGTAATTCTATTATTTATGGAGTCGAATTGGATTTGGTACATTAGTTTAATGCATGAGTAATCGGTTAACTCAATTAGGTGAGTTAGAGTCAATTGAACTAGTTGTAACTGTTTGTTGCACTAGTGAGAGATCAGTGAATTACATAATATTTAATTCACAATTAGTGATCTACCATGCAACTGATGATTTACTATTAATAGTTGCATGCATGTCAGTTCTAGTGGAGACCCAGCTGAGACAAAGGTTAAATGGAAGTTAACTATCAGTTGTGATATTAGCAGACTTCCCAGATGTAGTAAAAAAACCACAGGATGCCCATGATACTCAACACATTTTAGGAAGGCTAAAATTCCTACAGAATAGGGATTGCATTCATCAGGAATTTCATGAGCAAGGCAGGCTGAAGAGAGGCTGAAAATTGGCTAAGTGTTGGCCCGATTTTGTGTGGATCAATGTGAGACGACAGGCAGAGTGCAGGAGACTCTTGTGAGAAGAGTGCATTGTAATTGTTTCATGATTCCTTATGGAATATGTTAGGGTCCCATGATTTGGCAGATTGGCAAGCCAAGTGACAAGATAACATCAAACCAACTTTGGAGCCTTAGGACCTAGCCTTCCTGGACTCAGAGAGGGCTCTCTCTATTATGCAAGGGATGTAGACTTGTTTGCTTCTTATGTATTTGATTTTAGGCTAGTTGTTAAGTATGTTTTTAGTTTTTTTTAGGTTTTCGAGGGAGGAACTGATCAAAGGATAAATAGATAAAAATATTGTTAGATCAACTAGGCTATGGGGTCAAAAAGGTCGAGAATGCCTCAAATGGTGGACAAGGTATATTACAGGGCTGATTTGGTCGAGATAAATGAATTCTTTTAGGTGAAGTGAAATGAGATGGACACTAAGTTTGTGAAAGACAAAGAAATTTTAAGCACAAATATTTTTACAGCAAACATCCATGTGGTAGGGCTAAGCATTAATCACTATAAATGAAACTCAAACTGATAGATGCATAAAATAAACATTCAGGCGATACATAGAAGTATAAAGCCCTCTAACTTTGGGAAAATCACCTTCAGAATTTTGGGAAAAAAAATAAGTCAAACAAACAACTCAATATATGAAGAGGTAACTCCTAAACATCATATTTTGAGATATCAGGAACTTTGAACTAAGATTCCAGAGCATGGGCAAAGGGAAAGATCGAAACAAGACCTCTTTGGTTTAACTAGGACAATCAAATATTCAGAGAAAGGTTTCATTGATGGTGTTTTGGATAGCTATGAGTAAGCAGGGCATACCGTGAATCATACTATATAGCATACATAATAACCATTAATGAAATTGATAACAAGTTCTTAGGGTATCAAAGAGCAGTTAAGAATTCTTTGACATAACCAAGAAAGAAGAAAAACATAGAAGCTGTAATGAATCAGGAAAGTTGAGGTGCCTCCATGGGCATGTCTCAAATCTATTCTTTACTAACCTACAACAAGCAAGAAGCGTGAAATCATGTATGATAAACTAAGGAAACATAACAGATAAGGAACACTATATCATTCACCAAGCCATGGAATCCTACAAACAGTCCTCTTCCACCATCCAAGACAAACAAGAAATCATCCACTTCACGAGACAAAGTATTTCTTCAAAGTTGTAATACCATATATTTCTCTATAACATCAATTTCAGCCTCTGATTACAATGAATCCTCTTGGAATATATAGGCCAAAGAGGAGGAAACCCAACTAGGGAAACTAGAAGGCCATTGGCCAAAAAAAAATATCTAAACTTGTCCTTGAGGCTTTGCAAATCCCAAGGAACAAAATATCCTCTAAAATATCTTAAAATGATAAAAATGGAAATAAAATTGACTTTTCATGACTGAAAAGAGCTAAAATAGGCTTAACGCACATTTGGATGAGCATCCTCAGAAAACTGCCTTTTTTGCCAAAATGCTACAGGAGCGTAACAGCAGAAAATTTCCTATATTGCAGAGGACTTTTAAGGTACTTCCTGATGTCAAAAAAAGTCCCGTGATGTCTCATTGGAAAGCCCTGGATGTCTATTTTCTGGAACTACTTGATTTTTTTAGAACTGATCCCTGGAAATCTGTCAAAAATTTGACTGAGTGAAAAAACCCAGGAGGGTCGTGCCTGTTGATATTTGAGGCAGAAAGGTAAAATTTGACTGTTTTTTGCCTCTTTGGGGGACCAAAGCACCTTCTTTTGATCTGAAATTTTTTGATTAGGTGCCCTCAAATTTAATACATCCAAAAAAATAACTTTCATGAGCTGAAGATGCTCCAATAAAAAATGGCAGCGCCTTGAAAAATGTGCAATTAGGGCCAAAAAACACAAAAAACAAAATCATGTCAAAATTTGCTCAATTTTGGTGAGAAAGCCCCTTATGGGTTCTTAGAGGCATGAAAGGAAGACGAGGCCAATATTTCAAGCCCATATATGCCTTTCTCCACTTTTTCTACGAGGTGCCTCTTTCGGGCAACTTTGAGCCTTTCTTGAGCAAGTTTGAGCTTTCTTCGGGAAAACTAGTTCAACTTCTTGTAGTGCCCGGTCATCTTCCCTTACAGATCCAAGTCTCTATTATCTTTCTCTAATTTATCCTCCAAATTCTTGTTGGCTCTTTCAAGCCATGATTCTTTATCATTTTCTATTTCTTGGGCGAGCAATTGAGTGAGAGGATAAGATCGAACAAGGGTTAACTCTTCTTCCTTCTTTTTCTCCAAAGCTTTCTTAAGGCCCATAGTCTTAGGCCTTTTTCTTATTGGCTTCTCTTCTTCTTCAGTATCGTCAAATTTTCCCATAACCTCTTCAATCTTGACTTGTGCTTTGTAGGCTTCCATTTGGTATTTGAAAGTCCAGGCCTCATAAACTGCCATTTGACCACTCATTTGTTTATTTTGCATCTGTAGAACATGTATGAGGTCCTTTGACCTTTCTAGATCAACTTCTAAGTCATGAATTTTGGCTTCTCTCTTTTGCAAAAGAGCCTCAATAATTCTAGCTTCATCATCCCCAGCATCACTGTCTATCTGTATGATGTCAAACTCCCTTTCCTTTTCATGACTACTCTCCAGTTGTTCCACTTTTTCTTTACCCTTGCCTTGGGTAGACTTCTTGGTCCTTTTCCTCTTTGGAATTTTGACAATACTCTTCTTAGGAAGTTTTCCTCTACTTCTTAGCACTCTTGTGACATTGCTAGTCACTACTGGAGTGATCTTCTTCTTTGCAGATCTAGTTTTTCTAGGCTTCACCACTTTTGGAGGAAGGGTCATGGCCCCTTGCCTAGAGAGGCAGCTAGCACATGCTCTTGGTTGTGTTGAGGAGAAGAGAGATGAGGTTTCATTACTTGCACTTTCTCAACTTGGTCCTTTACCCTGCTGCCTCCATCATCATATACTCTGGCTTCACCTTTGTCACTGTTTTCTTCACTGTTTTGAGTTTTTTTAGGGCTGACATCTTCATCATATTTTTCTGTTGCTTGACCATATTTACTGTCTGCCTGTAGACTGCCTTTTTTATCCTCACCTCTGTCTTGAATTTGTTGAGGGCTGCTACCATGGTCACTTTGCATGTTGTCACCTCCCTCACTTTTTTCTTTAGCCTCTATGTGTGGACTGCCATCATGGTCACTTTTCCTTTCTCCACTGCTTTGAACCTCTTCACCTTGCTCTCTATCACCACTAGCTGGTTTCCCTTCATCATCACTACTTTTCTTCTTGTCACTTTTCCCTTCCTCATCACTAGTTTTCTTAGACTTCTCTCCTTCACTCTTAATCATTGGGGGTTTTTTCTTTTTAGGAGTAGATTTACAAGAAGAAGGAGAATCATGGTGAGTGGATGGTGAGGAAAGAACATGAAATGGGCCATGAGATGAAGAGGCCATAGAAAAATCGGGTTGGGAGATGAAGGATTCCCAAGAAAATCCCTTTTTCTCAAGTTGATGGAGGATGATGATCTTGATAAGGGAATTATGAAACAAACAAGCTTGTTGTTGAGAAGAGGGCTTCTTTTGGACATTTGAAGCCATCTTGTCAATGCTTCTGCAAAGGAAGAAAGGGAGGTTCAAAATCTGGGTCCTGGTGAAGTGCATCAATAGTCGGATATGATATGAATAGAATCTAGAGTATCTCCCTTCACATGTAAAGCATCTCATGATGACCTTCATAAGAGGCGCATAACTGTTCAATAGATGAGAAAAGGGGAAGATAGCCTTGTATTCATTTTCATAAGTAGGCTTCAGAAAGGGCTTGTAGTGATCCAGGTTCAAATAGGCTTGCTTGAACCATTTCTCACCAAGATAGGGGATCTTGGTGGCTTTTGATACTGATTTAGAAATGAGAATGAAATCAAGGCCTGCTATGTGAATTTTACCTTCTTTCAGCCTTAAAGCAAACAAATAAGTTAAAGGAGGGTGGTTTTTTACCTCTTGAACTCTTTGGAAAAAATCAAGGCACCCTATTTCATGAAAATTGAAGAGAACCGAATGTGATTCATTTATCTCCTGAGTTGTAATAGGCTCAAACATATTGTCATATCCACTCTTGTTGTCCTTCTTTGGAGGCGTTTTCGCTTTCTGATACCCTTCATTGACTTACCAAAACAAGACCTTGAACTGTACTAAAAAATAGACCCCTTCTTTGAGCACTGATTTTCTCTTTAGTTGGTAAACAAGTATTTGTTAATTGAAAAAAAAATTATTTCTCCAGCACTGTGTCTTGAGAAAAGAGGCCTTTAATAAGATCTATTTGTGGTTTTTGAAGACAGGTCCCCTTTTGTTTTTGACACAAAAACTCTTTCCCCTCAATCACTGCTTTTTGAAATCATTGTTTAAGAGGTGAGAAAACCCTTATAAACTTATCAAAACTCTTTCCCCCAATCACTATCTTCCTTTGTCTCTAAGCAAAGAGTACACTCTTGAAAAAACACTATGTTTCCCCTTTTAAAAAAAAATTGTCCTTTCTTTCCTAGGCAAGAAAATAATTTGTTGGATGAAGTTTTAGCTTGTTTCTCTAAAGTATTATCTCCTCTTGTTACTGAGGAAAAGTCTTCAAAACAATCCCAATTTTATCTCTATAAGACTGTGTTTATATCCCTTGACTATTCATAATAAGAAAAGCCTCTTAAACTGACAAATAGACCTTTCTCCTTTAATCATTGTTGCTCTGTATTTTTAATGAACAAGGCAGTTTTAAGAGTAAATGTATTTTCTTAGGGCACTAGAAAACAAGTTTTTTGATCTTGACTAGAGGACTGTTTCTCTCTTTAGCACTCAATTGTTCTTCTTTGTTTGACAAACAAGTCTTTGCAAACAAATAGACTTCTAGCCCTTCTCAATATCACTGATCTCAGACCTTTTCTATGCCTTTCAAAATATAAAGCTAGGTAAAAAAAACATAAATACCTTCTTAAGAAGCTTCTTAGTAGCATTTGAAGATAGAATCCTTGTGCAAAATGTTTTCCTTTAAAACTTCTGAGGCTCCTTTGAAAATCTGTGTTGACACTGTCCCGGGTGCCTGGGCGGTGGGCCGTTCAAGGGTGGCCCGGACGGTGTTGAAAATGCGCGTGCAGAGGAAAATAAAGAGGAGTTCAAGGGTAGAAAATGGAAGCTGATAATGGCGAAGGCACAAGGCATTTGGGAGGAGTTGTATTAAAAGCCCTAGTGCTTGGATAATGGAAAAATAAGCATAAGCGCCGCGTTCAGGAGTGGCCCAAGCGATGGGCCGTTCAAAGATGGGCTATACAAAGGTGAAATAAGACAATTGCAAGGGCTAAATATGAAGGATGGCGAGGGAAAGAGTATAATGCAAGTGGGACGAGTTTGATACACAGCCCGGGCACTTGTTTGAAGGTAGAAATGGCAAACGCGCCGCGTTTAGATGGGCACCGGGAGCCGGGCACAGGCGTGTCGTGCAGCCACACAGGCGTGCCACGCTGTGTGCAAAGTTATACTGTAGGCACCTATAGGCGCACCGTGCGGTCTTCTAGGCGCGTCGCGCATCCAATCGAGCCCTAAATGAATTAAAAACGCTCAAAGCCTGTTTCTCTCCTCCGTAGCTTGGTTTGTAAGATGACAAATGATATGTTGCTCATGCCTCTTATACTTTAGGAGGTTTTTAAACCATATTTCCCTCCTTTTTTAATTTAAAAAAACAAAACAAACTTCCCCTTTTTCTGTGTAGATATTTGAAAATGACTTGGTGCATTTGTTTTCGGGATTCGAAGAAGCCTTCTTTTTTTTCTTGCTTGAAAGAAACTTTTGAAAAAATACTGATGTCTTCAATCTCTGATGTCACTGCAAATTTCATCTCAAACCTATAGTCAACCCTGATGATCTTTTAATCTTCCACTTGTCATGAAAGAAATATAAAATTTTTCTTTGCCTCTTTTTGTTTACAAAGGAGTCTATCATAAAAGCACTATTGTAGCCTCTCAATCACCACAATGCATCCTCTGTTTTTATGAAGTGAAGGAGATCCTAAACCATGTGTTTGTCTCTATTTGTTTGCAAAGAGGTCACTATAAAAACTCTGTTGCAGCCATCTTAAAACTATTATGCCAATCCACTTTTTGTGAAGTAAGGAGGTCCTTTCAGTTTGGTCTTCTAATTGTTCATAAAGGAGGTCTTTAAACATGATTTGACCTTCATCTGGTTTACACAAAGGAGGCCTCTAAACAAAAAATTATCTTTATAAGACACTGTGCCACATAGTCCTTTCGAAGGTGGCCTTTTAAACTCGAAACTTGAATTTATCCTCTGATTGAGAATATCTAAAAAAAACAAATTTCTTGTATCCACCAAGAATTGGTCTCCTATCATTTGATGGAAGCACCCTTTGACTGAATATGAATTATGTCTTCATCACCTTTTTTAACCCTTTGAATGAGATGATTCATAGTGCAAATATTTTGGAGAGCTGACCCTTTGCTTTTTGTGAATGAGGCCCTCAAACAGTGAAAGTTTCACCTATCTTAACAATGTGCCCTCTATTTTTTAAATGAGCTTGGAAAAGTTATTCTTGGTGCATGCCCTTCATTCATCATTTGGAGATATTAGTTATGATAAACCATAATGGATCTGTT
Source organism: Pinus albicaulis (assembly GCA_034641835.2). NCBI lineage: Eukaryota > Viridiplantae > Streptophyta > Pinopsida > Pinales > Pinaceae > Pinus > Pinus albicaulis. Next base: position 753,186,352 of record CM076576.1, on the reverse strand, counting down.
AAATAAAAATTCCCTTTTCACATGCACCTGCTATGTGAATGCTTCTTTATACTAGTTTGCAGAAGTGACTAGAAACAGAGCTTGGTCTACCAATTTTACCATTCAGATGAGGTTGTTTTAATCAAAATTATAACCTCTGATTTATCCTTTGAAGGAGGTTTTCATAAACATAATATCAGAGGCCTTTAACACCAGCATGTCAACCTTTTTCTTGTGATATGAAAAATGTCATTCAATCTATGAACTCTCATTTGTTTCACCACTGTTTCTCAACTGGTCTTACCAACAGAGACTTTCTTAAACACAACATTTTAAACTCTGCTATGCATTCTTTGTTCATCTTTGGAGGAGGTGGCACAAAAAAACTCCTGAAGCTACTTAAAAACATGCTGACCCTTTTCTTATTAGTGAAGGAGGTCACAAAAATATGTCTTTTACCCTCTTCTTTTATATGAAGAAGGTTCCATCATTTGTTTCTAACCCTCTGTTGTTTAAAGGAGGTTTCTATCACTGTGTTTCTAACCCTCTACTTAATATTTGAAGGAGGTCATATTAAACACAAAATATTCATCTATTTCAACGTTTTACCTTGCTCTGTATGTTTGTTTGAAGAATGCCAATAGGAAACAAAGTGGAGTTTGACATTTATCATTGATAAAATCACTTGAAACTAATGTCATCTTGCTTTATGAGGCCTTGTCTGAGATGTATATATCCTTTTGTAAAATATCATTGTGAACACAAGACCAGAAGAAATGCGATTTGTATATGGAGAGTGTTTGTTGCTATACATCATTGAGCTATATTTTCCCTTGACTGTGTTTTCAGAGGTATATTGAAATTTCCTTTGAATAATTTTTCACATCCTAGGTTCAAAGTAACATAAGAAGCAGCTGTATTCTTATGCCCTACATGATGATGCCCTTTGGAAAGATTAGGCAGCACTGCTTTTGGAGGATATTATGGAGCACTCTTGATCAGCATCACTCAGTCTTTTGTATTCATGTGACTTGGAGAATGATCTATGTTCTTCAGGCAACTTTTGGATTTAAAACCATATATATTAGTTGCTCTTTACTCACTGCACTTCATTTGCGTTATTGGTGGAAAATCCCTTCAACATGAGAAACCTGTTTGAACTTGTCTCTTTGCTCTCATTTGCATACTGATAAACATTCAATTACACCCCTGCAGAGATGTAAAAAAATATGCTTTTGAACCTTGGAGAGTTCCTTTGGTGTTTCATGGAGATTTTTCCTGATCTAAGCATGTCTCTCCAGATAGTGAACATCCTCATCTTTTCCTGATTTGGATCTTTGCTGAAATTCTTCCTAAATGAGACAAAGTGACCTCTTAGTGGTGCGCGACCTATGGGTAGATCAAGGCATGTTTTGAAAAATAGGGAAAGATTCATGGCTGACTAGTACTAGACACAGGCTTTTTGGCTTAGGATATCTTAGCCAAGGAGAAACTCCCTAAACACCACTTTCTAACTTAGAGACAATAGTCACAGATTCTGAGTGTTTTCTTATGCATGATCAGATTTTCATATGACAAGATGATTAGGGATAGAGGAGCATACACTTTGTCAACTTTCGGACAGTGAATGGCATGAGAGACAAGGGAAAATGATAAAAGAGAAGCAGAGTTATGAAAGCTATAGACAGGGAGACTTTGCTGAAGTGAGATATGACTTGAATAACGAATATTGTTCTCATCATAGACTGACAGGGAGGGGTAGGAGGACAAAAATTTGTTTCAGGTGTTTTCTAGATGACAAATTGACAGATTGAGATTAGCTTCTAGAAAACTTAGCTAAGGAATCTAGTCATCAACAACATGTAAAAAGTACTGATGACTAATATTGGCTCCATTTGGGGAGGGTAGCTCTTTTTCAAGAGGTGTCCAGAGTTGTAGATCTCTGTCTTGTGAAGACCAGTGCCTTATCCATTGGCACAAATTTCTCTCTTTCTTGATGCTATTTCTGAAAATTGACAGCATGATTAGCATCAAAGTCATCTCTACCTACCCAGCTATATTTCCTAACATTTTTTCTTCTTTAGGTGCATTTGGACTAGCAACCTTTCGACATGATATTTTTTAGAAAATAAAACTATCTAATTCTACACTTCTATCTTCTGGGAGTTCATATTAAACTGATGAACTTCTTTGATTCTCTACCTATTCTAGATCGACTGTCAAGATTAAGCTGTTTGACAGGACTTCATTCACTAAAATAAAACATGAAATTGAAAAATGACCAGATCAGGATTAGACAGTTTGATGTGTCATATGTTTGTGGCATAAAGGACAAGCTTCACACAAATATTATTTTCGCACAAAAATGAGATTTAGAAAAATCAGGGCTAGGATACATAGTTTGTTTTTCATCCCTGTTTTCCTCTTTGGTTCTATTTTGAGCGTGTGGAACCAGTATTTTTTCCTAATCTACTTTTATTGAAAAGTCAAGCTTACATATTTTGACTATCATTCTTTTTTACTAACTTATCAACAATCAATTTAAAACATGCTCAGTTATGATTAGGCTAGATAACTGAACAAGACATCTTTTGAGCACTAGTAGTGGCATTTAGACTTGCACACTTTCAGCATGACTATTTTTTGGGTATGGGGCTGTACCATTGCTTTAGAAACTGCCCTATTTTTCTACTTTTCTACTATTTTTGTATTTTGTATTTTTTTACTTTTTCTTCGAACAATCTAAAACTGAAAAGATGCTCACAAGGCTGAGCTTATTTTTCACACCTATCTATCCATCCTAATCTAAAATATACACAACATACATTCATTTAGTGAAATCTCTTTTCCAACAAAGCCAATCAAGAAGATGATTCCATGAAGGATTTAGTTTCAGATTTTTTAGAGTGCTGAAGAAATGAAAAGGCCACTTCCACTTTTCTTGTTTTTGAACAGTATTGCCTAAAATTTTTCTCACTCTTTGCAACAGACTGTTATGGGTGGAACGCACTACTCCTTTAGATTTCTCAAGGAAAACAACAAATGGATCTTGGAATAATACCTGATCTAGAGGATTTGATATATAGTCTTCATTCAGGACTAATATTTCTTCCACTTGGCTATATTTGGGACTCTCTTGGGAAAGAAACTCTTCCCCTTGCTCATGATCACTTGAACTGTCAGACTCCTCATATATTGCAGTGTAGTCTTCTTTCCAAGCTGATGTGTTCTGATTAAGTGGACTGAAAACTGTGTGAAGGTCATCATGTTGATGAGCAAGGATACCCTTTGGCAGTAAATCCTCTTGAGAGGATAGTGTGACCACCCTTATGTGATTATCAACCTTTATTTCTTCATCTGCAATTTGTAACTCAATGGAACTTGGTGGCTGCAAATCTCGAGTTAAGGATGATTCCATGTCCAAAATGATTTCCTCAACCATTTCAGGAAAAGGCTTCTCTTTTACAACATGCTCAAGAATTTCATCATCCTCCTCAACCTCATCATCAAAGCTGAAAGACTGCTGATTTCCAATTATGTGAACGTTGTTTCTGATGGATTGAGGTGAAGTAAAGCAAAGAGTCAGAGACTCTTTACTTACTTCTAACTCTCAAGGCTCTCCTCATCAGTTTCATAACTCATCAGTTTCATAGGTGACCTGTATTGGTTTCTTACTTTTTTCAACCTGATGATAATGAACTTCGTCCCACAAATCATCTGTTGATTGCTCTGCAAGGTTAGTTTCTGTTTGGATATCATAAGCATCAACATATTGATCAAACCTTGGAGAATCATTAATATAAGTAATGTCACCAGCCATGCATATTGGACTATCAGATTGCTTCTCTTCAAATTGATTTACAAATCTATTTTTTGACTCATGGTATGCAATATTAACAGGAGAAATATCAGAAACGTTTTGGTCATATGAAGTTTTAGAGGTTTTCTGCATGTTTATAAGTTTATCTATTTCCTCTTCAGTTAAAAAGGGGGGCATTTTCATCTCTCTTTGGATATAACTACAATAATATTCTTTCTCTTGGGAAAGCTGATTTGGAGGATGAATGTCTTTTTGGGCTTCACCTATGAGAGATGATGAATCATCACTTGTGCCTTTAGAGAGATCCTATGGGTTCTCTTTCATTTCTTGATTGTTTTCATCTTCAACCAATTCTTCCTGATGTTTGGGATAGTTAGCATGTAATTCATGAGTTTCTTCTGATAGATTTTCAGGAGGCCAATTTGCTCATATGAACTCAAATGACTCAAAGCATAAAGGTAGAGATCCTACAGGTTTTGATTTTTCTTCTATTTCAGATTTGAATTCATCCTCAATCAACTCTTCTTGATTTATGTGATAGTTAACTTGAGAAAATTTATGGGTTTCCTAAATGACTGCTAAGAGATCTTTAGGATGAAAATTTCCTTTCAAAATCTGGAATGAATTAAAGCATAAGGGTAGAGATTCTAAAGGTTTTGATTCTTCTTCCATTTCAGATTTGAATTCATCCTCAATAAACTATTCTTGGCCACCAAGATGGTTGTCTTGAGTATGAAAAGCATGAATATCCTCTAATAGATCCCTAGGATGTCAATTTCCTAAGTCTTCATCAATGTTCACAAGGTGTTGTATGAGGTCTTCAGATTGATCACAACAATTTTCAGCCAATGATAGAGATGGACAACGCCTTATATAGTGTTTATAAAATAATTTGTGGAAATCCTTCAAAGAAAACAAGATGCCAGGTTCTAGCCATTCATACCAATTTCTCGCCTTATCTTCTAATGTTGCCATAAACATTTTCATGAGGCAGTTCTCATGCCATTCAACCTTCAACCTCCATATGTGTATATGAAATTTGATGAGGTGTAACAAGGGTTCATCAACCTTTTCATCTCTAAAGATAGGTAGGTTTTTCATCCAATTTATTTCAGGCATCTTGTGTGGGAATCCAGAGATATGATCTCTGTTCATCGGAGCATATCTCCATTGTATCCTTGGATCCATATTTGTTAATCAGAAAGTATCACTGTGTCTTTTCAACCAGTCTAAAGTTCTCTACCAGTGGAGTCTTTTGGTCTAATGAGGGTTGTGGAGTCGCCAGGTGGAAGATTTTAAATTTTCTATCCACCATCAGCATGATTGGGATTGTTCAATGCATTCCAGGAGATTTTATAAGGACTAGTGGAGTAATAGGCCTACTGGAGGCTAGTGAAGTCGCCAGGTGGATGTTTTCAGTTGTTTTGAGGGTATATGTGTATGGTCCACCACCAATACTGACAAAAAACCAATCTAAGGATGTTTTTGGGTTTTTCTGAGTTTCTTTATGTAGCCTTGAGGTTTGTAAGAGTTTCCTATAACTAAATCATCATTTTGCTAAGATGGTGAAAGAGCTAGTTTCTACTTTTTGGACAACACTTAAGTTTTCTAAGTTTGACTAAGACTTTGAGAGTTCCTAAGGGATACCTAGGATGTTTTGAATCAATGTCCCACCGTGATTTCCATTATGTTAGTGTGGCGATGAGGTGGTTTAAAATCACTGGGTATTATTTAATTGAGGGATTCTGAATTCCTAAGGTATACTTAGATTGTCACTAACTCAGAGTCCAACCATGATCGCCATTATGTTAGGGTCCTGTGATTTGGCAGATTGGCAAGCCAAGTGACAGGGTAACATCAAACCAACTTTGGAGCCCTAGGATCTAGCCTTCCTAGACTCAGAGAGGGCTCTCTCTATTATGAAAGGGATGTAGACTTGTTTGATTCTTATGTATTTGATTTTAGGCTAGTTGTTAAGTATGTTTTTAGTTTGTTTTAGGTTTTTGAGGGAGGAACTGATCAAAGGATAAATAGATTAAAGGATTGTCAGATCAACTGGGCTATGGGGTTGAAAAGGTTGAGAATGCCTCAAATGGTGGACAAGGTATATTGCAGGGCCGATTTGGTCGAGATAAATGGATTCTTTTAAGTGAAGTGAAATGAGATGGACACTAAGGTTGTGAAAGACAAAGAAGTTTTAAGCACAAATATTTTTACAGAAAACATCCATGTGGTAGGGCTAACCATTAATCACTATAAATCAAACTCAAACTGATAGATGCATAAAATAAACATTCAGGCGATACATAGAAGTATAAAACCCTCTAACTTTGGGAAAATCACCTTCAAAATTTTGGGAAAACAACTAAGTCAAACAAACAACTCAATCTATGAAGAGGTAACTCCTAAACATCATATTTTGAGCTATCAGGAACTTTGAACTAAGATTGCAGAGCATGGGAAAAGGGCAAGATCAAAACAAGACCTCTTTGGTTTAACTAGGACAATCAAATATTCAGAGAAAGGTTTCATTGATGGGGTTTTGGATAGCTATGAGTAAGCAGGGCCTGCCGTGAATCATAATATATAGCATACATAATAACCATTAATGAAATTGATAACAAGTTCTTATGGTATCAAAGAGCAGTTAAGAATTCTTTGACATAACCAAGAAAGAAGAAAAACATAGAAGCTGTAATGAATCAAGAAACTTGAGGTGCCTCCATGGGCATGTCTCAAATCTATTCTTTACTGACCTAAAGCAAGCAATAAGCATGAAAAAATGTATGATAAACTAAGGAAACATAACAAATAAGGAACACTATACCATTCACCAAGCCATGGAATCCTACAAACAATCCTCTTCCACCATCCAAGACAAACAAGAAATCATCCACTTCATGAGACAAAGTATTTCTTCAAAGCTTGTAATACCATATATTGCTCTATAACATCAAGTTCAGCCTCTGATTACAATGAATCCTCTTGGAATATATAGGCCAAAGAGGAGGAAACCCAACTAGGGAAACTAGAAGGCCATTAACCAAAAACAAATATCTAAACTTGTCCTTGAGGCTTTGCAAAGCCCAAGGCACAAAATATCCTCTAAAATATCTTAAAATGCTAAAAATAGAAATAAATTTGACTTTCCATGACTGACAAGAGCTAAAAAAGGCTTAACGCACATTTGGATGAGCATCTTCAAAAAACTGCCTTTTTTGCCAAAATGCTACAGGAGCGTTGCAGCAAAAAATTTCCTGTCTTGCAGAGTACTTTTGAGGGACTTCCCGATGTCAAAATGCGGCCCGTGATGGCTCGTTGGAAAGCCCTAGATGTCTAATTTCTGGAACTACTTGATTTTTTATAAAAATTATCCCTATAAGTCTATCAAAAAGTGGACTTAGTGAAAAAACCGAGGAGGGTCGCGCTTGATGATATTTGAGGCAGAAAGGTAAAATTTGATTGTTTTTTGCCTCTTTGGGGGACCAAAACACCTTATTTCGATATGAAATTTTATGAGTAGGTGACCTAAAATTTAATACATCCAAAAAAATAACTTTCATGAGCTGAAGATGCTCCAAGAAAAAATGGCAGCGCCTTGAAAAATGTGCAATTAGGGCCAAAAAACACAAAAAACTAAATCATGTCAAAATTTGCTCAATTTTGGTGAGAAAGCCCCTTATGGGTTCTTAGAAGCATGCAAGGAATCTGACGCCAAGATTTCAAGCCCAGATATTCCTTTCTCCACTTTTTCTACTAGGCGCCTCTTTCGGGCAGCTTTGAGCCTTTCTTGAGCAAGTTTGAGCTTTCTTCGGGCAAATTGGTTCAACTTCTTGTAGTGCCCAGTCATCTTCCTTTGCAAATCCAAGTCTCTATTAGCTTTCTATAATTTATCCTCCAAATTATTTTTGGCTCTTTCAAGCCATGATTCTTTATCATTTTCTATTTCTTGGGTGAGCAATTGAGTGAGAGGATAAGATCGAACAAGGGCTGCCTCTTCTTCCTTAGTTTTCTCCAAAGCTTTCCTAAGGCCCAAATTCTTAGGCATTTTTCTTATTGGCTACTCTTATTCTTTAGTGTCATCAAATTTTCCCATAAACTCTTCAAGCTTGACTTGTGCTTTGTAGGCTTCCCTTTGGTATTTGAAAGCCTGGGCCTCATAAACTGCCATTTGACCACTCATTTGTTTGTTTTTCATCTGTATAACATGTATGAGGTCCTTTGAACTTTCTAGATCAGCTTCCAAGTCATGAATATGGGCTTCTATGTTTTGCAAAAGAACCTAAAGAATTCTAGCTTCATCATCCCCAGCATCACTATCTATCTGTATGATGTCAAACTCCCTTTCCTTTTCATGAATACTCTCCTGTTGTTCCTCTTTTTATTTACCCTTGCCTTGGGTAGAATTCTTGGTCCTTTTCCTCTTTTGAAATTTGACAATACTCTTCTTAGGCAGTTTGCCTCTACTTCTTAGCGCTCTTGTGACATTGCTAGTCAATGCTGGAGTGATCTTCTTCTTTTTAGATCTAATGTTTCTAGGCTTCACCACTTTTGGAGGAAGAGTCATGGCCCCTTGCCTAGGAGAGGTAGCTAGCACATGCTCTTGGCTGTGTTGAGGAGAAGAGAGAGGAGGTTTCATTACTTGCACTTGCTCAACTTGGTCCTTTACCCTGTTGCCTCCATCATCATCTACTCTAGCTTCACCTTTGTCACTGTATTCTTCACTGTTTTGATTTTGTTTAGGGCTGACAACTTCATCATATTTTTCTGCTGCTTGACCATCTTTACTGTCTGCCTGTAGACTGCCTTGTTTATCCTCATCTCTGTCTTGAATTTTTTGAGGGCTACTACCACGGTCACTTTGCATGCTGTCACCTCCCTCACTGTTTTCTTTAGCCTCTGTGTGTGGACTGCCTTCATGGTCACTTTGCCTTTCTCCACTGCTTTGAACCTCTTCACCTTGCTCTCTATCACCACTAGCTGGCTACCCTTCATCATCACTACTTTGCTTCTTGTCACTTTGCCCTTCCTCATCACTAGTTTACTTAGACTTCTCTCCTTCACTCTCAATCATGGGGGATTTTTTCTTTTTAGGAGTAGATTTACTAGAAGAAGGAGAATCATGGTGAGTGGATGGTGAGGAAAGCACATGAGATGGGCCATGAGATGAAGAGGCCATAGCAAAATCAGGATGGGAGATGAAGGATTCCCAAGAAACTCCCTTTTTCTTGAGTTGATGGAGGATGATGATCTTGATAAGGGAATGATGAAACAAACAAGCTTGTTGTTGAGTAGAGGGCTTCTTTTGGACAGTTGAGGCCATCTTGTCAATGCGTCTGCAAAGGAAAAAATGGAGGTTCAAATCCTAGGTCCTAGTGAAGTGCGTCAACAATCGGATATGGTATGAATAGACTCTAGAGTATCTCCCTTCATATGTAACGAATCTCATGATGACCTTCATGAGAGGTGCGTAACTGTTCAATAGATGAGAAAAGGGGAAGATGGCCTTGCATTCATTTTGGTAAGCAGGCTTCAGAAAGGGCTTGTAGTGATCCAGGCTCAAATAGGCTTGCTTGAACCATTTCTCACCAAGATAGGGGATCTTGGTGGCTTTTGATACTGCTTTAGTACTGAGAATGAAATCAAGGCCTGTTATGTGAATTTTTCCTTCTTGCAGCCTTAAAGAAAAAAAATGTGTTAAAGGAGGGTGATTTTTTACCTCTTGAACTCTTTGGCAAAAATCAAGGCACCCTACTTCATTAAAATTGAAGAGAACCGAAGGGGATTCATTTATCTCTTGAGTTGTAATAGGCTCAAACCTATTGTGATATCCACTTTTCTATCCTTCTTTGGAGGCATTTTCGCTTTCTGATACCCTTCACTGACTTACCAAAACAAGACCTTGAACTGTACTGAAAAATAGACCCCTTCTTTGAGCACTGATTTTCTCTTTAGTTGGCAAACAAGTATTTGTTAAATGAAAAAAAAAATATTTCTCCAGAACTGTGTCTTGATCAAAGAGGCCTTTAATAAGATCTATTTGTGGTTTTTGAAGACAAGTCGCCTTTTTTTTTTGACACAAAACTCTTTCCCCTCAATCACTGCTTTTTGAAATCACTGTTTAAGAGGTGAGAAAACCCCTTATAAACTGATCAAAACTCTTTCCCCCAATCACTATATTTCTTTGTCTCTAAGGAAAGAGTACACTCTTGAAAAAACACTATGTTTCCCCTTTGAAAAAAAAAATGTCCTTTCTTTCCTAGGCAAGAAGATAATTTGTTGGATGAAGTTTTAGCTTGTTTATCTAAATTAGTATCTCCACTTGTTACTGAGAAAAGGTCTTCAAAAAAATCCCATTTTTCTCTCTATAAGACTATGTTTATCTCCCTTGACTATTCATAATAAGAAAACCCTCTTAAACTAACAAATATACCTTTCTCCTTTAATCACTGTTGCTCTGTATTTTTAATGAACAAGGCAGTTTTAAGAGTAACTGTATTTTCTTAGGGCATTGGCAAACAAGTTTTTTGATCTTGAGTTTAGGACTGTTTCTCTCTTTAGCACTCAATTGTTCTTCTTTGTTTGATAAACAATTCTTTGCAAACAAACATACTTCTAACCCTTCTCAATATCACTAATCTCAGACCTTTTCTATGCCTTTCAAAATATAAAACTAGGTAAAAAAACATAAATACCTTCTTAAGAAGCTTCTTAGTAGCATTTGAAGATAGAATCCTTGTGCAAAATTTTGGCCTTTAACACTTCTGAGCATCCTTTGAAAATCTGTGTTGACAGTGGCCCGGGTGCCCGGGCTGTGGGCCGTTCAGGGGTGGCCCGAGAGGTGTTGAAAATGGGCATGCAGAGGTAGATAAAGAGGAGTTCAAGGGTAGAAAATGGAAGCTGATAATGGTGAGGGCACAAGTCAGTTGGGAGGAGTTGTATTAAAAGCCCGAGCGCTTGGATAATGGCACAAGAAGCATGGGCGCCGCGTTTAGGAGTGGCCCGGGCAGTGGGCCGTTCAGAGGTGGCCCGAGCCATTCAGAGATGGGATATACAGAGGTGAAATAAGACAATTGCAAGGGCTAAATATAAAGGATGGTGAGGGAAAGAGTATAATGCAGGTGGGAGGAGTTTGATACATAGCCCAGGTGCTTGTTTGAAGGTAGAAATGGTAAACACACCGCGTTCAGATGGGCACCGGGAGCCGGGCACAGGCATGCCATGCAACCACACAGGCACACCGCGTTGTGTGAAAAGTTATATTGTAGGTACCTACAGGCGTGTCGCGCATCCAATCAAGCCCTAAATGACTTAAAAATGCTCAAAGCCTGTTTCTCTCCTCCGTGGCTTGGTTTGCAAGATGAAAAATGATATGTTTCTCGTGCCTCTTATAGTTTTGGAGGTTTTTAAACCATATTTCCCTCCTTTGTTAATTTAAAAAAAAAAAACAAACTTCCCCCTTGTCTTTGTAGATATTTGAAAATGACTTGGTGCATTTGTTTTCGGGATTTGAAGAAGCCTTCTTTTTTTGCTTGCTTGAAAGAAACTTTTGAAAAATGACTGATGTCTTCTATATCTGATGTCACTGAAAATTTCCTCTCAAACCTATATTCAACCCTGATGATCTTTTAATCTTCCGCTTGTCATGAAGGAAATATAAAACTGTGCTTTGTCTCTCTTTTTTTACAAAGGAGTTTATCATAAAAGCACTACTGCAGCCTCTCAATCACCACAATGCATCCTCTATTTTTATGAAGTGAAGGAGATCCTAAATCATGTGTTTGTCTCTGTTTTTTTGCAAAGAGGTCACTATATAAACTCTGCTGCAGCCATCTTAAAACTACTATGCCAATCCACTTTTTGTGAAGTAAGGAGGTCCTTTCAGTTTGGTATTCTAATTGTTCATAAAGGAGGTCTTTAAACATGATTTGACCTTCAGCTGGTTTACACAAAGGAGGCCTCTAAACAAAAACTTATCTTTATAAGACATTGTGCCACATAGTCCTTTCGAAGGTGGCCTTTTAAACTCGAAACTTGAATTTATCCTCTGATTGAGAAAATCTAAGAAAAAAAAAATTTCTTGTATCCACCAAGACTTGGTCTCTTATCATTTGATGGAATCACCCTTTGACTGAATATGAATTATGGCTTCATCACCTTTTTTAACCCTTTGAATGAGTTGATTCATAGTGCAAATATTTTTGAGATTTGACCCTTTGCTTTTTGTGAAGGAGGCCCTCAAACAGGGAAAGTGAGTCACCTATCTTAACAATGTGCCCTCTGTTTTTTAAATGAGCTTGGAAAAGTTATTCTTGGCGCATGCCCTTCATTCATCATTTGGAGAGATTAGTTATGATAAAATATAATGGATCTGTAAAATAAAAAATCCCTTTTCACATACACCTTTTGTGTGAATGCTTCTTTATACCAGTTTGCATAAGTGACTAGAAACAGAGATTGGTCTACCAATTTTACCATTCAGATGAGGTTGTTTTAATCAAAATTATAACCTCTGATTTATCCTTTGAAGGAGGTTTTCATAAACATAAGATCAGAGGCCTTTAACACCAGCATGTCAAACTTTTGCTTGTGATATGAAAAAGGTCATTCAATATATGAACTCTCATTTTTTTCACCACTATTTCTCAACTGGTCTGACCAACAGATACTTTATTAAACACAACATTTTAAACCCTGCTATGCATTCTCTGTTCATCTTTGGAGGAGGTGGCACAAAACAACTCCTGAAGCTACTTAAAAACATGCTGACCCTCTACTTATTAGTGAAGGAGGTCACAAAAATGTGTCTTTTACCATCTGCTTTTATATGGAGGTTCCATCATTTGTTTCTAACCCTCTACTCTTTGAAGGAGGTTTCTATCACTGTGTTTCTAACCCTCTACTTATTATTTGAAGGAGGTCATATTAAACACAAAATCTTCATCTATTTCAACACTGTACCTTGCTTTGTATGTCTGTTTGAAGAATGCCAATAGGAAACAAAGTAGAATTTTACATTTATCATTGATAAAATCACTTGAAACTAATGTCCTCTTGCTTTATGAGGCCTTGTCTGAGATGTATATATCCTTTTGTAAAATATCACTGTGAACACAAGACCAGAAGAAATGTGATTTGTATGTGGAGAGTGTTTGCTGCTAGACATCATTGAGCTATCTTTTCCCTTGAATGTGTTTTCAGAGGTATATTGAAATTGTCTTTGACTAATTTTTCACATTCCAGGTTCAAAGTAACATAAGAAGAAGCTGTCTTCTTATGCCCTACATGATGATGCCCTTTGGAAAGATTAGGCAGCACTGATTTTGGAGGAGATTATGGAGCACTGCTGATCAACATCACTCAGTCTTTTGTATTCATGTGACTTGGAGAATGATCTCTATTCTTTAGGCAGATTTTGGATTTAAAACCATATATATTAGTTGCTCTTTACTCACTGCACTTCATTTGCGTTATTGGTGGAAAATCCCTTCAAAATGAGAGACCTGTTTGAACTTGTCTCTTTGCTCTCATTTTCATACTGATCAAAATTCAATTACACCCCTGCAGAGATGTAAAAACATATGATTTTGAACCTTGGAGAGCTCCTTTGGTGTTTCATGGAGATTTTTCCTAATCTAAGAATATCTCTCCAGATAGTGAACATCCTCATATTTTCCTGATTTGGATTTTTGCTAAACTTCTTCTTAAATGAGACAAAGTGACCTCTTAGTGGTGTGCGACCTATGGATAGATCAAGGCTTGTTTTGCTAAATAGGGAAAGATTCATGGCTGGATGGTACTAGACACAGGATTTTTGGCTTAGGATATCTTAGCCAAGGAAAAACTCCCTAAACACCACTATCTAACTTAGAGACAATAGTCACAGATTCTGAGTGTTTTCTTAGGCATGATCAGATTGTCATATGACAAGATGATTAGGGATAGAGGAGCAGACACTTTGTCAAATTTCAGACAGTGAATGGCATGAGAGACAAGGGAAAATGATACAAAAGAAGCAGAGTTATGACAACTATAGACAGGGAGACTTTGCTGAAGCGAGATATGACTTGAAAACTAAAGATTTTTCTCATTATAGGCTGACAGGGAAGGGTAGGAGGACATAAATTTGTTTGGGGTGCTTTCTAGATGACAAATTGACAGATTGAGATTAGCTTCTAGAAAACTTAGCTAAGCAATCTAGTCATCAACAACATGTAAAAAATACTGATGACTAACAGAATATACAATAGAAGATAGAGGGGTTTTTAGCACCAATATTTCCCTAGGAAAATATTTGTGTTATGGTTTGATTTGTTTTCTTCTGTACTTGTTGTGATTGGCAATCGTGTTTATTTTCTGAAATTAATTTGTAGAAGGATTCAGTATCTTGCTTTAGCATATCACATGATCAAATTAAATCCATTGGTATACATATCCTGGTTGGTATATGGTTTCTCGGGGGGAGATCTTCAATCAACATTCTTAGCTGCGTACTCGGTCCCCTGCGAGTGAGGGTACGAACCTCCTTGCTGATGGTGGTATGATGACACCTTATTGGTCATATTCTAGAGAGGTTAATGATGAATCTGATGGTAGCCTGGTTGTGTGATGTTCTAGTTAGGATCATACGAGTAACCTGGGTATAGGATACTGCTCCCTAGGTGACCTTGGGTCAATGACCTGATTAAGCCGTCTGTAGTATTCAATGCGTTTGGCGATTCTTTGTAAGTTTGTAGGCGTGGGGCTTTAGGCAGGATGTTGTAAATGTATCTTAACTGGGTGTATATAAGTTCGATTTGTTGGGCATTATTAATGGCATCCTCCTCGGAGGTAGGTCCTTGGGTTGCAACATATTTTTAAATATTTACTGTGAGAGTCTTCAAAAATACGTCTAGTAAAAATATATCATCGAGTTTGGCTTTGCATAAAATTTGACGTCTTCGCCATTCATGTAGATGGTCCGAGTCAGTAACTCCATTCCTAAATCATGGTAGATGGGTAACTGAAAATATGCCAGGAACACAGTAGCGAGGGCGCTAAAGTTCCCATGTGAAGAAGAAGGATGCTCCACATACCATTTCGCGGCTGGTCTGGTTAAGGTTCATTGAAATAGTCTTAGTCGAATAGTATCATCAATAATACGATTGGATGAACACCATAGGTGGAAAGTCATTACATGATTTTCAGGGTCTTCTGCTTGCTTCCCTTCAAATTTTGGAATTTCCGAAGGGAGTTTCGTGGGCATGGGGGGGAAATTGGTGTTGTACGCAATGGGATCATTTGTTAGCTTTGATAGACCTGGGAGGTTTAATGATGCTACGAAAGGCAACTGAGTATTGAGTGCCATTGTGAACTGTGGAAACACAGGAATCTGGTTGTGTGTGGGGGGTGTCTGGGGGATATTACCCTGTGATGTACCCTATTGTGTGTTATGTTGACTCCCTGAAGGGGTGGCTCTCCTCTTCCCTCTGGGTGTTGTGGGAGGAGTTGTATGTGGTGATCGTGTGGGAGTTTCCACAGGTGTGGCGTTAGGTGACCCTTGTGAAAAATCATAAATTTGGATTCCTAGTGCAACAAATCTGAATTACTTCTCCTATTATTTTGATAATTATTTCATTACATTGAAATACCGAAGTAATTTCTTGAAGTAGTCTACACAAATAATGTTGCATAATAAATCTAAGTGTTGAAACAAACTGAACAAAATGCAATGAAAAACAACCACATTTGACACAGTTATTTTTGGACTAAGTCCATAGAAAAACCCAACTTAGGAAAACCGGTGCAGCAGATCTGAGAGTTTTATATTATTAAGCAGTAGAATCTAGAGTACAACTAGGGTGCCAATATCTGGCTCACCCTTCAGAGAAATTTAGACAGCTGATGAAATTGTGAGATATACCTCACTCTGCAAATCCCCGGCTGATCTGAACAATGCTGGTAAAGCCCTTCTTTGCCTCTGCGCGATGCCTACACTGGAACTACATAAACCTGCATGGGAAATCTTTAGAACTGTGTTACCTTTGGTCAACAACTGATCTAAGCTGATCCAAAATTAGAATTTGGCCTTCCTAGCTCAGAAACCCTTGCTCCCACCTATCTCCGGACTGGATCAAAGAAACATTACGTCACTTCTGCGTGAGTTCCTTTAGGAATTGTGTCACCCCTCCAGGTGATTGCATTGTCTCTCTCTGCGTCACTGCTTCCTCTCTATGAAATGCACTCCTAGTCCTCCTGACCCATTTTTTATTTTGCCCCTCTCTGAATCTGATCACTAAATCAACATCACTTAGCAAACCCTGCCCTAGTGATTCAATTCTGACCAAAAGCTATTTCTCCTCACACAAAATTGAAAATTCCAAATGCTCAATGTGCTCAATGTGATTTCCATAGACCCCTCACCCTCCTTCTTATAATATTCTGTTGACCCTTAAACGATCAATATTAAAACATAATCAAGGGCTAAAATTAACTTGGAGGTGATCCATGACTTTATCTAGAAGATTCACACTTAGTTTAATTAACACCCTTTAATTAATCAGTTTCCCTAAGTTTAGACTTAGGAAAACATTAAAAAACGATTAATTAATTTAATTAAACCATCTCTAAGTGGAATTTCCAAAACCATTTCTGGGTTTTATGGAATACATGTGTCTTAGCATATATACAAAGTTACAAGGCTAGAGCACATCTGATGCTACCATAAATCAACACTCCCCCTTAGCGAGGAAAGTGCTCTAGAAAAATAACTCAATGTGTTGCTGATCTGACTTCTGGAACATCTACTGTTGTGTTGTTGATTTTGCTCACCAACAATGAACAAAAATGTTTCATCTATACTACTATTGTCTCTGTAACCTGCTGCCAACTGCCATTGTACTGCAAATCCCTTTGAATTTTGCAACAATGTTGCTGCACTACGTGAGTAGTAGCATTGCTCTGCACTGCATGAGCACTACTCTGCATTGCATTGCACCACTTGTGCACTGTGTTGCTGCTGCTCATATGCTATTGCTGCTCATCTACTACTGCACTGTTTCTAATTGCAACAAAAAAATATCTGAAATTGGACAAGTAAATCTACAACTGAAAAATAAGACTGTCTGCTACTAGCTTCTGCATTAGTATTCTTAAAAATATTTTTTTTTCTACTTTGCATTGCATGAGCATTGCACTACACTGGGTTGCACCAGTGTGCGCTACGCTGCTACTGCTCAACTACTGATGCTGCTACTCCCTCTCTGCACTGATCAGGCTCTAGTACTGTTGGCTACTGCATTTCCTTCTCATCTTCCGCTGTAATTGTCCATCCTGCTACTATCTTTAGGATGTCGTAGCTCACATGTGATCCAAGAGTTTGGAAATACTCAATGATCCTACCACTTGTAGATTCTGGATCTACAACTCCAAGTCAGCCATTTCTCTCCTTTCATAATATGAGCTAGCATAGCACAATCTCCTTCTGCCTCAATCTTGGCATCTCCGGCTTGAGGATCTTGCTTCTCCTCTTTATCCTTTTTCTTAAGAGGAAATTGTGTGGAATAATGTCCCATTTATCCACACTTGAAGCACTTGATATTAGACTGATATTTCTTCTTCTGCCTCGGTTTCCCATTTGATGCAAGGGCTATGTTTTCTTCCTCTTCCTTCTTAACCTTCGAACTACTGTTGCCATCCTCAATATGGATTTTGAGGAGGTCTCTCCTCATATCTTCTTACTACAAGGCTGCCCACATCACCTCCCATCCTGGGAGTCTTTCTCTGCCCAAAATTCTTTGGAAAAAAGCCTGGTAATATTCTGAAATAGAGTTCATAGTGAGACTGACCAGCTCTAATTCTCTAGGAGCTACCCCTACTACTAACAGTTGATCTCGGTTCTCTTGAATTCAAGACAAGAAAGAGTCAAAACACTCTCCCTTCTACACTCTAGTATTACGGATCTTTTCTTCCAGGTACATCTTCCGCTGCTCGGAAGATCTTTGGTATAGCTTTTCTATCCCTACCCACATTTCTCTAGCAGTGCCATTTGCTGCTATGTGAGGTAATATGTGATCCTTCACATCATCTAGGATCAATCGCTTAGCTCTTGCCATATTCTTCTTGAATTGTCTCAGATGTGTTGCATCGAAGGGTTCTGCAACTGCACTTTCAATGAGGGCCTTTAGATCATGATCATCAAGGAGAAACTCAATGCTTGATTTCCAAGTAACATAGTTGGAGGCACCTTCCAATATATCTTGGTCACGTAGTCCATTGTTGTCCATCTCCTCAACTGTCGATTTATTTCTCTAATCCTTTGCTCAGCTAGACTTACACACTCCTTGTGGAGTAAGTCACTACTTCTGTTTTTGCACGGGAAAACGGTCAAGAAATCCCCAATATGTGTTTTTCAGAAATTTTATGATTCTTATGCAACCACTCTTAATGTTGTGCATTAACTACGTCCTTCAATTATGCTGGTCTACTATGCTGCCTCTTCTGCAACTGAAAATTCTTACCCCGTTGTCAACTCTCTCAAAGGGAACGTTTTTCTGCGCTGGATTTCCCTCTTGGCCTGGACAACATAATCTCTGGGAGGGTCTTCTACTGCTTACGGAGATCCCAGTCTCTCTTGCATTGATATTCTAGTTCACTCTTGTTTCTCCTACACTTTAGCTTGAATAAGCTCTGATACCATGTGAAAAATCCTAAATCTAGATTCCTACTGCAACAAATCTAAATTACTTCTCCTATTATTTTGATAATTATTTCATTACATTGAAATACCAAAGTAATTTTTGAAGAAGTCTACACAAATAATGTTGCGGAATAAATCTAAGTGCTGAAACAAAGTGAACAAAATGCAATGAAAAACAACCACATTCGACACGGTTATTTTTGGACTAAGTCCCCAGAAAAAACCAAACTTTAGAAAACTGGTGCAGCATATCTGAGGGTTTTATATTATTAGGCAGCAGAATCTTGAGTACAACTAGGGTGCCAATATCTGTCTCACCCTTCAGAGAAATCTACACAACTGATGAAATTGTGAGATGTACCTCACTCTACAAATCCTCAGTTGATCTGAACAATGCTAGCGAAGACCTTCTCTGCCTCTACGTGATGCCTACGCTAGAATTTCATAAGCCTACGTGGGAAATCTATGGAACTGTATCACCTCTGCTAAAAAAATAATCGAAGCTGATCTGGAACTAGATTTTGGCCCTCCTGGCTCATAAACCCTAGCTCCCAGCTATCTACGGATGGATCACAGAAATATTGCGTCACTTCTGCGTGAGCTCCTTCGGGAACTGTGTCACCCCTCCAGGTGATTTCATTTTCTCTCTCTGCGTCACTGCTGCCTCTCTCTGAAATGCACTCCTGGTCCTCCTGACCAGTTTCTACGTCTGCCCCTCTTTGAATCTGATCACTAAATCTACATCACTTAGCAAACTCTGCCCTAGTGTTTTGATTCTAACCAAAATCTGTGTTTCCTCACACAAACTCAAAAATGGAAAATGCGCAATGTGCTCAACATGATTTCCATAGGCCCCTCACCCTCCTTCTTATAATCTTCCATTGACCTTCAACGACCAATATTAAAACATAATCAAGGGCTAATATTAACTTGGAGGTGATCCATGACTTTATCTAGAAGATTCACACTTATTTTAATTAATACCCTTTAATTAATCAGTTTACCTAAGTTTATACTTAGGAAAACATTAAAAAATGATTAATTAATTTAATTAAAACATCTCTAAGTGGAATTTTCCAAAACCATTTCTGGGTTTTATGGAATACATGTGTCTTAGCCTATATACAAAGTTACAAGGCTAGAGCACACCTGATGCTACCATAAATCAACAACCCCTGGGGGTTTCCAACTAGAGATGCCCTGATAAATGATGAACCAATAAGGGCGGTTATGTGTCATCTTTGATGCTTGAATGGAGAAAGACTTGGCACTCCTCCCTCTAATGGGGGGAGGTCCAAAAAACGTCTAGATTGACGAGGTCCCGTTGGGTTTTTTATGGTGTTGACTCAGTTTGATTTTGGAAATATTTTTTTGTTTTTCTAAGAAGAGAGAGATTATTATCAAAGAAAAATGAGATCACATACATAAAAAAAATCAAAAAATAACAGGTAAGTTTCTCCTTTAGATTAATACTATGTGATCAAGCAATCAAAAAAATATGCTTTTGGTTGTTTCACGTATGATACTCAAAAATTCTAGAAGACCTAATCATCCTCACACTCTCAAATGTAACTGGGCCTTGTGAAGATATCTTCTGATGGGTACTGGGGCTAACGTCCCGAAAGAACTGGCGACACCTTCCAACAGCCGAAGAATTGACCAAGGTAAAGGTAAGAGGATCTAATGTTTCCTGCACGGTCACCTATAGAGAAGGATTCCCTAGATTTGGCCACAAAAGTACCGTCGTCCCACGTGAGCATTCGAGTCTTGAGCTTCTTGGTGTTTAGATACCAGTACCGAGCACTAGATGGGTCAGGTAGCCCCAAATACTATCGCACACACTGGGCCTAAGCTTAACCCCCTATGAATCGAGTCTCTTTAGCTCGGGAATTCTGTTTCATGGATGGATAGATGGATTTTAAGCTCCCTAAATAGTCAACTTCTATGTTTTATGAATGTAGACTGAACATGGCAGCTTATTGGATGTCTATCCCCAATGGTCCTAACCTGAACTACAATTTTTTTTTGGCCCATTTGGGGAGAATTTAAATAGTTCAATTAATGGTTAGTTTTAAGGAGTCTTAATTTTCTTAAGGTGTGCCTTGGTGAAGCGACGGTAAGAAGAGGACCAAAGTCCTAAATTACTGAAGCTTCGTGTGTGTAATGAAGTGTACGATCAAAATGTTATAGGATGTGGATATACGATGATACTTTACACTCATTTCCTAATTATACTATGCTTGGTTGTTCCTTTAAGAAAATAAACAATGTGCGGATAATGGGCCTCTTACAATTTTTCCTACTTAAACTAAATGTTACACTATAGGGAGATGGAAAACTATGAAAAGAAAGCTTTCATATGTGTACCTAGGATCACCAAGAGGTGCAAGGGTGGTAGAGATTATTGGCCTTATTTGATACTTTGATCCTAGTCCTAAATCCCAATGCAAAATTTAAACTAAACTAATGCAAATAAAAATTGAAAAAAAGAAAACTAGCTAAAGATGTGTGGATATGATCCATTGACTTTGCGATAATTAATCCTATGTGTTTGGTGTCGATTATCAGTAACTTGTTCATTCAGATAGCATGTGTGGATTTAAAAACCACTTACTTGCCCCCTAATTAAACTATGTGAATTTTGTGATAATAAACTAAAATTAAAACAATGTAATATCTGAGCTAAAGTTTAGCCAAAATCATGTCCTAGCAGTCAAGAAACACCATAACATAATAATGACAGATTTATTATGGGTTTCCAATCACTTTGCAATTTCTAAAATTGAAGAAAATCAATGAAAAAGTGCTCACTGGTTTCCGCACGGGTTATTTTCACACAGGCCCGCGATTTACGCATATGTCTGGGTTGAACGCACATAGGTTTGTTGTGCATGAAAATTCTGCCTTCTTTGAACTGAATCTCTTCATAGAGGGTGAACGAGAGAAGCTAAGAGAGAGAGAGAAGGAATGGTCTTGCATCAAGCTTGGGTAAGAGAGAGGTCCTGCAAAATAACAACCACTTAGCTTAAGAATAAAAACAAGTGGAGTCGCCAATCCTGTAGTGGTGCATTTCGCACGTGAGTGTACGAAATGCATTGTGCTTGGTACGGTAGGTTTCTTTCCTACAAGTAATGTAACAGGGAAAAATGAGTTGTTAGATGGTTAGTGAGGCATCATAACATGTATAAAACTAGTTATAAAACATAGCATGCTAAAATAGAGGAGGAAACAAGAAACAACAAATACAAATACAATACAATCTCAATATCGAGTTTAAACAAACTAATAATACCAATGGAGAATGAATCCCCTTTTATTATATTTTCGTGGTAAAAAAGAGGTAGAACGCTAAAACACTCAGTGAATCCTTAGAGCTATGGAGCTCTAATATTCAAAGAAAGGAGGACTCTTCCCTTAATATTCTTGCAAGCCTCTCTCTCTCCTTGAATGAGTGGTAGGATAACGAACAACTGATGCACTTATCCTCTTGGATTGAGATGTTGGATGGCCAAAAACTAAATCCCTCCACTCCTTGCTGCTTGGACAACACACTGCTAGTTTGTTCTTGGGCAATTTGGCTAGCATAACAATGTGTTCTAAATTGTTCTTCCCATGGTGGTTTTTTATAGGAAGAATTCAAATTTCCCTCCCTCTCTTGGAACAATTTTGGATGGTGACCAAAGAGTGGAAGTTGATTCCATTGTGTGTTACACTTGAGGCCTCAAGGTGGCTGTCCTTGGTGGCCTTGAGTGGAGAATATTCCTCCTTAATTGTTCCAAGTGGTCCCAGATGGTGACCTTCCAGCATACCTAGGATCACACGACTATTTGAAGGATATCCGCAGATATCTCTGCTACTATTGAAGAAAAGGTTGTGCAGAGCGCTTCGTGTCAGTGCTTTCTGTGCGCTACTTGATAAATTTACCTATTTGAACTTAGAAAAAGTTAAATTTTCCATATTATTTAATGTCTTTATTCCCTATAAATCCTTCTTCTTGACATTTCATGATGTCTTTTACATGTCCGATTTTCTAGTGATATTAGTAGCTTACATGGGTTGATTCCATAGTTGAGGAGTATGACTCCATTATCAGAAAAAATGCATGGGAAGTGGTCCCAAGATCAGTGGGGAAGTCAGTGGTTGGATCCAGGTGGATCTACAAGGTGAAGCAAGCAGCAAATGGGAGTATGGAGAAATACAAGGCTATATTTGTGGCCCGAGGATTCTCACATGTAGAGGGGATTGACTATGAGGAGACTTTTGCACCGGTTGCAAGGCACTCATCAATTAGATATATCCTTTCACTCTCAACGTAGATGGGGTAGCAGATACATCAGATGGATGTAAATACAACCTTTCTCAATGCCGGATTTTTTGAGGAAGAAGTGTACATTGAGTAGCCATAAGGATTTGAGATATTTGACATGGAGTCACATGTGTACATACTCAAGAGAGCACTGTATGGGTTGAAGCAATCACCTCATGCTTGGTACACCAGGATCAACATTTATTTCATTGGGTTGGGCTTCACAAAGATTGAATTGGATGCAAACCTATATCATATTGTTGTTGATGGTAAGCTTTCGATTATTCTACTTTATGTTGATGATCTTATACTAACAGGTGATGGGAAGCTCATAAATTCTTGCAAAGATGATATTGTAAGAGAGTTTGAGATGAAGGACATGGGGTTCTTGCACTATTTAATTGGCTTGGAAATATGGCAAAGAGATGGGGAACCATTTGTATCTTAGGGAAAGTATGCCAAGAAGATTCTAAGGAAGTTCAACATGGAGGGCAGCAAACCCATGGAGACTCCTCTCGTAGGAAAATGGAGGAAGAAGGATGCTACTTTAGGTGAGGTATTGGATGCTACTATTGAGAGGCAAATTTTGGGTTCACTTATGTATTTAGTGAACACATGACCAGACATATGCTATGCAATTAACTAGCTTATTCAAGCTATGGTTAAGCCTACGAAGTTCTTTTGGAAGGCGAGGAATCATGTGTTGAGATATATCAGGGGCACTACAAAGTATGGATTATGGTACAGATGAACAGAGGGAGTGAAGCTTCAAGGCTTCACCGATGCAGATTGGTTAGGTATTTCATTAGACAGGAAGAGCACGTTAGGGGGCATCTTCAGCATGGGATCAAAAACAATTTCTTGGTATAGCATGAAGCACAGATCAGCTGCACTCAATTCAACCGAGGTAGAGCATATGGCAGCTAGTCAGGCTACATGTGAGGCCATCTAGATGAGGAAGATACTTGATGGTTTGTTTGTTCATCAAATGTATCCGACGGTGATACATTATGACAACTAGAGTTGCATAAATCTCTCAGTTAATCCAGTATTCCATGACAGGTCCAAGCATATTGACATCTGATACCACCATCTCAGAGATTGTGTTCAGAGGTGCATTATGTTGTTGTTGTACATTTAGACGAAATATTAGGATGCACATATCTTGACAAAGGCGCATTCGAAGAGAAAATTCAAATACCACAGAGGCAAGATTGGGGTAGAAGATAATCCCTTTCTTGTTGAGAGGGAGTGTTGAAATTCAACAAGAAAATTCACACACACTGGTGTGGGATCCCAAGTCACACATGAGTGAGGGACTCTAGTGACACATTGGTGAGAATGTGGGAAACCAATTTTTAAATAAATTTAATCTTATCTCACAACAACTTGTAATAGTTAACTAATTGTGATAGACTTGCTTAGCTCAAGAATTTTGAGTTGAGGGTTAAAGGATAAGCCTGTAGAGTGATTCTATTATTTACAAGGTCTAGTTGCAGTTGTAGCACTAGTGTGGTGTGAGTGTGATCAATTAACTCACATTAATTGATTTAAAATGAGTTTAACTAGTTCCAACTGAATGATGAGCTAGTGGGAGATCAAGTGAATTAAAATAGATTTAATTCACAAGTAGTGATCTATCAACTAACTGATGATTCACTATTAATAGCTGCATGCATGTCAGTTTTGATGGAGACCCAGTTGAGACAAAGGTTTAAGGAAAGTAAACTATCAATTGTATTTTTATCAAATTGTCCAAGTGCAGTTATAAAGCCACAGGAAGCCCATGATGGATTGTGTAGTCACGAAAGGCTATAATTCCTATTTAATAGGAATTATTTTTCATAGGGATTGCGCGAGCAAGGCAAGCTGAGGGTAGGCAGGGAATTGGCTATGTGTTTGTCCAATTTTTCCTAGATCAATGTGAAGCAATTGGTAGAGTGTATGAGGTTGTGGTGAGCACACATGCATTGTATTTTTTCATGATTCCTTGGTTGATTATACAATAAAGATAGAGGGGTTTTGAGCAGGAAAATTGTGTGCTATGCAATTGATTTACTTCTTTATCTTACTTGCATGTGATTAAGTGATCATGATTTATATTTCGCAAATATTGTAGAAGGATTTGGTATCTTGTTTTAGTATATTGCATGATCAGATTGAATCTATTGATGTAATTTCTACAGTAACCCTTCGAAAATGTTGAGAAAAACATGTACATAATGGTGGGAATTCACTAGGAGTAAGTATATTTATTTATATCTTATTCCTACCAATTATTTACATCCTATTCCTATCAATTTTTTATGCAAAGAATTAAAGTGTGTATGTTTCATTGATGGTAAATATGTTAAGACGTGTATGTTTCCACAGTCAAGTACACATTGTACTTGAGAACTTCTAAAGCCTGTGTATTTTGTTTGAAGAACCGGATCTTTCGGGTGAACACTTCACCTATATAAAAAAAATGAGAAAATGTAGACATTAGAAAATTAAGGGAACATTGATCAAATTGACTAGGTCCAAGAAATGATTGATTTTATTTGAATTTAAAATCAAAATCAAAATTAAATTGTTTATTAAACAAACTAGAATTTAGAGAGATGGAAGGGAGCGTTGATAATTTGACTAAGTCAAAGAAATGATTTAAATTTAAAATTAAAATTAAAATAAATTATTAATATGTTTATAATAGGGTTAACTATGGCTTGCTAGATTTTATAAAAATAAATAAAATTATAAATAGAGAAATATAATTTTAATTTTATATGGACAATTTCCTAAAAAAAATAAACAACCAAATTTGGAACTATTATTATGTTATAATTAATAGAATTGTAATTTAATGTAATAGCACTATAGAAATAAGATCAAAAGATTAAATTTAATTAAATCTTTAAAATATATATGCATATAAGTTATTTTCAAAGATTTAATTTTTAAATAATTTCACTTAAAAATAAAAAATCACTCCAAAATAATCTAAAGTATATCGATATGTCATTATATTGTGTAAACACTTCAATGAAATTGTCAAAGTTAAAAATTAAAAAAAAATACAATGTAAGACAATAAAAGGTAATTGATTTTGTGTGATTGACTAGCCATGTTTAATAAATAACAAAAACATTAAAAATGATATTGCATATTTTTCAAACTAGCTATTTGAGCCGGAGGTATGACTATTCAAACAGGGGTTAGTGGTCATTTTTGTGCTAGGTTTGTCTGGCACAAAAATGAGTCTCTTTCGACCAATAACCGTAATTGCTTTAGATGCAAGCACTGCCCATGATTGGTAGATATTGAAACTTTTCAATATATGAGGATAAGGATTATTAATTGCACCGAACGTGATATATTGAACTATTTCGCAGTAGTTTACTTATTTTAAGTTTTGGAGATTTTTTTTAAATATATATTTTCAATGGAATTTGTTTGAATCGCAAATATAAGTTGCGAAAAGTTTTGTTTTTTTAACAAATGGAATTTTGTGTAAATATGTTTACCATACAAATATATTTATATATTTAAAAAAAAAAATCATGGAAAAATTTTCAAACTTCATGAAAAAGCCAAAATAGAATTCCAATGAACAAGATAAGGCAAATTACTTGCACCACATGTAGTAAAAAATTGCTTAAATCGTGCGCACTTTCTATAAATCATGCGTGGGCATGAGCGAGAGACCCAGAAGTAGACTCTTCTTTCGCAGCGACTGCGTGAAAATACAGAGCAGAAGATGGCGGGGCCATTTGATAAACAAGCAAAGGAGTACTCGGAGAGCAGGCCTACTTATCCTGCTTCATTGTTTTCCATGTTGGCATCTCTCACTGCCAATCACAAACTGGCTTGGGATGTGGGTGCAGGCAATGGCCAAGCTTCTGTTTCTGTAACCCTCTTCCCTCATTTCATTTCAGTCTCTTGCTCTAGTAATTGTGGGATTTCAAATTTCACATGAAATTATTGCCGCCAAAAATAGATTTAATGAAATTATGAGAGCGTAGATTGCAGAGCATTACGATCGCGTGATCGCCACAGACAGAAGCAAGGAACAGCTGGATTTGGCTCGGCAACATCCGAAAGTGACCTATGCCGTCACTCCACCCGTTATGACAGATGAAGATCTGTTTTCGATGGTGGCGGAGGAGGGATCGGTGGATTTGGTGACGGTGGCCACGACAGTCCACTGGTTCGACCTCAAGAACTTTTACTCTCAAGTCAAACGTCTCCTGCGCAAACCAGGGGGTGTGATAGCTGTGTGGACTTATGCGCATGGCAGCATCAATCCCGCTGTGGATGCAGTGTGTGCGGAATTCCGGGAGTCAACCATACCTTACCGGCAACTATGAGATTCAGTTGCAGGAAGATTTTCCTCTTCCAAACATCAGTATGTATCACATG
Source organism: Pinus albicaulis (assembly GCA_034641835.2). Taxonomy (NCBI): domain Eukaryota; kingdom Viridiplantae; phylum Streptophyta; class Pinopsida; order Pinales; family Pinaceae; genus Pinus; species Pinus albicaulis. The sequence continues at coordinate 753,159,169 of CM076576.1, read as the reverse complement.
TCGATAATGGAGAATGCTGAAATAAAGAGTCAAATCAAAGAGATTTTGGACAAAGGAACCATAAGGACAAGCACCTTGCCATGCGGTTCACCCATAGTCTTCATACCAAAGAAAGATGGGACTTGGCGCATGTGTGTAGATTTTCGAGCTTTGAACGAGATTACGGTAAAAAGTAGTTACCCACTCCCAAAAATAGACGATTTTCTTAATCAGTTGAAAGAAGAAAATTTTTTCACTAAAGTTAGATTTACGAAGTGGATATCGTCGAGTAAGAATCGCAGAAAGTGATATATGGAAAACTTCATTCAAAACCAAACAAAGACTCTTTGACTGGCTAGTTATGCCATTTGGTCTGTGTAATGCACCAAAAACTTCATGCGTGTTATGGATAGTGTTTTGCGTCCATTTCTTGATGACTTCGTGATTGTGTACTTATATGACATATTGATTTTTCAGCAAAACAAGAGAAGAACATGTCTTGCATTTGAATAGAGTGCTTGATATTTTGAAGAAAGAGAAATTGTTTCTTAAGATGTCAAAGTGTGAGTTTGGAAAGACTTCTTTGGTCTATTTGGGACATATTGTAGGAGGAGGAGAATTGAGGATTGATCCTTCTAATGTGGAGGCCATTGTGAATTGGCCCACACCCAAAACAGTTACCGAGATAAGAAGTTTCTTAGGTGAAACTCAATATTGGAGAAAGTTTATTGCTAACTTTTCTTCCATCACAACTCCTATGCATGCAGTGATAAGTGTGAAGAAAGGCTTGCAATGGGGAGGCAAAAAACAACAAGCTTTCGAAGCTTTAAAAGACAAGATCAATTCAGCTCTAGTCCTTACATTACCAAATTTGAGACATCCATTCAAGATTCAAACTACTGCTAGTGATTATGCCATGGGCACAATATTTTTGCAGCATGGTAAGCCTATCGCATTTCATTCTGAAACATTCAATGGTGCTATGAAAAATTATCCTATATATGACAAAGAACTATATGCGTTGGTACAAAGTGTCAAGAAGTGGAAACACTATTTGATGGGTAAAGATACTATTATACATACTGATCACCAACCATTACAGTACTTGCAGTCGCAAACAAAATTGCAGCAATCAAGACATTTCAGGTGGATGAGATTTCTTCAACAGTTTCACTTGGTTATAATGTACAAGAAACGTATTTTCAATAAAGTTGTAGATATTCTTTCAAGACCAATCATTAGTGCATCTACTTTACTCAAAAATGATTCTGTTGTACATGATAATTACATAGAACAATATGCACATGACATTGATTTTCAAGATGTGTATGCTAGTTTGACTGAAGGGAATCAAGTTGAAGAAAAATATTATCACATGCATACAATTTGTTGTTTCATTTGGGCAAGCTGTGTATTCCACAAGGAGAGAGGCTAAGTGTCATGAGAGAAGCTCATTCATCTCTTATTGTTGGACACCTTAGGGTAAGAAAAAAAGAGGCACATCTATAAAGGTATTGCTATTGGCCTCGCATGATAGATAGTGTGTCATGTTTTATAAGAGGTCGTTCTATGTGTGCAACAAGTAAGCCTAGTAATAGGAATCTTGGGTTGTACATCCCACTTTCAGTACGATCAAGGCCATGGGAGAGTCTCTCCATGGATTTTGTTGGAGGTTTACCTATGTCAAGAAAACAACATGATTATATTTATGTAGTAGTGGATAGATTCAGTAAAATGTGTATACTTATGCCATGTAATAAAACCACTATTTCTAAAAAAACTGCTGAAATTTATTTTCAACATGTTTGGGTTCATTTTGGATTGCCAACTTCTATTGTTAGTGACAGGGATTCCAGGTTCATTGGTAATTTTTTTTCAATTCTATGGATAATGATGGACACAAAGTTGAAAAAGAGTATCTCTTTTCATCCACAAACAGATGGAAAACCGGAGGTGGTGAAAAAAACCGTTGTGCATCTATTAAGAGGATATTGTAGCAAACATCCTAAGTTGTGGGATGAGAAACTGCATTATATTCAGCACACTTACAATTGGGCAAAGCACTCTTCAACAAAAACCTCACCTTTTGAAGTATGCTTTGGGTATTTTCCAAAATCGCCATTAGAATTCATCTTTGGGAAGGATGTTGCAATTTATAGCCATAGTGGCATTAATAAGGCTCAAAAGTTCATTGAGAAAATTGAGATTATACATCAACAAGTTCAAGAACAACTTGATAAAAGTCAAATAAAATACAAAAAGAGGCATGAAAAACATTGGGTTGATCATAAGTTTCAAGAGGGAGATGAGGTATGGTTCACATTAGCAAAGAAAGGATGAAAGGAGAAGGTAAAAGTTCAAACCCAGTCGTTATGGTCCTTTCAAGATCATAAAACAAGTTGGTAATAATGCATTCCAACTTGACTTGCCTTCTTATATGCAAATGTATTCAGTTGTTAATGTTGAAAACTTACGTTTGTATGAGCCACCTTTGATAGATGATCAAGGAAGTGATGTCCAGCTACCTTCTATTGAATATTTCTCGCCAGAATTTCTGGATGAAATCAAATAAGATACAATTCTTGATAGGAGGACAAGAGCATCCAAGAGTATAATTGTTGGCTACCTTCGAGTTGGGATCAAAGGCACTAAACCAAGAAAGGAAAAATGGATGGAGGTTGTAAAGGTGAGGGAGTCATACCCTCATCTACTGAATAGGTAATCAAGTATTTCGGGGTCCAAAATCTTCCCAATGGGGAGGAGTGATTAGGAGCTCATAATTTTTTCTCAATATTCAAAATTACAGGATTGGGTTGAAACAAAGATGGTTACATAGATCTTGTCTTCATGATTTCGGCGCCGTGAGCAGTTAGAAAAATCGATGTCGTATGAGGGAGATATCGCATTCTGATCGAAATGCCAAATAGGTAAAATTGCAACAGTTTGAACAAGTTTTACTGGGATGCACAGTTGGCAAGGTGGAGGTACAGTCAGCAAAAAAGGAATATTCTCATAATATTCCTTTCCTCATAACTAATCATTGTTTGACAAGTGTCACACTGTTATTGGTGGAATGGGTTTTGAAGGACCAATAATAAGGTGCCACGTGGCTGGCCCTGAGGCTGCCATGTGTCCCCAATACTACACAGTAAAATTGTTGAGGGTCCGCAGGAATCGACCGCGAGACATGCTACCCAACATGCACACAAATCACCATCCGAGCTATACGTTGTTCTTAACTGTATTGCTTGCCGGTTCTATTTAAAGTTTATAACATTTTTGTTTGGGGGTTGGGGACCGTCAGTGGTCCCAACCCGCCAGCGATCCCCAGTGGTATGTCACATTGCATATGATAAACGTTAATGTAACCACCGACGTCGCAGCAAATGTAACCGCGGTTCCAACATATATATATATATATATATATATATATATATATATATATATATCACATGCAAACAGTTTACCGCAATCACCGCCCCACAATTTAATGCTAACAACACTTCAAACCGGAGTTACAACCATGGTTTATAACATGGGTTCTGCCCAACCGCCGATGGTTATTAACCGCGAGTTTTGGGGGACATGTGCCCAACCACTCACACTTAATGTTATAGTTAAATTCAACGGAATTTTAGGCAAGTGTGCCTTTTTTAGCGCAATTTTCTAATTTAACTCCAGATAAGTGGAGTTCTACACTTTTAGTGGAGCTTTTCTAGGTGAAACTAGGCAAAAGTGTAGGAGGCCCAATTTTCAACCATTATGAGTGAATGAAGAGTCATTTTTGACTAATTGGAGCATTTAGGATTCATTGGTGTAGAGAAAAAAAACCATTAGAGCACTATAACTACATGTATTTTCAAAATTTTGAGCATAATGAAAGATGGACATGCCATTGGGAGTTGGACCAACAGATGTGGCCCAGGAGGGGTGAACTGCTTCATCATGCCTGCTGTGTAAATTTCATGTGGTGACTTATTTATCTATTTTACATTATTGTTCATTTTTATTTAAGATTTTTTTATGCTTCTAATTCACTAAAAATCATCTACAATTCATGTACAAACACCTCTATCCTTAAGCAAACTAATGATCTGATTATGCACATGCTTTTAAACTGAAAAGACACTTAGCACAACAAAACTAATATAGTCATTTCAGATCATTGGGGAACATCATCCTAAGTGTTCAACCACACCTATACCTCAGCATAAGCTGTTGAAAATAAAACATACTACCTTTGGAGATTTATAACTTAGCTCGTTGCAATATTTATAATGATAACCCTACTGAAGAGAAAAACACTTTGATACATGACAAATATAACACCACTATAACATGACACCCATACCTCTTATTGGAGCTTTATAACATAGCTCATAGTGGTATTTACATCCATATACATATGTACATATACCTGAACATCACATCAAAACATATACCAAAACACAAACCAAAAAATCAACCAAAACTGCTTTGCCTCAACTGGCAAACAATGAAGGATACATAGCCCGCATTTGATCCACCATCTCCCATGTAGCTTCATCGGGCCCAAAGTGCTTCCATTGCACTTTAACCTTCCCAATTGCTCGGTTCCAGGGCATGGGCACCTTCTCTGCAATATACAATTAGGTTTTGGTTGGAATTCCCCATCTAGCTCCACCTACAATACAAACTAGTCAATCACATGATCAAAATATTTAACATACTTCTTAAGCAATGGTATATGGAAAAAATCATGGAATTTCACTGTCGGAGGCAGTTCAAGTCGACATGATACTAGCCCAATCCTCTCAAGAATCTTGAAAGGTCCACAAAATCACAGTGCCAGCTTGGCACATTATCCAATCTACAAGGAGCTCTTCTTAGGCTTGATGTGAAAGTACACATGTTCCCCAACCTGAAACTCCTTAAACAACCTATTCTGATGTACATAGCTCTTCTGTATATCTCGTTCTTCTTTTAGATTCCTCTTGATAACTTGCATTTCTTGTTCCATCTCTGCTAACATATCTGGTCTAGTCAATACCGTGTTCATCGAATCACTCCAACTGATGGTAGTATTATAACTCTGTCGATACAATTCCTCAGGCGAACTCATCTCTAGAGATTACTAATAACCATTGTTGTAATTAAACTCAACCAACAGAAGGTACTCCTCCAATCTCTTCTGTTGATGCATCACATGCATCCTCAACATGTCCTCCAATATGATCTGGACCCTCTCTGTCTGTCCATCTGTCTGCAGATGATAAGTTTTTTTGAAGGCCAAATATGTGCCCAATCTTGAAACAACTCCTTCCAAAATTTGGTTGTGAGATTTGCATCCCTGTATGACACAATAATCTTTGGAACACCATGCAATCTGACCACATCTCTGAGGAACACATGTGCTACATCGCTAGTTTAGAATGTAGACTTCACTAGAATGAAGTGTGCTACCTTTGTCAACCTGTCCACAAAAACCATGATTGAATCATGTTGTCTCACTATCCTTGTAAAACTTGTGATAAAGTCCATGGAAATTATCTCCCATTTCCATTCCGGAATCACAATCGATTGTAGTGATCCACCTATATTCTTACACTTTTCCTTCACCTGCTAATAATCCAAACACCTAGCTACAAACTCTGCTACATCCTTCTTCAGATACGGCCAATAATAAAAACTCTTCACTGCGGTCAATGTCCTTTGATAGCTTGGATGACCTGAATATGGTTTCACATGAAACTCTTTCAAGATCACCTTCTTGATCTCACTCTTCTATGGCACCTATGCCTTGTCTCTAAACCTAACCAATGCATTTGCCGTGAAATGATAGTCCACATCATATACACCTACATCTGTACCTCTACCTGTACCATACTTATACCATTACCTGTACCTGTACCTGTACTCTCATTAGGGGAATTTTGAGGTCTTAAATGGGCCTCCTAAGGAAATTATAAAATAATAGTGGAAAAAATCAAATAAGATTTGATGACATCATCAAATTTTAGAGGGAAAAATGAAAAAACTACTTTTTCAACTCATATTTTCAACTTACCTCCCAAAGTTTTTAATCAAATTTCAAGCGGGAGTACTCGTTGGATGCGAAATTTAATTCCTCATCCAAGGAGTACCCATGTTGCATACTTTTGATGGGTCCTACTACATGAAAAATGAGAAATACATAAAAAAAACGTGATTACAATCACATTTTTTTATGTATTTCTCATTTTTCGTGTAGTATAGTTCATCGAAAGTATGCAACATGGGTACTCCTTGGATGAGGAATTAAATCCAACTTATTACTCCCACTCAGGGGCAATTAAAGAAATTTTGGGAGATAAGTTGAAAATACGAGTTGAAAAGTAGTTTTATTATTTTTAATATTTTTACCCACATCTTCAATGCATGGATGGCCGTTGCTAGCTCAAGACCATGCATAATATGGTCATGCTCATGTTCATTTAGTTTCTGTGACTTATAACATACCACCTTCCTTCATGCACAAGGCATCCACCAAGTCCTTTCTTGCAAGCTTTTGTACATACTATAAACTCTTTTTCTAGATCTAAAATCTTTAACACTAGAGCATGTGTCAACAACTACTTAAGCTGCTCAAAATTTTCCTCACACTCCTCTGCCCATTCAAACTTATTACCAATTTTCCTCTACAATAATGTAATAGGATAAGAAATTTGTGAGAAGTTCCTGATGAACCTCCTATAATAACCTGCCAATCCCATGAAGGATATCACCTCATCTACATTTCTATAATTTTCCCACTCCACGATAGCTCTCACATTTTTTGGATCCACTTCTATGTCATCCTTAGAGAAATAATTTCTCAATTAACGTACATCAATCTGAAAGAAACTACACTTGTTGAGCTTATAATACAACCGATGCTCTCTCAACAATATGAGCATTGCTTCCAAATGCTCGACATGCTCTTCCTCATTTTTAGAATATACCAATATGTCATCAATGAATCCAATAACAAACTTGTCCAAATGAGGATGCACCACAATAATCATCAAACACATTAAGGTAGTTGGAGCACTAGTCAAACCGAATGGAACTACAACAAACTCATAATGCCCATACTTGTTCCAAAAATTTGTCTTGTAAATGTCCTCTTCCTTAATGTGTACCTAATGATACCCATATCTCAAATCAATCTTCAAGAACATTGTTGCTCCCTTCAACTGATCAAACAAGTCATCAATCCTCAACAATGGATACCTATTCTTGATGGTCAGTTTGTTAAGTTGTCTATACTCAACGCAAAATCTCAGAGTACCATCCTTCTTCTTTACGAACAATATTGGTGTGCCCCATGGCGATACACTTGGCCTAATGTATCCTTTTTCAAGCATCTCTTTCAGCTACAACTCTAACTCTACCAACTCAGATGTGATCATCCTTTAAGGTTCTTTTGATGTTGGAGCTTCCTCTGGTACCAACTCAATAAAAAATTCTACATCCCTCTGAGGTGGAAACTGTGAAATATCTGCCAGAAATCCATCTTGAGAATACTATAGAACTGAGTTCCTATTCAAAATATATGCATCCTCAACTTCCTTACCTTTTTCACTAGATATATGTACTACAAATAACAAACACCATTTCCCGCAACTACGCTTGGCTTGAATAGTTGTCACCATCCTAACTGATGTGGCTTTCTTCTTTCCCTGTAAGACTCTTGCTTCCCCATTCTCATCCAAGCACTCCATGGATTTTCCATAACAATCCACCTTGGCCCTATGAAGGTATAGCTAATCCATAGCCAATAGAATACTATATGATCCCAACGCCAATATGTTCAAGTGTGATGTTGTAGACATGCCATTCAAATCGAATATGCAAGCTCTTACCCAATATTCTGCATTCAATTCATTATTCAAACCAAACTTATACACCAAGTCAGGACTAACATAACTATAATTAGATCCAGAGTCAATCAAAATAGAAACAAAATGATCACAAAAGTTATCGTCCATCTCAATGATAGATGCCTGATGGTCTTCCTGCTTATTATCTAGTGCTATATAGATACGAGGAGCGCTCTGACCAACATCCCCAAGAGTTTTCACCTCTTGTGCACTATATTTGGCTGCCTACCACCCTGATCTTATGTACAATCTCTCTTAAGGTGTTTTTTCCCTAATTTCCAACACTCCAACCATCTAGTACCATCACCTCTATGTTGTTGTGATCAGTGTCCTTTTATAGCTACATTGAAATTATTTTGTGGTGCCACATTTTCTTTCTCTTCTGCATTTTGAGGCCTTGTTCTTTTTGGTTTCCATTTACCCTTAACGTTTTCTTTCCCTTTCCATCCTTGATGAGATTCATTTTTACACTTTGACTTTTCATAGCAATTATTCAATTTCCAAATAACTTCCTCAAGTGACTGAGGCTCATTATACTCAATCCAATATCTAAATTCTAATGGGAAACAACTGAAAAATAGCTGAACTTAATCCTTCTCATCTTTAAGATATGGTACATACCTCAATAGCTTTAGAAACTTGGTCATATACTCCTCATCTATCATTGATCCCATCCTTAGCTCATATAATTCTTTGGCCTTACTATCGTAGTACCTTTCTGACAAGTACTTCTTCCTGAAAATCCTCTTGAACTCATGCTAACTCAATTCCTCTGTCATGATTTCTCTCACTCGCTTCAAATCTTCCCACGAAATAAATGCTTTACCTTTCAGGTCGAAGATAAAAATTATAGCCTTCATGTTTTTTGTGTACTCATGTAACTAAAATAACTTGTTCACCCCAAGTATCCAAGCCTCTGCATCTTCTGGTTTCTTTAAGTCTCCATCAAAAGTAGGTGGATTTTATTTCTTAAATTCATCTAGAAAGTATCCCATATCACTCCTCCTGTAAGGATGATAACGATGACAATCATACTTCCTATTGGAACTAGAACTAGAGTAGTACATGTGTCCATAGACCTACTACCATATGCCCCATTAGTTTTGTTCTCCTACCCATGGATGATTTGAAGTGGCCCTTGTCGCTACAATTTTGAAAAACTCTAAAGGAGTTTTGCATTAACCTCTGCTTGTTTCTTGTGTGCCTCCATGATTTTGTCATTATCTACCTTACAACTCCTTATTTCTTACTTCAAGCTTCTCAATGTGTTTTCTAAATCAGAAGAGTTCCCAACACCATGTTGTTCATCTGATTCATAGGGAGAATCTCTATAGTCTACCATCCTTCTAGCCATTTTGATCTCTTTATTGCAAGGCATATTATGTCAACTAAACCAAATCAAAATAAATAAATGTACCTTAGCATAATTCGGGGAGGACATCTCATCTACAACATCATCCAAATCAATATAATACATGTACAAACATAATCATAACAACATATATACATATAACAAATAAGTGTACCAACACATAAATATCATTCTAGCTAGATTCGAGTCATCAATGCATGACCATACCAACTACACATACCATGACCTCATGCATGACAACAATAACCATACCAATGCACATTTGAAAACATATAAGCACTGACACACATAACAATTCATAACCAATCATACACTCATGACGACACACTTCACAACAACAACATCCTCTTGCACATGGCGACATCACTACAACCATGACTGACACCATGCATATGAAACAAACATATATACCACAAGGATTATTAACACACATGCAACCGACATAAATGCATGACCAACACACATCTCCCATTCAGTCCAAGGGGTGACCCATGCTCTCATACCACTTTGTAACACCCTCATCTCGCATCTACCCAAGTAATTGGCCAACCAGGGTAAATATGTGACAAGAGGCCACTATAATGGGATTCAGCCTCCTAGGTGACATTAAGGAAGTAGAATCGACATAAACACATCAAACATATGTTCCACATCAACAACAAAACTCCCAGGATCCATCCCAACCACTCAGGTAACTAGCCCCTTGGTCCCACTACATTTTTAGACCATTAAACCCTCAGGCTCTCCCTTGGTATGTACAAGGGTGCATATTGGAGGATATGAATGCTCCACAACATGGGCATGCATGTATCTAGGGACCTTTTCCCTTAGACCTATGCCTACATCCCTAAGATTTGTGTCACTTTTTCAGGACCAAATCCCAAGTAACTGACCAAAACTCAATAATAAGTTCATAAATTAATTTACACAACTGAACTATGATACATTTTAAAAAACATTGAGAAGGTCTAGATTGGACCCTTACTAGCCATGAAAGGCATTTCGTCAAACATGTCACAAATATGTGATCTACATGTTTAAACAACATATCTGAGAATAGGGGTCTCATACTTTCTGAGAATTTCTAAGAAGCATTGTTCCCTTACATCATTAGCTACATTACCATATATTAGGTCATAGATACATTTTTCATTCATTTACAAATCAAAGCATGAGGAGATCCATACATCATCCCTGTCATAATACATTCTTATAACCAGCATAATGCCAACAGGAACATGAAGGATACATCATCCATAGAATCCACATATAAACCAATACATTTACACATAATATTTCAAGGAAATAACCTTCGATTAATGAATGGAAAAACCAACTCGAGATGGGACTACCATGTTCCACCTGACCATAGATTGGTTAAGCCAAAACTCTCTTCAGCAAATAACCCCTGTGCCATATTCCAAGCATGAATGTGGGACTGAAACCAAAAAACGAAGTGGGGCATCTAGTGGCTAAATCACCTCACCCTCATCAATAGAAACTAAGCTTTATTGCAATCCATCCTGGATCAATAGGCCATAAAAAAAGCATAAATGCCACCTGATTTGAACACCTACACCGTGAGTAATTTTCTTGTGTCCTAGTCTCTCAGGCTTTACCACAATTCATACCGGATCAGTAGGCCCTACATCAAGACTCCACCCTCTAGACTTTACCGTATATCCCACCATTCACCGACAAGGATTCCTCGGCCTAATCAATGGAAACCAACTCTAGGCTTTACTGTATATCCCTCCATTAACTGGTCTAGGATTCCTAGGCCCATTGAGGCACACAATATTTGGCTTTACCGCAACCCAAAATTTGGTTTAGGGGTCACTAGGCCAGTGGCTTTACCGCAATCCATATTTTGGTTCAAGGATCACTATGTCGTGTGTTCTTCCTTTCTGAGATCCACCTCACTCAGATTTGAATCCATTCAGAAATCTAGCTCAACCAAAACATGAGAACCCCATCACACCATGGCTATCTGGAAATAGAAAGGCTAGGCTGAAAACATTGTCACACCTGGAAAAACCTATGCCATGACAGCAAAGAACCACATGCAATACCATGCATTCCAAATCTAGCAAGGAAATCACACATGCAAATTGATTCCTGCAAAGAATCATGTTGTAGTTGCATGATATTGATGTTCCTTGCTTGCTCCTTCCTTCCTCTTGCCTTCTTTGCCTTTCTTGATCCAATGCAAAGTAATCCAAGAAAACTCTAAGTGTCTAAGAGTGAGAGAGAGCGAGAGAATAATGAAAAAGCTCTAAAAATGAATTGACAAAAGGTACCAACTGATCCTCATAAGCCTTTTTATAAATTAGGCCTCTATTTTCCTCTTTTTCCATTATTTTCCTTCATTTTCCTCCTCACATGCAACATGTGACCTTTCACCTTCATTTTCTCCTAATTTCCATTATTTTCATCATTTTTTGTTTCCAAATCCTTTGTCATTTCCTTTTTCAATTTCCTTAACCATAATAAACCAATGAACACCCTCACTAGGATGTTTTGCCCAACATTCAGCTTGAAATAAGTATCTCATCAACCATGGTTATTATTTTGCCTTTATTAAATTTTATTACACGGAGTTTTCAGTAGGGCTGTTACAATATATAAGATATACATGGAAATTTTTTTTTCCATATAGTACTAAATTTATCCTTGAAAAAAATATATAAAATGTATATATTAATTTAATGAAACAATTACATTATGAAACAAGTGTTGTAAGGTAGCTAAATTATAACCTACATTGATGAATGCTAATTTAATAATGCTCAATAGGCAAATTGAATCCTATTGTCTTGCTTTGGGAGGAACTAATAAATTGAGATGTGAAGTGGATAAATTAATTGCTTGCGCACAGATAAGGACTTGTATGAATTTTGGTGGGTAGTAACCCTTAGTAAATGTTGAGTAAAACATACATAATGGTGGGAATTAACTCAGACTAAGTATATTAATTTACATCTTATTTCTACCAGTTTTTATGCAAATACTTACTTAAATTAGACTGGAAAGTAACTCATGGTAAATATGTTAAAGCATGTATGTTTCCACATTCATGTACACATTGTAGTTGGTAGATATTGAAACTTGGGTATTTTGTTCGAAGAGCCCGAAATGGTGAACACTTCACCCATCTTCAGAGGCAAGAAGCTTAACATATGATAGGAAGAGTGTAGGCCGGAATATCTAAATAATGAGAAAAACTAGACTTTAGAGAATTAAGGGAACATTGATAAAATTGACTAGGTCCAAGAGATGATTGAGTTTGTTTGAATTTAAAATCAAAATCAAAACTAAATTGAGGGATAGTTGATAATTTGACCAAGTCAAAAAAATGATTTAAATTTAAAATCAAAATTAAATTTAGAATCAAAGTTAAAATAAATTATTTAATAAGTTTATAATAGGTGTAACTATGGCTGGCTATATTTATAAAAATGAATAAAATTGTAAATAGAGAAATAATTTTAATTTTATATAGACAATTTCCAAAGAGAAATTAACAATCAAATTTGGAACTATCATTATGTTATAGTTAATGGAATTGTAATTTAATGTAATAAATTATAGTTAATGAAATTGTAATTTAATGTAATACGACTATAGAAATAGATCAAAGAATTAAATTTAACTAGATCTAAATATGAGTTATTTTTAAATAATTTCCTTGTAAATTTGTTTGAGTCGCAATTTAATTTTCGAGCTTCTGAATGAAACGGTATTGAGAAGGTTCAGAGAGGCGTGGGGTGATGAAAACAAGATATACACCTGCAAAATGCCACTGTACGTACTGGTAGGCACTTTGCCCCTTTGAAGCCACATATTAGTGGTCATTTTTGTGTTAGGTTTGTCAAGTTTGATCTGTGTTTGCGATCTATGTCAAGTTGGGGTGTAGTAGTCGGGAAAAAAGTTGTCATAGTTTTGTTTCATATCACTACTTTATTTTTGATATGACTGAGTATTTTATCACTACTTTATTTTTGATATGACTAAGTGCTTTTACTCTTCTTTTCAAGTTTTATATTTATATTTTATAATTAAATATTTAAAAAATAGTTTTTTTAATAATATAAAATAATATATTTACAGATTTCGAAGTATGGTACGATTAAATATTTGAAAATTAGTTTTTAAATAATATAAAAATATATATTTATTTTTTGAGAGTGCAAATTTCTATCATCTATATTTATTTTTCAAAAATTTATAAGGAAAATAATATCATAATTTGTAAAGCAGATGTGTTTCAAACTACTTAGTGTAGTTCATCATCAAAAGAATGATGATTAGGAGAATGATGATTGTGCTGATCCAACACACTTAGTCATATATACTATAGAGATGTGCAACCATTATTGACATAATCAAAACGTTAAATTAATAAATTAATATAATTCAATGTTAGAAAAATATTAATAACTATATCTAATAAAATATTATATTCATAATCAACAAAATCTTTTTGAAAATAACATAATAGAAAGGTTAAAATAAAGACAAGAAATAAACACACCCAATAAAAATATAAGAAAACAATAAAAATAATAATAAAAAATAAAAATAATAATAAAATTCATATTAAACTAAAGATAATAAACTCACTAAACAAATAATCATAACTACCTATTTTACTTTTTTTAATATAAAATAATAGCAATCCTAACTCATAAATTTAGAAAACAAACTTTAAGAATAAGAAAAAAGAAAAATAAATCAAAGGTAAAAATAAACTAAAAAATGAAAACATAAGTAAAATTAATAATAATAATAATAATAATAAAATAATCATAAAACAATAATAACCAAAACAAAAACCAACCAACCCAACTAGAAAAAGGACCCCAAATAACAATAATAATAAATATTGGTAAATATATATATATATATATATATATATATATATATATATATATATAACTAACCTAAAACAATAAGAAAAAGGTATCAAAATAAAGAGAGACATAAAACCAAGGAGGAAAAGAACCAATACTAGGAGCAGAGCCATGGAATCCCACAATTGCTAATTTTCTACCCATCATACCTATTAGCACTGGTTTTGATTCTGTTATTCCGAGAAGTTACTTCTAGACAACAAGGCAAAGGATGGTTGTATTCACTTCATTCATATTGAGCACCGATACCTCTGTTTCAACTTCGCCCCACACTTTAGCCTGCTTGATATATATATATATATATATATATATATATATATATATATATATGTCAGAAACTGCATAAGCCTTACCTTACTACAGCAAACTGTATGACCCCTTCCTATATGTCAGAAATTTAACAGGAGTTTGTTTTCTGCAACTCTATTTAAGAGTTGATTTTTATGTAATAAAGGGGAGAGGATGATTGGTGGCACAAGGCCAAGTGCCCTGTTGTTGATTCTCATGACATTCCTGAACAGTGTATTGTTGAACACATATTATGTTCCAATTACACTCTTGAGGATTCATAAAATCATATGGTGTGTGTATTGTTTTCCCTTCTGTTTTTACATACTTTATTTGCCTTTCTATATTTATCATGAAATTTATATCTTATGTTTTTATAAGTCTTGTGAACCTCCAAGTCATATGGATCTGTTTTTGTAAGTCTTGTTCCAAGCTTTCCTGATTCAGTATGAGTTGAAGATTGTTCATAAGCATTCCTTGAGGTGGAATTAAACCTTGTTTCATGTTTTTGTAACTCTTTTGATCTAGCATGCATGCTAATCTATTTTTATTAGTCTTGATTCACTAAGTATTCATGATTCATGAGATCATGTTAGTCAGAAGCATTCCTTGTAATGAGATTCTTTAAATGTAAAGTGAGATTTTTGTAAGTATTTTAAAAGCATTCTTTCACTATACATTTTAGATCTGGAATTTGAGTCATTTTTCCTCCCAGTAGTGGATTTCTGTCCTAACAGACCCACTGTCTTTCTTCCATTCTTCTAACCATTATGATGCAAACCCAATTTTTCTACCACATCATACACCGGTGCCCTCATATGTGTCAAAGCTTTTTATTTGTTTAACGTTCCTTTCAGAGTGCTTGAGATCTAACCACTTTCCAAAAAACCCAATCAAATCATAAGAAATATCCCTTGAGCTTAAGATGTGTTTGGTCAGGGACTTGATGCAATCCAAGTGCTGATTCCAACACCAACAATACCTATCAAGCCTATGAGACCTTTTTTCAAATTTTTTTCAATTTCAACGAATTTCCTAAATTTACAGTGATGGAAATGCTCAACCCTAGCAATAAATTTGGGCTCTTCCAAATAAATGAGGTGCTTAGTATTCCTAGCATGTTCTGCAAGAGCTGAGGATCGAGTCCTACAATTCCTAATATCAACAACATGTTCTTGAATTCTCTTGTTTATAGAACAACCGGTTTGTCCAATGTAGAGAATCCCACAGGAACATGGGATCAAATAGACGGCTTTCATGCAATTGCAGTCCAATAGGTATTTAACATATCGGAGGGAACCACAAATGTTTCAAAGTTAAATTCTGTAAATTGCAGTGGCAAATGTTAAGATAATAATGAATAATGAATAAATTTATTGCACTAATAGGACCAATGTCCTTTATGTGACAAATATTCATAATAAATATAACAATAATTTACCTCTCTATAAGTTTGTTGTATAGCCTGATTTACAATACATCATTGGAAGCATAGGTTCTAAGCGAAGTTAAAGAATAATGAATTCATAAAAGTGAATTGTGTTATTTTATTTTTCGTGTTTTTGTTTGTTTACTCCTTTAATGCATGCCTTGCTAATTTTCTTCTTATTATTATAGTTTGTATTCCCTTTGTGTGTAAATTCATTCGATGTTATCTATATATTTTAGGAAAAGCATCTTTAGAGATGAAAATAACATGTGTGTTGCTTAATGCATGTGGCTTAGCATACCAAGTGGAAGTGGAGGGTCGAGTGTCAAAACTTTGTGGAAACCCTATTGCACTTCCCTAATTTATATGTCAAAGAGTTAAAGATATCGAGTGATCAAAGCCTTAACTAGATCAAATTCTCTATTTGATTAAATTAATTTTATGATTTTGACAATTTAAAAAACATTCATACATTAGTTGAGTTTTCAATATATATATATAATGAATAATTAACAATTCATTTAAAAAAAATTGTTGCAAGGTATTTTAGAGCAGTTTAACTAGAAAAAAAAAGTAAAATTAATTTTTTCTTAAAATATATTAAAAATTAATGTTTTAATTTGTTTTAAATTCAAAATATCTCATAATATTAATTATTAAAAAATAAACTCATTTAATCTTATAACAAACTTTTCCTAAAAAAATAATTCATATTTATTCCACTAAAAAAAAAATCTCCCAAGGGTAAATTAACCTAACCCTTACTCAAGCGCTCTACCAACTCTCCTACATGGTGTTTCTTAAACTATGGTGGTGTCACTTCTATTTAACATTTAACTATGGCGCAATTGGGAGGAGGGGTCGGGCGGTGAGCCCCAACCCTCGATTGTATTATCGCCATAGAACCATGACGCAGTCAAAATGGAGCACTTATGAGAGTTTAAGGATTGGCCCTTAGTCATGTTCATACCCCCATAGGACCACTGAAGGACGATGAAGAGGGTTGGGCATTAAGCCACGACCCTCGGTCACGACCACTAGGCATAGAACTTTGGAACATGGTGGAAGTTCAACGAAGGGCTTGGGGATCAGCCCAAGCACATGGTCACGAGAGATCCCACAGAACCAAGTGCAAAGGAGAGAGGATCTTGGCGGAGGGGGCGGGATGTAGGCCCTAGCCCCAGGTCTCATTGCAGTTCATATGACCACAGGCAGATTGGGAGAGGGATCTAGTGGTGTGGGTGGGTAGTTAGCACCAGCCCCCGAGGCATGTAAACATCGACTAAAGTATCAGGAGCTAGTGCGACGGGGGCATGTGGTTAGCCCCAATCCCCAGCCACATCAACCATGCGACCAAAAACTCGACGAAGAAGGAGCCTAGGCTGGTAGGGGTGGACTATTGGCCTAGCACTTAGCCTTATAGCACACCTCCTGGGTGAAATTGTTTCCTCTTGAGTGGATTAAAGAGTGAAAATGCAAGTCTCTTTGCAGGATGGTATAATTTGGAGGACGAATAATAGGAAAATCATGGGGAGAGTCAAAACTTGATGAGTTTTGGGAATTTTTGAGCCCAAGAAGAGCCTAGATAGAGGTTTTTAGACATTCTGAATCCAATGGAAGCCTTTTTTTACTGATTGGAGCACTTCTGGAAGGAATTTTTGCAGGTTTTATTCTATGAGTGTTAGGGACAATCAGTGGTTTGAAGTAGATTTGAAGGCTTTTTTAGCACAGAGAGGACATTGTAGGGGTTTTTCAGCCTTCATATGTTATCTGCAATAGTTGTGGCATCTATGGTGTGGTTCATGTTTGTCGTTTCTTATTATTTCTTTTCGAGGAAATCTCTCTTCTAGTACTTCAATGTGGAATTGTTGTACAATTTATGTTCATTTTCAAATGGAGTACGAGGTCTTAATGTGAGAGCCCTTTTATTGTTGACTCTTTCATAAATTATTGTAGGTGGTCATGATTTTTATAGTGATATTTCTTTGGAGGATAATGTTTCCTTGAAGGGGAAACACGCCACTCATTTTGTCAACACATTTCATGTAATATTTTATCATTGAAATATATGGAGCAATCTAGATAAGGTAGCAGTCCCATAGATGTAGCACAGGAGGGGTGAACTCCGTCATCAAATTATGTTTTGTATCTCTTCATGTTTTCCTTTATGATTTAAATTATGATATGTTTCTTGTTTAAAGTTCAATGAAAAATAACTCCTTATCCTTGAAGAGAACATAAAAACTGTCTACATAAGACCCATTGTTTTTAATTTCAAAGCCTTAGAGGGCAGTCAATTTTTATGAAGGATAAGTTCTCATCCAATTTTGGATCAATTGGTATCAGAGCTGGTTCTTACCAAGTTGTAGGTATGGCTAAGAAGCTACAACTCCAAGAGCTATAGGAAATGAACTTGTTTATTCGAATGCAGAAAGTTCATCTCAGGAGAATGCTTGAAGTTTTTGAAGAGGACAAGAGGCATATGCGCCTTCATTTGTAGCATGTGCTTGAGGAATAATTTGATGATAGTTCCACTCCAGAAGAAGCAAAGAATTCCTCCAAAGTGAAAACGATATGTGGGAATGGCCAAAGCATAGGTTACATACACTATGTGTAGAATGATGCTTGTGATTTTTTTCAGCAGCTCAAATATTCCCATTATGTTCGTGTTGGTAAAACTGGATGGCTTGAGTTATCTTCAAATTCGTGATCAAAATATAAAGAAGAAAAAAAGGGTGGAAAATACAACGAGGTAATCAACATCTCTAGTTCGAATTCTTCAGTTTATGTTAATAACACATCTTTTTCATCATTTGAACAACATACTAAAGGCATAGGTGTGAAGCTACTAGCTTAGATGGGTTATGAAGGGGGAGGCCTCAAAATCAATGGCCAAGGTATCACTAATCCTATCGAGGTGAAAGATATACAACGATATCAACGATTGTGATATGGTCATAGAGAGTTTGGATAGTGTTCTAAACTATTTGAGGCAAAGAAATCATTAGATAATGATATGTCACACCAAGATGGTAGTGATAATGGAAATTTGTCTCCAAGAGAGATGAATTATTTAAAGTACTTTTCATGCCATCGTCCAGTCCTCATCATCAAAGTTACAACCCAAGGAACAAGTATAAATGTCATGGGAATTTTCCAAATGTTGGTAATTTTGATTACAGTGTGGGACATGTATCCTTGCACATGTTATGATGTAGTTGATCATTCTGTGGATTATTGTGAGCAACAAAAAGTGATGGTCAAAATAATGGACCAAATTCTTAGCATCAAGCATGAATAACCTCCCTTACATTTGAATAATTCCTTGTCTACGGGAAAGAGAAGGTATTTTTGCACCCATTGTAACATGAATGGGAATGGAAAGGAAAGGTGTTGGAAACTTCATCCAGAAATTCGTCCCAAGAAGGATAAATATGTTATGAAAACCATTGTAAGGAAAGAAATAGGTGGCAAAGAGGATATTGGCATAGTTCCCAAGGAAATGTTCAAAGTAGAATAGATGCAGAAAGAGAACCCATAAGCCTATGAGAGGAAAATATTGGGTAGACTGTTTGTATAATTTGTTGTTTTTTAAATTGTAAATAATTGTTGTTCATTACCTATTTTGGGTACTTTGTAAAGTGAAAACAAGAATAATTACTTATTTGCAACAAGTATGTTTTTCATTGACATGTTGTGTTTACTTTTTTATGAGTCCAAGTGTTAGAGGAATTTTGGGATGAACATTTTATGTTGTCCAATATCTCTACAGTTGCATCATGTACTCAGCAATACAAGTGTTTCAACATGAAGCTTGTTGTGAATGAAATATTTGATAAATATTGTACAATAAATGACTATGTTTTTGTGGAAAAAGCCAAATGTGTCATTGAATTACTGTATTCAAAGTACTTTAGTGTGCAAGTGAAATTATAGGACAATAAAGAAAAGTTTGAATTAGTGCATGGAAAACATTGAGTTGCTTCTGATTTCGAAGATGGAAAGTCAAGTTTGTCTTCAGCAAAGGAACTTCAAGATGAAGTTGATTGAGCCTTGAAAGATGTTTTTGAAGGGAATTTTCATATTCCATCCATTGATGTTTTTTTTCCTGGATGGTTTTAAGAATTGTGGCTCAATTCTTGAAAGGAAGGTAAGGTCTTCACACAGAGGATAGGTGGAGTACCTTGATTGGAGCTTGAAGGCACCATTTGAAAATAAAAAATTGAGGATTGAGATTTGGAAATTTTTGAGCTTTTTGTTTCTCACTTTTTTTCTAGGATAAGATAAACTTTTAGAGTCCAAAAGTTCCTAGTGGGGACTTATGATTCAAAGATAAAAAAATTTCTCAAAAATGAAAGTGCCTTGAATCTTTTGAAACTAGCATTAAATTGTATCGTTCATCATTCTGATTCCAACAACACTTGAATCGCCTCAATTTGATGTCATATGAAAAATTTATGATGTTATAAAGTTTTTGGTGGACAACAAAACAATTTTTAGGTAGGCTGACTCAGCTGCTGACTCGGTAGTCTGTACTGCTGATGTCATGTTGATGTCAGCATGCCAACTAGGCATACAAGACCCATCATGAATTTCCAAGTGGCAGGTTCATACAGGGGAAGAGTGTCACAATCTGATTGGTCAAATTTTTGTTTAGTGGCCCAATGGGAGGCTGCCACGTGGCCCAATCCTAGGTCGCCATGTGGCGCCTCTAGATTGGCTAAAATTTTGTCAAGGTTCAGATGGGCTTGGCAGGGATTTAACCGATGACTTTTCGCAACAAACTTCACCACTCTATCAACTCTCCTAAACGGTGTTTCTTAATCTATGGTGGCGCCACTTCTATTTAAAGTTTAACTATGGCATATTTGGGAGGGTGGGTCGGGCGGTGAACCTCTTCCCCCAGTCGTATTACTGCCATACAACCACGGCGAAGTCATAACAGAGCACTGACAAGAGTTTAATTATTAGCCCTATGTCATGTTCATACCCTTATAGGACCACCAACGGGTGACAGAGAGGGTTAGGCATTAAGCCTTGACCCTTGGTCATGACCACCAGGAATAGAACCTTAGCATAGGGCATAAGTTAAATGGAGGGCATATGTACCATCCCCAACCCATGGTTATGAGACTTCCCATAGAACCGAGTGTAAAAGATAGAGTCACTTAGCGGGGGGATGTAGTCCCTAGCCCCGGGTCCCATTGCAGTTCATATGACTGCAGGCAGATTAGGAGAGGGATCTAGTGGCAGGGTCAAGTGGTTAGCCTCAACCCTTGTCCACATTCACTGTGTGTAATCACCGACTAAAGAATCAGGAGCCAGCGCGACAGGGGCAGGCGGTTAGCCCCAACCCCCAACCACATCAACCATGCGACCAACAGCCTGACAGAAAAGCAGCCTAGGCTGATGGGGTTAGACTATTGGCCCAAGCCCTAGCCTTATGGCACGCCATGTGGCCTTGGTTTTATGCTATGGGTTATTGGGAATATAAACTAAGTGACAATTTTCACTTGATGCAGGCGAAATTTTCTCCTCCTGAGCGGATTAAAGGTCAAAATTGTCACTCTCTTTGCAGGTTGATCTAATTTGGAGGACGAATAGCAGGAAACAATTTGGGAGAGCCATAACTTGATGATGTTTTGGCCATTTTCAGCTAAAGAAGAGCCCAAATAGGGGTTTTTGGACATTTTGAATCTAATGGAAGCCTTTTTTACTGATTGAAGCATTTTTGGAAAGACATTTTGCAGGTTTGATTATATGAATGTAAGGGAGAATTAGTGGTTTGAAGCATACTTGAAGGCTTTTTTAGCATGGAGAGGACGTTGTAGGGGTTTTCTAACCTTCATCTGTTATCTATAGTAGTTGTGACATCTCTAGCGCATCTCATGTTTGTCTTTCCTAATTATTTACTTTTGAGGAAATCTCTCTTTTAGTACTTCAATGTGGAATTGTTGTACAATTTATGATCATTTTCAGATGGAGTAGAGGGTCTTGATGTGCGAGCCCTTTTCTTGTTGATTGTTTCATGACTAACTATAGGTGGTCATGACTTTTAGAGTGAGATTTATTTGGAGGACAATGTTTCCTTGAATGGGAAACAAACTAATAATTTTTTCAACACATTTCATTTACTATTGATCACTAAAATATATGGATAAGTCTAGCTGTCGTAGCAGGCCCGAAGATGTAGCCCAGGAGGGGTGAACTCCGTCATCATATTACATTTTTTATCTCTTAATATTTTCCTTTATGATTTAAATGATGATATGTTGCTTGTTCAAAGTTCACATGAAAACTAAGTCCTTATCCTTGAAGAGAACATAAAATTGGTTTACATAAGGCCCATTGTTTTTTCTTTCAAAGCATTAGAGGGTTGTCAATTTTTAGGAAGGAGTTATCCTCCAATTATAGATCAATGAGCCTTATCATAACCACCTTTGATATCTAACAAAAGAAATATTTGTGACGTTTGAAGATTAAGTTGCTAAAATTTATTACAATATGAGCCTCCTAATGGAATCTCTAGCAATCAAGCTTGGAAATTTTGGGGAGGATGTATGCTCTATTCAGATATTAGCTCAGAGGGGAAATTATGAGAAAAATAATACCTGAAAATGAGTCAAAGAATGTGACCAAGAAAGATAAACCAATTTCCAATTTCATTACCCCTTCCAACCATTAGTTAGAATGGAAGCTAAAGTGGACATCAAACATACCAAGGTAAGATTATTGCAGTAAAGGTGAATGATTAGTTTCAATATTTAGAGGTATATTTAAATTTCTATCATATATAATAAGAGTAGATTATATATATTTTCTAGACTATCATTAGCGGGTCATGCATTAATTCAATGGAAATTCACATGGAGACAATTAGGTTAGAGGGTGATATATTCATATCTAAATGGGAGGATTTCAAAACCATCATTAATTCCCAACTCTACCCTATGGGGTATGTAGAAGGCCAATGGATCTATTGGCATTACTTTATGTAAAGGGAAGGGAAAAGTGTGAATGTGTACGACACCAAATTTAGGAAGATGGCTATCATGTTGGGTATCTCTCCTAAAAACCCAGAGATACTCCTCAAGTATATGGGGGGTATATGTATTCATTTTTGTAACTAAATGATGTTTTTCATGCCTAACATAGTTGATGAGGTTTGTGTGCAAGCATAGCATATGGAAAATATAGGTTACAAAAAACTATAGCGAAGAGAGACCAAATAGAAATGGCACGAAGATGCTTCCAAGGAGGGAAAGAAATGGAATGGGAAAGACACGAAGATGATGGTTGCTACACATAAATTTAAGGATCTAAGTAACCACTACAAAGAATATAATATATAAGGTCACATTAAAGGAAAATGTTGAAAACAACATCCATTGTAAAACCCTAAGTAACATAGAACGATGATATGAAGAAGAACCTTCTAGCCACATATTCAAAGAATTATGCAGAGAAAAAATTAAGCATGGATGATAATATATCCTACACTTTGGCGTAGAAGGATGTGAATATATGTATGCTTTTTCAATAGGAAAATAAGGAGATGAAAAAAAATCTTCCATAGCAAGGTCAGATTCAAAAATATAATGGTAGATGATTTATTTGATTTTAGTTGAAGGGATAATCTCATAGTAGTTGATGTAGTGATGAAGCTCAGGTAGGAGGTTCATGATTACCCATATTCATAGTCAATGTGGTGGATAAAAAAGGATGCATAAATCAAGGCCATGAAAAATCACAAGATCAAATGTTATGTAAGTGTAAAGTTTATTGATGTAGTGAAATTAGACATAGTACCTCTTGTCATATGTGGTGTATTGTGTTTGGAAACCCATACATGTATGAGAGGGATGAAATATTCATGCAAGGAGCCAATTGATACCACCTTATCAAGGATGGGAAGTCCTACATCATCAATTCACAAAAAGGTAAATTAAATATCTCACTATAAATTCTAATCAAGATAAAAATTTGATTACTTCTAGTAAGAAATACGTGTTACTTTCTAAGGAAATCAACCTACAAAATTTAACATTTCAAAGTATTAAAATATTTGTTGCTATGGATTGTTACATTGGAATATCCATGGTATTTTTCAAATCATTTTGGTATCAAAATAGTTTTCTTTGGAGAATTTATGGGAAATTGCATGATCCAGGAATTGTCTTAGAAAAAAAGTGAGAGAATATTAGTTGTTCTAGATGAGATTGTTCATAACCACCTTTGAGATCTTTTAAGGTTGAAAATTATGTTGCTACAATTTCTTTCAATATGAGCCTCCTAATGGAAGCTCTATAAATCAAGCATGGAAAGTTTTGGATGATGTATGCTCTAGTTCAGATATTGGATTAGGGGGGAAATTATGAGAAAAAGAATACCCAGAAAAGGAGTCAAGGAACGAGACCATGATAGAGATCTCAACTTCCAATTTCATTACCCCTTTACAATATTTAGTTAGAATGGAAGAGAAAATGGACATCAAACATTCCAAGGTAAGATTAATGTAGTAAAGTTGATTGATTAGTTGCAATAGTTAGAGGTATATTTCAATGTCTGCCATATAGAAGAAGAGTAGATGTTAGAGTCCTATGCTATAGTAATCAAAGTTAGGTTTAGTATTTTCATCATTTTGGTCAATTTGTAAAAATGTTGCTATGATCTCATAAAGATAAAGTCCTTATTTTTTGTGACAAATGTGAGATTAAGTCTTTAGTTTCAATTTATGACATCATATATTAAATTATTTGAGTGATGACGAAAATATAGTCATCGATTTCTTAAAAGATTATTTTAGTAGCTTTAGTGTTAATATGCCATCCAGGTCATGGATAAAGGTAATAGTGGGTTCAGTTTTTCACCATTGGGACAAATTATTGTTTTCTTTTCAGTCAGTTACATAGTCAAATCATATTTTATACCATGTCCTTGTACACAATTGCAATTACCAAAGGTTTAAGGTTGTTGTTTTGCTTCTCCCTTGCGCTGCACTTGGACATTTTTAAATTTGGAAAGTCATCATTGCACTCAAAGAAATTTATAGACCACATGAAAGGCTACAAATACATGTTTTTTATTCAAAAAATTCATCGGACCCATTATCCATCTTTCTGAGGCACTCTGGATGTCAGTGGGCCACTTGCTTCGTTTATACTGCAGGGGATTTGTTGCCTTCCTGCTAAAAAGGTGGTGGTTTAAAGAAAAAAAAAAGAAATTAAAGGGTCTGGAGGTCGTGAAGAGGTTAATGAAGCTCCATACATCATCCATAATTTATTTGGATCAATTAAAGCTGAAGGAAATGATCAATTTCACAAATGACAAATTTGTTTTCCTTTTTTATTTGAAGAAGTGTGTTGTTGTATTTTTTACTGTTTTAGAAGTCAAATTCAAGATTAGTTTATGAATAAATGAAGATGAATTTTGAAAAACAGAAATAGATTTTTGTCAGATATATTGGAAGATTCGAATGAATATTTACAACCTATTTTTTAGCTTTCGTCATTTCTTGTTTTAGCCAGGATATTTGGGCGCACATTATGAGGATATGGAGAATAATTTTACAAAAATGAGAGAGGTTTATCTCAATAACAACCTCATTTACAAAACCCTCCTTCAAATTTTTAACAACTATCATTATTCGAGATATATGATCTAATCTTTGGCGTTGAGTTTCTAGAAAAATGATCCCTATTTCCTTGCAGGAAGTTCTAAATGTTAATGTAAATGACTCTATATTTGGGGAAATGGTTGAACTCAACCTCCTTATATTGGGAAAGATTTTTCCTTTATATTTTATAAATTTATATCAGAAGTGAGTTGGTGTGTCATATAGAAAAGACATTATGCATTGTGCTTCCATCCAGGGCTTGGTATGATCCATCTCATACCAACTGGTTCCAAAAAGGAATAACACGAAGATGCTTCCAAGTGTGGAAATGAGTGGAATGGGAAAAACAAGAAGATGATGATCACTATGCATAAATGTAAGGATCCAAGTAAACACTATAAAAATTATGATATTTATGGTCGAACTAAAGAAAATTGTTGAAAACTACATCCATTGATAAATGCTAAGAACCATATAAAGATGACAAGAAGAAGAACCTTCTAGCCACATATTCAAAAAATTATGCGGATAAAAAAGCAGACATGTATGCTAATATTTCCTAGAGTTCAGTGTAGAATGATGTGAATCTAAGTATCCTTCATCAATAGGAACAAAAAGATATGAAAGAAACACTTCCATAGCAAGGTACATGCCAAAAATACAATGGTAGATGATTTATTTGATTTTGTATTAAAGGAGAATCTCATAGTAGTTGGTCTAGTGATCAAGCTTGGGTTGGAGGTTCATGATCATCCAAACCCATACCCAATGTGGTGGATGAAAAAGGATGTAGAAGTCAGGGTCATGAAGAATCACAAGATCATTTTTTTTGTAAGCGTAGAGTTTATTGATGTAGTGGAATTAGACATAACACCTCTCGACATGTGTAGTGTTTTTGGAAGTCTCTACATGTATGAGAGGGATGAAATCTTCATTCATGGTGCCAACTGATACCACCTAATCAAAGATATGTTGTCCTATATCATCATTCACAAAAGGTTAAATTGAAGATCTTATTATAACTTCTAATCAAGTTAAAAGGTTGATTACTTCTAGTACAAAATATATGTTACTTTCTAAAGCAAGTAATGACGAGGTGATGGATCAATAAGAAAAAATGAGTTTTTGGATGGATATATTAAAGAGAAAAGTTAACAATTAGAGGAGTTTCTAGAGGCATACAAAAGAGTGTTTCATGGGTCGAAAGGGCTAGCACCTAAGAGGGTAATGGAGCACAAGATATAATTGTTTCCTAACTCCCCATTACCAAACATTAGGCTATATAAATAGTCAGTTCTAGAAGCAAATGAAGTGAAGAAGTACTTGTAGTAGTCCTTGGTGTAAGGAGTGATTTACCTAAGTACCTCACCTTGTGGGTCGTCTGTCGTCATTGTACTTAAAAAATATGGGACTTAGTAGATGTGTATCAAATGTATCACATTAAACAACAATACACTCAAGAATTAGTACTCTCTCCCTAAGATCAATGATTTTTTAAACCAATTGGAGCATGCCAAGTACCTCACTAAGTTATAATGCCAAATTAAGATACCACTAGGTACATTTCAAAGAAAAAGGAACCTAGAAGAGTACCTTTAAGACAAGGCAAGGTTTGCATGAATGGTGAGTCATGCCACTTGGTTTAGGTATTGCACCACCTACATTTTTTCAAATGATTAATGATGTACTACACCCATATTAATATTCATTTTTTATGGTATACTTGGATGATATATTGGTATATAAATTTACCTAGGAGGAGTACATCTCACATCTCATGCAGGTGTTATAGACTTTCAAAAATCAAGTTATTGACTAACCTTAAGAAATGTGATTTTTCCTAATAGTCACGGTGGAGGTAATCTCAAGATAAATCTTATAAATATGGAGGCCACCATAGAAGACCAATTCGTACCAATGTCACAAAAGTTAGGAGCTTTATTGTGGTAGCACAATATCTATGAAAGTTCATAACATCCTTTTTAGTAATATTTACACTATACTATGGCATAACAACAAGCAATTACAATTTTTAATGAAAAAAAAATAATTAACTGAAATAAAATATTAATCAAACACTAATTCATTAAAAATACTCATTAAAAAAGCCTTAAAATCCTGCAGAATAAGAACAATTAACATCTGAATAAATCTAAATAATTGATAAATATAACACAATAACCTAATAAATAATTATTTATAAATTGCCATTCTACGTGTTTTCCATATAACTCATATCAATAACAAAATTGGACATAAATGAGATGTATATGGCAAATGATTCATCCATAATTGGACATAAATGAGATGTATATGGAAAATTGTTCATCCATAGAGAACTGGCACTTGCCTCTGACGACTTGGCATTGAAAAAAAGGTAAGGAAAAATGTATAATACCAATTCAATGAAACAATAGAATTATGTAATAAGTTTGTGTGAATTTTGTATCAAATAATTAAGACTAAGGATTTTAAAAATAATATCAAGGTGATTAATGATTAATTAGTGTGATCGCCCAGCCATGTTAAAAAAAAACCATTGACAAGAGATATTGCATATTCTTCAAAACTAGCTATTTGAGCATGAGGTACAGCCTATTCAAACACGACTACGTTTTAATCAACGACGGAGATTATTTGGACCAATAAGGATGTTTGCTTGACATGGAAGCTTGTATTTAAAATATTTGGTAAAGGAGGAGTCTTTTGATCTACGAATCGGGAGCTGATGTGACAGCTCCCAATTGCCCAGCTTTGGCGACCCCCCTCCCTCCGGTGCGATGTGGACCCCGCACTCGATGACGACGCAATGGCAATGGAAATGTTAGCGGACGACACAATGGCGATGGAACTCCAACTTTAGTGGACCCCACCCCTCGCGCCTCCTCCACTAACGTTGGAGTTTCGTTGCCATTGTGTCATCTGCTAATGTTTTCGTCGTCGTTGTGCCATCGTCAAGCGCGGGGTCCACATCGCGCCAGAGGGAGAGGGGGTCGCCAGAGCTGGAAGATCGGGAGCTATCACATCAGCTCCTGATTCGTAGATCAAAAGACTCCTCCATTGGTAAATATTGAATATATATATATATATATATATATATATATATATATATATATATATATATATATATATATATATATGACGATAAGGGATGTTACTTGCACGTACACGCAATAAAAAAATTGCATAAATCATCGGGAGATCGCGAGCGAGACCCGGAAGAGGACCCTTCTATAGTCAGCGATCGCATGAGAATGAAGAGGAGACGACAGTGGCCGTTTGATAAATAAGCAAAAAGAGTACTCAGAGAGTAGGCTCGGTTATCCCTGTATGATTGGCTCAATTAATAATAAAAAGCTAAAGTTAAAATCAACACGTTATATTTTGATTTTGTTATTTAATTTGTGAATAGGTTTTGTTACCATATGGTGGCTTAATACAATACTTTATCTATACCACATGTCTAAAAACCATAACTTCTTTCACAATCAAAATATTTTATAACAATATGATATGATTCTTAACCATTCTTAACCATGAATATTCATCCCCACTAACATGTAAATATATTTTGTTATCAATACCACATGCCAAAAAAACATAACTTATTTTATAAATATTTTATTTTAATTTAATTTTATATCATTTTTTTAATTAAATATAAAATAAAAAGGTTATCATTACTTTTGAGATATACCTAAATCCTCTATCCTCACAACTACTAAAAAGTTTCCTACATAAATTAAATCAAGATTTCAACAAAATTAAAAATGAGGATACTTTCATATATAAAGATATGAAATATATAAAATATAAATAATATTATTAAGAACCAATATAGATCCATATTAACTAAGGATCCAAGGGATGATAGCAAACAAATTGACTAACAGTAATAGAGGAAAGATAGTGCATAATTGTTGTAAGTTTTCCATTATTATATTTGACATGACTGATCCAAAATATAAGTTTAATATTTTACAACCAAATGATTTCTTAATTTATTTATTTTCTTAAACATAATATCATGAAATCAAATTTAAGAGAGACGGAGGGAGGATGAGAGAGAGAGAGAGAGAGATTCAGAGAGAGAGATTTGGAGGGAGAGAGAGACGAAGGAAAGAACAAAAACATAGAGAGATAAATATGAAGAAAGAGAGGGAGTGGCAAGGGAGAGAGAGTGAGGGAGATAGGATGAAAAGAGAGAAGAGGAGAGGACAGAGATAGGGAGAGAAGGGGAACAAAGAGATAAGGAGACACAAAGATGGAGAGGGGAGAGAGAAGGAGGGAGGGTGGAAGATAGTGACAGAGTTAGAGGGAAGAGAGAGACAGTGATGGGGGAGGGGAGAGAAGAGATAGAGGGATGTGGGAGAGAAGGAAAAAGTGAGTAAGGAAGAGAGAGAGGAATCAATAGAGAGGAGAGAGAAATGGAGTTGGAGGGGGAGAGACAGAGAAGGAAGAAGAAAGACACATAGGGAGAAAGTTGGAGAGAGAGAGGAAGTGACAAGGGAGAGATGGACAGAGAGTTAGGGAGAGAGGAGAGTGGGAGGGAAGAGGGAGAATAATGTGAGAGGGAGAGAAGGGCAAAAGAGAGAGAGAGAGAGAGAGAGAGAGAGAGAGAGAGAGAGAGAAGGTGAGAGAGTGTGTATGTTTGAGGGGTGAGATAGAGAGAGGGAATAAGAAAGAGACACATAGGTGTAAATATAGACATTATATAGTATTATATAGCCAATCTAGATCCATCTTAACCTCGGATCTATCAAGCATCGAGAGCGATCAAATCTCACGAGGTGCAAAACTTTTCTCAAGTTTTACACTTAAAAAAGAGGCATTCACTTCGAGAGATTTGATCCCTCTCCACGCTTGATAGATTCGGGTTTATGATCGATATAAGTTGGTTTTAGCCCAATTGTATTTTTTTTTCCAAATCAATACTTAAGAAAGATGAAACTTCAAATAAAAATAGAATTATCCTACAAAATGTGTTTAGCCCAATCACAATTTTTATTTTTGTTTTGTGAGGTTTTGTAAAAAAAAATGTTTAATATGGTGATCTTTTGATGTTTTCCTTAATATATATTTTTCTTTCATATAGACATAACTTTTTTTTTTTTTTTACTTTGATGTTATATCACAACCTCTCTTTTATATTGAAATTATCATTACAAAATGAAAATTATATATTTTATTTAAATTTTAATGTAATTTTGAAATTTAATATTATGAAAATGAATGTATATGTTTATCTCCAATATCCCTCATTATGTTTAATGTACTAAGTCTTAACATTTTTATTTGGTTTTGAAAGTTCTCCTTTGAGAGTCTTTTAGTGAACACAAATTTGTAAGTTAATGAGTTGGTCTATGGAACTTTAATTCAATCTAAGCACTCGTTAAAGCTCATTCACAGAGTGATTATGTATGGTCATTCATTTCAAGTGGTACTAGATCTGGTTTAAGCTCCTAAGATGGTTTATTGTTAGTGATTATGTAATGCATTGTTGTAGAAGGATTTAAAAGGGGTTGTTTAACGCACTTGTTGGAAGGAAAGTTGTGGAAAACTAATCTTGGATAAGGCATGTGAATGTTATTCAAGTTGAGGGCCACTAGAAAAATTGTAGAAATTCCACCACATAGAGAAGGAATAAAGTGAGGAGGTGCAAGGAATCAAGAGTTGGAGGAATTGATAAGAAAAAAAAACATAAGACCCCCTAGATTCTACTAAATGCACAAAATTTTGCAACCATGATGCTCCTGCATCAGACTCCCAAGG
Source organism: Pinus albicaulis (assembly GCA_034641835.2). NCBI lineage: Eukaryota > Viridiplantae > Streptophyta > Pinopsida > Pinales > Pinaceae > Pinus > Pinus albicaulis. The sequence goes on along the minus strand of CM076576.1, from coordinate 753,127,920 downwards.
CATAAAATAATCATGATCTCTAGATCATATGCTTCCAATCTTTGTCCTCCTGGATCCCATACTTTGTTATGTAATATGTCTTTGGTTGTTGTTGTTGTTTGTTTTTGTTCTCTAAGTCTCCACACATTATGTTGCATTGTCCCACTATCTATGCTTTCACAGTTTGTTGTTGTCTTTCTCTTACTATTTCTTGCCTTTCTTGCTTATGTCTTCTTTTGAGGCACCTTCATTATAAATCTTATTATTCTTTCAATCTCTATGTCTAGTTTATCTTCTGACTGGTACTCTCTCTACCCATTGTTCTGTCGCATTCTGTCCACTCATATTCAAACTTCTACTTGTTATCTTCTCTTTGGAATCGTTGGATTCTTACTACCGCCCTTACATCCTTACCCTCTTGTTTCTTTTGAACTTCTATCTCATCTCCAAAAAACCTATGTTCCATATCTGTAATTTTACTTTCAAAAAATAAATTGTCCTCCAATTCCCTTTGTACTTGATTCTTATCAAATATAGTACTATGTTGTTCATCATTTCCAGCATATTTTCCTTCCTCTTTGTTGAGGAGGTAAATCCCCTCTACGGGACGAAGGCGATCCCTACTAGCCCAGCGAGGGTCTAGCAACAATCACGAAATGTTACGATGCAAGTTCCTAGTTACGAATGAAAAGACCAAAGATGGAGGCCTACCCCGGAATCCAATGCTACGATCCGAAGAAGAGTGCGTTCCCGTTCCTCGACCTCGGCGAGATCACGATCCTCCACTATCTCCGCGGACGGACACTGCACATGCAAGAAACAAACGAGATACAAGCATAAAATCCATCATACGCAACTAAATATCGAGTCGAAAGGATACTACTCATATTAACATAATCGAAAACGAGTGGAACCATAATCGTAATCATTCATTAAATAACAATCGAAAGAGAGTACAACCAATGTTCGACGTCGCGGTCTCCTTCAAATGGGTCTCCAAGTCGTTCACGTCTCGCAAAGCTCGCCGAGGAAAGGGAAAAACCTCTCCGAGTCTCTTGACGATAGTCTCCTTACTTGAGTCGGCCTTAAGGGAAGAAAGAGGGCTCTTACGAAAGACAAAGGCTCTTGGGAATTTGGAGATTCAAAGCTTAGGCACTTCAAGACCTTAGCCCTTCAGCCCCTTCATCAATGGATGAAGGCTATATTTATAGAGGAGAGGAGGAGGTTTGGATCCCTACAATAGTGGAAGGGAGGCCTTATCCCTTGGGAGGTTCCCCATAAGGTGGAAACAAGAGGCCAAAGGAGGAAGGCCGTGGTTATTCGAGCGAAACCACTCCCCGATGACTCATCCACGAAGTTGTTGTAATCGAAACTTCGCCTCTTTTTTTAAAAAAACTTTCCAAAAGCGAGTGGCGGGGGTGCTTAACCCGGGACAGAGCACCAATTTGCGTGGGCTCGAGTGTTAATTTTCCCCCCATTGGCGCGAGTACATAATGGGCTACCGGCGCCAAGGCAAAAACAGGTGTTTTTAGGGGGTCCGCTCAGGAAATGATCAACGTAAGAAATGTTGTCCTCATGGAAAGGGATGCGGTGATGGTATTTGCAAGGCATGACACCGCTTATTGGTCACGAAAACGACCCTCCAATGGGTGAGATGGGAAATGCGAGGGACGGTGACAAATTACCGTGTAACGGATGCCCCCTAAAGCATGAGGCCCGAGAGAGAGAGAGGGGTGAAATGATTTACGAGAACGTGTCCAATCGAAGCTACGTCATCGGAAAACCCTGCGTGGAGAAATACAAGCGATGTCTCAAGTACATGATGTATATGTGCTATGGGCACGATCATCCAAAACAGAGTATACTACAATCCGGATCCGGGGTATGGGCGCAGCCATCCGGTGAGGATCGATAAATAGACTTCAGGTATGGTCGCAACCATCTAATCGATTGAGTCATGTACATAATGATAATAATCCACAATCGCAGACTGGATTAAAACAGAGACACAATCCAGGGTCTTGCACTCCATCTCGACCCAAACAAATTACAAGTTCAAGCATGCGAATATGTGAGCTCGAAGTCGAACATGCAAGAACATCGTCCGATTACCGGCCCAATGATAAAAAGCTGTTAACGACGAGAGGAACCACCAATAATGACAATGGCTCTCAAGGTACTACGGGTACAATATATGGCGTTTGAATCAATGAGTTGGCGTCGAACACCCGCGAAATCACTCGATCGGAGGCCAATGATGAAAACCCCACGTCGAATGCGACGAACCCTGCCATTGAGGCATGCGGGCTCCAAGGTACCATAAAGGAGTCTCTAGATCAAATTCTCGGATAATGAGCTGAAGTCGACGGGAAGTGACCTTGATCGAAGGTGGGCCATAATGTTTCCCACATCATCGACACAAGACGAGAGGAACATGATGTTTTTGTTGTGAATCGGGATCGTATGAGAATTAGAGGAAAGGTTGATATTCGCAGAGGCCAACTTCTCTTGAACATATAAACAACACGACGAGTGGACTTGGTAGTATTTGACATCAACGGATCGGAGGTCATGGTGACGAGGTAATGAGCGGATGAGAGGTCAAAAGGGATTATCCAAACCCACGGAGGCAAAGTGAAAAAAACGAGATGAGATGTCCCCAACCCGACACGAATGCATACAAGTGCCATGTTCAAGAGCGACATACTCGCCGACGACAACGATGATGGTTCCATTTTTCCCCCACCATTTCGGTGAGTACCTCTTAATTTTTACACAAGCTTGAAGAGGATACCATATGCTTGTCATATAAATCCGTCCCTTCGGGACGAATCCATCCTAGTACGTTTAACGAGTCCTAGGAAGGAGGAACTCGGAGAACGTCATTTCAAGCCGGATCCGATGTCATCGGGGTTTAACGAGTCCGACAAAGGGAGAACTCGGCGTATTTTCATGTTTAGAGAGTTTGAAAAGACAGACAGAAAAAGTAAACTCCACGGAGTCCTTTTTTCGTAAATAGTTCCTCGGATCCGAAAAGGTAGAAAACAATATCCGAGAAAACCTCCTAGTCGCGATAGGCTAGGGTATTCCTTTTTCGTAATCAATCTATCCCACTCGAAAAAGGGGTAAACGTATACTAGGTAGATGTTGATTCGTGTCCATTTTAACGAGATCGAAATGACAAGGGCCTCGGAAATCTTTTCATGTTTAGAGAGTCGAAAAGAGCTGAAAGATGACTCCTCTCGGAGGAACGAGTGGTATAAAGGGTAGCTACGGGTTCCGGAAATGGTGGAACTACTCAAAACAAGTAAAGGTTGAGAGGTCGAGCTAACAAGACCACTCATCGCAGCGGTTCCTAAGGAATGGTTAAAACAACCAAGTGAAGGCATATGATCGGCCAGCGAGATAGTGACAATGGAGTGAGAAAACCAAGGCTCATCCGGCAAAAAAGCAGTCGATAAGATGCCAATCACAAGGGGTAAAATGAGCATGGTTTCATTTTTACACAAGCTTGAAATCGGGAAACTCTGCTTGAAGTTGGTTTCATTTTTACACAAGCTTGAAACAAAGATAAACTCTCGCTTGACATCGGTTTCATTTTTTACACAAGCTTGAAACGGAAACAAACTATGCTTGAGAAAAAGTAAGCATGCCCCTCGACATGGTGACTCAATTCGAGGTACATGCCCCCCAAGCTTCGAGTCCATATGAAAGGCGGATGGATTGAAGGTTCAAGTTACGAGATCAAAAAGACTCGACTAGTATTTTACGAGAACTTATCAAAGACTCGAATTGAACAGAACTTGTTTCATTATTTTAACGAGGTTGACACATTAAAAGAACTATCCTCGGGACACCTTGTTTCATGGTTTAAGGAGCATGGCACAAGACAAGGAACTCTGCTCCGCAACCTTGTTTCATTTTTTTAAGGAGCTTGACACAAGAAAATGAACTCTGCTCCGACAACCTTGTTTCATTTTTTTAAGGAGCTTGACACAAGACAAGGAACTCTGCTCCGAACGGACCTTGTTTCATTTTTTAAGGAGCTTGACACAGAAAAGAACCATGCTATGACAACCTTGTTTCATTTTTTAAGGAGCTTGACACAAGACAAGAACCATGCTCCGACAACCTCGGTTTCATTTTTTAAGGAGATTGACACAGAAAGGAACCATGCTCCGAACGACCTCATCATAATGAACAAGAATTCATCGCTTCCAAGAGTTCCACTCCCAATGGAAGGAAAACATCCCGGAATTCAGGGACCCAATTCCCCCAACACTCGATGCACAATGGCACCATCACGAGCACGAGCACGGGGGTAGGTAGCCACATAGTTGACTCGCGGTGTGGCATATACAACGGGTGGATAAAAACCAGGGAAGGGATGATGGTGGGCCACTGCCACATCGAGACCAAAGAATGAAAGCTGATCAATGGTCACAATCCTTCCTTCATGCGGAAAACGAGACCACACGAAAGAGGGAGGAGACAAGTGCTCCCATGGCATAGGTGTAATCACGCCCCAAGAGCGATTGAAATCCAAGGGGCTTGGAACAACCATCACATCCATATGGACGGTTTTACCTCCCAAAGCAACAGTAACCTTGGAAGGATCCCTAACGGTTGACTCGTTCTTCCGTTAAATGCCAACGGATTCTGCAGTAACAGCGCAAGCGGCGGTGAGCCAAAAGCTTGCCAAGTAGTTGAGGATAAAATACTAACGGACGCGCCTTTGTCTATAATGGTGTTGGGTACGACCGGACCAAAAGCACATACTCGTGATCTCGAAAGGCACATAAGACGGAAGGCGATATCCTGCGAGTCGACTCCAATCAAAGGAAGTGACCAAACTACTCGGAGGGGCTACCATCGAACCGAGATGGCCTTCCCCCTGGTGTTACGGAAGAAGAAGGAGCATCCTCCACGACCTCCATCTCGAAGGTGGGAGGAGTAACCTCCGGGACCTCCATCATGGGAGGCGGAGGAGCGACTTCTTGAAGTATAGGGACAGGAGAATCTTTCTCCAAGTCCAAGTAATCCGAAGAAACAAGAAGAACCCGAGGGGTGTGAGGTCCACTCTCAACGGAAAAGACTTGGTGCACCATAGAAGGGACCGAGTCAACCGATCCCACAACCAATGGTTGGTCGTGGGATGGATTCCCGAATTTGAATTTCCGAGGGAGCGGGATCGACCAAGGATGACTCTTGACCAATCGTAGGATCAGTGGGTGGAGGAATCAAAGAAAGTTGTTTGTAACCAACCTAGGGAGGCATGGTGTAGAAACAGTTGAGTTTTCCAACACTCGCTTGGCTTCATCCATATAAGGAAAAAGGTGAATGGCATGGTGCCCTTCACACAACCTACGAGGATTGGTAATCTTAGCTCGCTTCTTAGGATTTTTACCAACACTAGTCGAAGACGTGCCCCCTAACCCCGACTCCCGTAAGCCAAAGGCAACGGTGGATGACAGCTGGACCATACTTCGAACACCTTGGGAATACCAGAGCGGTCTCGAAGAAGATGGTCTCTCGTGCACAACATGCAAGGGAACTTGACTTTCCGTGGAGGGTTGGAAGGTTTATCAAGAGGAGATGTTTCAGAAACAAGTGGCTGCACTTTTAGCCTCTCTCTTATCGGACTTCTTCTTCTTTGTCTTCTTCTTCTTCTTAACCACTCGGTTACTCGAATCCGGACTTTCACCGAGCGAAGTAGAAGAGGAGGACGCAGAAACGAGCGAAGAAGGGGAGAGGTCCACCTTGGAATCAACATGATGTTGTTCGGGTGGAGGAGCGATTGAACGATAGCCGAGACATTCGGGACCACAGAGGTTGAAAACAACCAAACAGGCAACCCAACAGTTAACCCAGGAAGGGAAAACGTTGCCATATAAGGAGCACCAACATTTCCAAAGGGAGGAAATGGACAAGGATTCCCATCGGAGGGGATTCCTTGGTTAGTGAACTCTGGAAAAGTTTCCATCAGAAACAATCTTTAGAACAACACCCTAAGGAAACTAAATTTAACCAGGAATATTTCGTGGGCAGTTAATTTTTAAAACATTGAAACAAAACTCTACCATTTCATATTTTAAGAGTCAAGAAACAGGCAAAAGGTGACTCTATCACTTTCAGATTGGAAACAAGCGTGAAAGGAAAAGCGCTTGATGACCTTTTCAAATTTGAAGAGTCGAAAAAGATCGAACTGACTACTCAGGAATGCTAGGCAGAGGGTGTACCAAATAACCGTGAACTGCAATATACACCTTGGTTTTAAAATGAAAGAGAAATCAACCAAGGACTTTCCGTACGTGCAGGAAATCTCCCCGGATGCTGTGTCCGGTGTATCACGGGTATAAGGCGGCAGACTCGACTTCTTATGGATAAAGGATAGCAACCTAGTGGGGTCTCCCTTTATATATGTGACGGTACAGGGAGCACAAGTCCGTACTAGTGCTGTCTAAAGCCAAGAGGCGAACGACAGCTACTAGGTTTAACGACGCTGGAACACGTCTCTAGCCTAGACCTCTAAATATTCGTTAATGTTTCAATGCTTCCTTAGGTAAATTGAGTAAATTTTAAAGTTGATCTTCAATTATGTTTCGGTTTCAAGGCCCTACCGTATGTCATATGACAATCTCCTGTATGGAGCTACATGAGAAAAGAAAAATTTTCAATTCGATGAATGCTATCTAGTTAAGGGAAGAGCTTCAAACAATGATGCAACAAACGACAAAAGCTGAAAACAAAACTTTTCCAAACTAGATGACTTTCACTATCCAAAAGTATTCTAAAACATTCAACGAAGCGAATTATGCAATGTAATCTATGCAAAATTATTTTTCTGAAAACTATGCAATTGTAATCTATGCACAATTTCCTTTTTCTTTTTCAAATAATAAGAATGCACTCAATGCATTTTTCGATGAAATGAGAATCTACTTAATGCATGCTTTTAATAAAATAGAATGCAATCAAAGCGATTTCTAGTTTTCAATCATTAAACAATGTGATCTAAGTTCAATGATAAATCTCAAGGATACTTTTCAATGCAATGTGATCTAATGCATTTAAAAAAAAAGCAAACTATGAGACGAAAACTAAAACAACGCAAATATTCTTAACGAAGGATGAATGCAAAAGAGATGTAAACAAACACTAAGAATGCAATCGTTGTTTCAAAACACTTTGTAACAAAATTCCTCAAAAGTTGACAAAACACAAAGAGGACTTCCAAAGAATGAGATCAAAATAAGGCATTCATTCCCTTTTACATCAAGAAATCATGGAAAGAAGACATTCCAAAGAATGAGCAATGTAATCTATGCTCATACAGTGAAAAACCGGAAGGGAAAGACACACTGGTGACGGATTTAGGGAAAAAATCTCAATTTTCATACACCTTGAAATTGGCACGACTTGTCCATTTACAACTAGCGCCAATTGGCAACAATTGGCGCGACTTGCACATTGAAAACTAGCGCCAATGGTCAATTTCCGCGGGTTGCTAACTGACAACAAGCGCCAACGCCTGAAAATGAAAAAACAAAGAATTTCTCCCAACCAAGACCAGACTCACCACTTCAAGCAGAATCTAAAACAAACCCAGAAGCAAAGGTATCGACCAAAAGAAACTTCGAACAAGGGTAACCCTACCACCTACGGGAAATGGCGCGACTCGTCCGGCTATAATCCATGCCAAACAGGGGGATGGTGCGAGTGATGAACTGAAACTCGCGCCAATTGGCGCGACTGTCAGGCTAAAAACCGCGCCAATCAAGCCAACCATTAAAAGGTGAAAATTCGGAAAAGTAGAGGTCAGATCTGATCCTCTGGGGCTGAACCAAAAGGCAAAACACAAAAAGAGCCAGCCCAAAAGGCCAACCAAGCAAGGAAAACCATAAACCAATCAGAATGAGATAATCGAAACGAGACATTGAAATCTAGACGATCCCCAGCGGAGTTGCCAAATTGTTGAGGAGGTAAATCCCCTCTGCGGACAGAGGCGATCCCTACTAGCCCAGCAGGGGTCTAGCAACAATCACGAAATGTTACGACGCAAGTTCCTAGTTACGAATGAAAAGACCAAAGATGGAGGCCTACCCGGAATCCAATGCTACGATCCGAAGAAGAGAGCGTTCCCGTTCCTCGACCTTGGCGAGATCACGATCCTCCACGATCTCCGCGGACGGACACTCGCACATGCAAGAAAAAAAACAGATACAAGCATAAAATCCAGCATACGCAACTAAATATCAGTCAGAAAGGATACTACTCATATTAACATAATCGAAAACAGAGTGGAACCATAATCGTAATCATTCATTAAATAACAATCGAAAGAGAGTACAACCGATGTTCTGACATCGCGGTCTCCTTCGGATGGGTCTCCAGTCGTTCACGTCTCGCAAAGCTCGCCAGGGAAAGGGCAAACCTCTCCAGAGTCTCTCGACGATAGTCTCCTTACTTGAGTCGGCCTTAAGGGAAGAAAGAGGGCTCTTACAGCACAAAGGCTCTTGGGAATTTGGAGATTCAAAGCTTAGGCACTTCAAGACCTTAGCCCTTCATCCCCTTCATCAATGGATGAAGGCTATATTTATAGTGGAGAGGAGGAGGTTGGGATCCCTACAATAGTGGAAGGGAGGCCTTATCCCTTGGGAGGTTCCCCATAAGGTGGAAACAAGAGGCCAAAGGAGGAAGGCCGTGGTTATTCGAGCGAAACCACTCCTAATGACTCATCCACGAAGTTGTTGTAATCGAAACTTCGCCTCTTTTTTTTAAAAAAACTTTCCAAAAGAAGAGTGGCGCGGGTGCTTAAGCGGGGACGAGCGCCAATTGGCGCGGGCTCGGTGTTAATTTTCCCCCCATTGGCGTGAGTACATAAAGGGCTACCAGCGCCAAGGCAAAAACAGTGTTTTTAGGGGTCTACTCAGGAAATGATCAACGTAAGAAATGTTGTCCTCATGGAAAGGGATGCAATGATGGTATTTGCAAGGCATGACACTACTTATTGGTCACGTAAACGACCCTCCAATGGGCGAGATGGGAAATGCAGGGACGGTGACAAATTACTCGTGTAACACTCTTCCTTGACAACCCTCGGTGATTTTCCTTCACTTCCTTGAGTCGATTTTGACAGATCAATTTAGCTTCTTCAAGCATGATATCTTCATGCTTTACATCTTCCTTATCATTATGCCTTACTTGGCAACTTCCGAGTCTTCTTCAATTTTAAAACTCATTCTCCTTCAACTTGAAACATGTTCATCTCATCTTCATCGGAACCTATAATCATAAAACAATTATCATAATAAAAAAATATAGGGCCTCATTTCCTTTTACTTCTCTAACAACATCTCAGTATGTTGCTATGAGTTTTCCTTTAACTCCTTTGTCGAGCACATCGAGTATGTTGATTTAAAATCTCCAAATAACTCACGAGTCTGTCAAATAATTTCTCCTCCATATCATTTGTTTCAAGGATGTCTCCTCTGCTCTAGTTCACAATAACAAACTCCTTCCTCTATAATGTCAATTTTCTAAACTCTTATTACCATTCACTCTTCCTTAAGATTGTCATTCATGACAATTTCTTTGTCTTCCTTCTTGAGAAGTTTATCCCGAGTATATATCCTCTCGCTTTTCCAACTTTCTTCTTTGAAGGTCTAAATTTCTATATAACTCAACAATTTCAATTGGAGTAGAATTTGAAAACTTTACACAATTTTCAATACCTTCACTTGTTGTTGACCCATCATCAAATGGTCCTTCTTCCTTTTCTAAATCTACACATATGTCTAAATCATCATGTTTAAAAATTCCAAACTCATTAGGCACGAGTAAATACCTTTTCTTCATCTTCATGTCTTAACTCATATCTGCTATTCCAATCTTCAATGTTTCCAGCTCCAACATTTGGTTTGCACATTTCCATTAGACCTTTCGTCTCCTTTCGTTTACGAGATCTTGCTATCTCGGTATTAATCTGAACGATTTCAGATTATGCTCCTTCTTCTTAATGAAATCTAAAGTTTGTTCATTATCTTGTGATGTACCCGCAACATTACACAAATCATTAGTTTTAAAAATACAAGACCTTTCGGTCTCATTTGATGCTTCAAACACCAATCATTCACAATGTACTTTTTTTGTTTTCAACGGATCCTTTTTTGTCGTGGCTCAATCCATTTGAGTCTCTCCTTCTTTAGCAAGTCAATATGTCTCTTCTCAAGTTCTCTAAACTCATTTATCGATTTGAGATTACATTTTTTTTGCAATAGGTTACATCTAACCCATTTCCTCATTCTCCATCCATGTCTTTGGTATTCATTCTCTCTATGTTGTAGCCATCCCTCGTAGTACTTCCAACTATACTCTCATCATCGCAATATTTCTCTTTCACTCTTCATTACTCATCTTACCTTTATGGCATTCTCTAGAACATCTTCTATGACCCTCCATGGCCATCTTCCTCATGATCTCATCCATTCTCTATTGGTGATCTACAACATAGCCTTCTCTTGTAGTAATCTCCTCTTGTTACTCAATACCTTATCTCGATTCTTCTCTTCTCTTCTGCTGCACCACTCTAATTCTCCGAAAATTCTTCCCATTACTGCTCTTATTCAAAGAAAAAATATTCAAAAATCTGTTCTATGTTCACAAATTTAATTATGAAATAAAATAATTCCATAAGTTCTGAATTATCTTCAAAATACAAACCCACTTTGATTTCTCTTCTATAGAGCATACCCGCTCTAAATTTCTCCCAAAAGAGCTTTTTCTCACTCTAATACCAAATGATGCAGCCATAGGATGCAAATATTTACTTATGTAGAGTTAGCGGAATTAACCCTACACCTAAACACATCATTAAGTATTTTTTAATCAAATTCATGCGAAAGCTTATCCATAAGTGGCTCTCGAGTTTTAAACTTTTCAATATAAAATTTTACCTTTAAACCTTTTCACACCTTCATCTTACCTTATCACGTGTGTGGCTTCCACTTTAACCAAAATCCATCGACCGTGGTTCCGGGTCCCACATAATCCTTTATACACATACCTTAGAAATCAACAACAATTTACTTTATAAAAGATCACATAAACCCAAATCTCATTACATATGCGCGAAACGAGGTTTCGTGGTCCCACCATCCTTCGACCAATCATAATGCATCACATTCTACAATCTTTAACAAATAACATTAACATCAAACTTATCTTTCTCCCGATGCGAGGTCACCCTTTAATTTCCACCGTAGATCTTCATGTGATCTAATGGCTATGTTGTAACCACTCACATGCTATCTCCCGTCCACAACGCATCACAAATAAAACTACTTACCATGCGAATGCTTATCACTAAACTTTAAAATCGTCAATACGCGATGTTGCACGAGTGCTGAAAAGTGGCATCTCTCCTCACCGCATCGCAAATGTACTTTCCATTTTGCATTGCAATCAAAACCCTTTTCCTTGGGAACTCTTCAACGCTAAACCTTAATTCCTCGCGAAGTGTGTTGTTGCACGGTATCGACATGTCACATCGCAACTATCGACTTTATCGCATCACAAGATATACTTATTACCTTGTAAAGTCCTTAACTTAACTTCTAAAATCACCGATGTGCGATGTTACATCACACCGACACGCATCCTTGTGTGCAAGTCTTCAAATTTGTCTTTGTGTTGTACTCTTCTTCGTTTAATCGATTGTCTTCGTTTCCGCCCGCTTTGATCTCCATCGTCAATGATCAAATTTTTGGTTCGAAATTTAATCTTATTCGTCTATTCACCTCTTTGGAAATCTCTAAGTATCATCTTCCCCTATTAGATTTCTTTTCTTTATGCCACTCTTCTCTGTTCTTCAATACGGTCTCCTTTGCACTACTCTTCCTTTGCCCGTTCATCTTTCTCCAATGCGAATCTCTATGAAGCGTTTCCTCTCGTTTCTTTACCACCATTTCAAACTTGAATACTGTAACACTCTCTCGTATTATTCCACTTCTTCCAGACTTTCATGATTTTTTTCTTTACTCGACTCCGCACATGCACCTATTTATTCTCGACTAGAATCACATATATTCTACCGAGTCGTAAGTCTTTTATCACTTAGAAAGACTTTAAACATTCCATTTGAATTCATTCATCATGGTTTATCACACGGAACCATAAATTCACGATTCACGGATCACTCGACGCGTAAAAGGAATAACACACACATTCACAATGAATTCAATTTCCTCTTTCATTAAAAAAAATGTACGAGATACAAATAAAAAACATGTTTTCCAATCTAGCTTTGGCACTGATCTACCTTTACATGGCCCTTTTCTCTTCCTCTCTCTCTATGCACGCAGAGCTTACAAATCAAACCTCCTATCTAAGAATAATGATATTTTTTTTCTACCCTTTGTGCCTTTGAGGCATTACAATTATATACAAAAAGGGTTCCGTAACCAATTTTGTTTAGATCCATAGGTTTCTGAACAAAATCCCAAAAATCCTCTAAGTCCTCAATTAGTTCCTAAAATCTCTTCTTTATCGCTTGAGGACCTCAACATTCAACTAAATCCTAAGGATCCTCTATAAATCCATAAAATCATGAACTACTTTCTAATATAAGATTTGCAATATTTAGAATATCTCAATCCACACCAATCACTCATCAATCACTCATGTTCTCCTACATTCAATAACATTTACAAATATGCCTCTCATTAGATAATTAAACCCTATTCTAAATGTCTCGCATAAATCACTCAAAAATATTTAAAATTACATTAATTAAATACAACTCTCTTGAAAACATAAGACCCCCCTAGATTCTACTAAATGTACAAAATTTTGGAACCATGATGATCCCTGCATCATGGGGCCATATGATAAACAAGAAAAGGAGTACTCGGAGAGCAGGTTTGGTTATCCTACATCATTGTTTTCCATGTTGGCATCTCTAATTGCCAATCACAAAGCGGCTTGGGACGTGGGTGCAAGAAATGGCCAAGCTTCTATTTCGTAACCTCTAGTCTTACCCTCTTCTTTCATTTCATTTCATTTCCCTCTCTTGTTATTTTCATTTCTTGTAATTTCCAGGGCTTCATATCATGAAATTATGACATAATTTCCATGAAAAAACGGATTTAATGAAATTATGAGAATCTAGATTACTGAGCATTACGATCGCGTGATCGCCACGGACAGAAGCATCCCAAAGTGATGTATGCTATCACTACGCCCATTATGACAGATGAAGATCTGTTTTAGATGGTGGCCGAGGATGGATCGGTGGATCCGGTGATAGTGGCCACTACAGTCCATCGGTTCGACCTCAATACCTTTTACTCTCACATCAAACGCCTCCTGCGCAAACCATGGGGTGTGATAGTTGTGTGGACTTATGCAAATGGAAGCACCCGGGTCTGCTCGTTGATGTAGTGTGTGCGGATTTTCTGGAGTCAACCATACCTTACGAAAAACAAATATGGATATAGATATAGTAAAGGATGGATACGAGAAGTTGTCGTTCCCCTTCGATCCGGTGCTAGAAAATGGATGGGGTAGTGAAGGTAATCCCTTGGTAATGGAGATGGAGATAGAATCTTCGTTGGAAAAATTTCTTGCTATCGTACAATTCTTCCGCTACGGTGGTCATAGCAAGAGAGGAGGGCATCGAGCTCCCTGAATGAAACGGTATTGAGAAGGTTCGAGAGGCGTAGGGTGATGAAAACAAGATTTATAGCTGCAAAATTCCAATGTGCGTGTTGGTAGGTACTTTGCCCCTTTGAAGTCACATATTAGTGGTCATTTTTTGTGTTAGGCTTATCTTGCACTTATCAAGTTTGATCTATGTTCGTGATCTCTGTCAAGTTGGGGTGTAGTAGTTGGGATAAAGTTGTCATAGTTTTGTTTCCTATCACTACTTTATTTACGATATGACTGACTACTTTATCACTACTTTGTTTTTTATATGATCGAGTGCTTTTACTCTTCTTTCAAGTTTTATATTTATATTTTATAATTAGATATTTGAAAATTGGTTCTTTTAATAATATAAAAAAAAACATATCTATAGATTTTCAAAGTATGACAGAGTCTTTTTATCACTACTTTTTTTTTATATGATCGAGTGCTTTTACTTTTCTTTTTCAAAGTTTTATATTTATATTTTTTTAATTAAATATTTGAAAAAATAGTTTTTTTTAATAATATAAAAAAAAACATATTTATAGATTTTTAGAGTATGGTACAAAAAAATATGTGAAAATTATTTTTTTAAATAACATAAAAAAAATATATTTACTTTTTAAAATGTAAATTTACGATCCATTTTTGTTTTTCAAAAAATCTTAAGGAAAATCACATCATAATTAATAGAGTTGGTGTGTTTCTACTTAGAGTAGTTCATCATTAAGAGAATGATGATTGTGTTGATCCCAAGACACTTAATGCAACGGTCATTGATATAAAAAAAAGCTATAAATTAATAAAATAATATAATTCAACGTTAAGAAAATATTAATAACCATATCTAATAAAATATTATAATCATAATCAACAAAATATTTTTGAAAATAACATAATAAAATGATCAAGGTTAAAATAAAACAAGAAAGAAACACAACCAATGAAAATATAACAAAACAATAAGAATAATAACAAAAATAATAAATAATAATAAAATTCATATTATACAAATAATAGTAAACCCACCAAACTAATAATCATAACTACTTATTTTACCTTTTTTTTATATAAAATAATAGTAAACCCACCAAACTAATAATCATAACTACTTATTTTACCTTTTTTTTATATAAAATAATAGTAATCCTAACCAATAAAATTAGAAAACAGACGTGAATAACAAAAAAAATTAAAAAATCAAATGTAAAAATTAATTAACAAAAGAAAACATAAGTAAAATTAATAACAAATAAACGATAATAACAAATAATGGTATATATATATATATATATATATATAGAGAGAGAGAGAGAGAGAGATATAACACAAAACAACAAGAAAAAAGGAATCAAAATAAAGAGAGACACAAAACCAAGGAAAGAGGAAAAGAACCGATACTAGGAGCATAGCGGAGTGATGGAATCCAAGGAGCCCACGGTACAACGAGTATAGGGTTGGTTAGATTGATTCATTCACATGTCAAGAGGACATAAATCATAGTGACAGATGTCGCATACTTGGGAGCACGGATCGAGTTGACGATGAGTGCGAGTGCATGGATGCGGATGTCAACAATGCAGAGAGTCCGATAGAACATGTGCGATGAGGTACCAAAGTAGTTAGAAGACTCGATAACGGATGCATTGTATTGATTGAGTTGTTTTGAGGCTATTCAGTTTCAGAAGTGTTGCATGCAAAAGTTGCATGTGCAAGAAACACTAGAGAAGTGTTGCATGCAAGAGTTGCATGTGCAAGAAACACTAGAGAAGTGTTTCATGCAAGAGTTCTATGTCACATGCAAGAGTTGCATGTCGCATGCAAGAGGTGCATGTGCGCATTCAAGGACATTCCTTTCTTTTTGAGAGGGAGTGTTGAAGTTTGCAACAAGAAACCATGAAATTGGCATCCAGAAGCAACATGACAACACCTACACTAGTGTGGGACCACAAGTCGTGTAGTGAAGGGTATTAGTGATACATTAGTGTGAAATTCAATTTATTTAATAAATTGGATATGTGTCAAAATTAATTATCCCTTAATTAAATTGGACAATAAAATCTAATATTATCTCATGATCACTTGTAATAGTTAACTGAGTGTGATAAACTTAGTTAGCTCATGTATTTCGAGTTGAGGGTGGTTGGTGAGGAATGAAGAGTAATTCTATTATTTATGGAGTCGAATTGGAGTTGGTGCATTAGTTTAATGCATGAGTAATCGGTTAACTCAATTAGGTGAGTTAGAGTCAATTGAACTAGTTGTAACCTGTTTGTTGCACTAGTGAGAGATCGATGAATTAAATAATATTTAATTCACAATTAGTGATCTACCATGCAAAGTCGATGATTCACTATTAATAGTTGCATGCATGTCAGTTCCAGTGGAGACCCAGCTGAGAAAAAGGTTAAAGATAAGTTAACTATCGAGTTTGTGATATTAGCATACTTCCCGGATGCAGTTAAAAAACCATAGGATGCCCATGATACTCAACACATTTGAGGAAGGATAAAATTAATACGAGATAGGGATTTCATTCATCGAGAATTTCATGAGCAAGGCGAGGTTGAAGAGAGGCTGAAAATTGGCTAAGTGTTGGCCCGATTTAGTGTGGATCGATGTGAGACAATAGGCGAGTGCGGGAGACTCTTGTGAGAAGAGTGCATTGTAATTTTTTTCATGATTCCTTGTGGAATATGTTAAGGTCCCGTGATTTGGCGAGATTGGCAAGCCAAGTGACAAGATAACATCAAACCAACTTTGGAGCCCTAGGACCTAGCCTTCCTGGACTCGGAGAGGGCTCTCTCTATTATGCAAGGGATATAGACTTGTTTGCTTCTTATGTATTTGATTTTAGGCTAGTTTTTAAGTATGTTTTTAGTTTTCTTTAGGTTTTTGAGGGAGGAACTGATCAAAGGATAAATAGATAAAAATATTGTCGGATCAACTAGGCTATGGGGTCAAAAAGGTCGAGAATGCCTCAAATGGTGGACAAGGTATATTACAGGGGCCGATTTGGTCGAGATAAATGAATTATTTTAGGTGAAGTGAAATGAGATGGACACTAAGTTTGTGAAAGACAAATAAGTTTTAAGCACAAATAGTTTTTACGATGAAAACATCCATGTGGTAGGGCTAACCATTAATCACTATAAATGAAACTCAAACTGATAGATGCATAAAATAAACATTCGAGCGATACATAGAAGTATAAAACCCTCTAACTTTGGGAAAATCACCTTCAGAATTTTGGGAAAAACAAATAAGTCAAACAAACAACTCAATCTATGAAGAGGTAACTACTAAACATCATATTTTGAGCATGAGCAAAGGAGCAAGATCGAAACAAGACCTCTTTGGTTTAAGTAGGACAATCAAGTATTCGAGAGAAAGGTTTTAGTGATGGGGTTTTGGATAGCTATGAGTAAGCAAAGCATATCGTGAATCATACTAGATAGCATACATAATAACCATTAATGAAATTGATAACAAGTTCTTTGGGTATCAAACGACGAGTTAAGAATTCTTTGACATAACCAAGAAAGAAGAAAAAACATAGAAGGCTGTAATGAATCAGGAAACTTGAGGTGCCTCCATGGGCATGTCTCAAATCTATTATTTACTAACCTACAACAAGCAAGAAGCATGAAAACATGTATGATAAACTAAGGAAACATAACGAGATAAGGAACACTATATCATTCACCAAGCCATGGAATCCTAGAAACAGTCCTCTTCCACCATCCAAGACAAACAAGAAATCATCCACTTCATGAGACAAAGTATTTATTAAAAGCTTGTAATACCATATATTGCTCTATAACATCAAGTTCAGCCTCGATTACAATGAATCCTTTTGGAATATATAGGCCAAAGAGGAGGAAACCCAACTAGGGCAACTAGAAGGCCATTGGCCAAAAACAAATATCTAAACTTGTCCTTGAGGCTTTGCAAAGCCCAAGGAACAAAATATCCTCTAAAATATCTTAAAATGCTAAAAATGGAAATAAAATTGACTTTTCATGACTGAAAAGAGCTAAAAAAAGGCTTAACACACATTTGGATGAGCATCTTCGGAAAAACTTCCTTTTTTGCCAAAATGCTACAGGGAGCGTAGCATCGAGAAAATTGCCTGTATTGCGGGAGGACTTTTAAGGTAGTTCCCGATGTCAAAACAAAGCCCGTGATGTCTGGTTGGAAAGCCCTGGATGTCTATTTTCTGGAACTACTTGATTTTGTTTGAAATGATCCTTTTAAGTCTATCAAAAATTGGCTCGAGTGAAAAAAACCCGGGAGGGTCGCGCTTGCTGATATTTGAGGCGAAAGGTAAAATTTGACTATTTTTTGCCTCTTTGGGGGGACCAAAACACCTTGTTTTGATCTGAAATTTTTCTGAGTAGGTGCTCTCAAATTTAATACATCCAAAAAAAATAACTTTCATGAGCTGAATATGCTCCAAGCAAAAAATGGCGACGCCTTGAAAAATGTGCAATTAGGGCCAAAAAAACACAAAAAAACAAAATCATGTCAAAATTTGCTCAATTTTGGCGAGAAAAGCCCCTATGGGTTCTTAGAGGCATGCAAGGAAATTGAGGCCAATATTTCAAGCCCAGATATGCCTTTCTCTACTTTTTCTACCGAGCGCCTCTTTCGGGCAACTTTGAGCCTTTCTTGAGCAAGTTTGAGCTTTCTTCGAGCAGAATTAGTTCAACTTCTTGTAGTGCCCGGTCATCTTCCCTTGCAGGTCCAAGTCTCTGTTAGATTTCTCTAATTTATCCTCCAAATTCTTGTTGGATCTTTCAAGCCATGATTCTTTATCATTTTCTATTTCTTGGGCGAGCGATTGAGTGAGAGGATAAGATCAAACAAGGGTTGACTCTTCTTCCTTCTTTTTCTCCAAAGCTTTCCTAAGGCCCATAGTCTTAGGCCTTTTTCTTATTGGCTGCTCTTATTCTTTAGTATCGTCAAATTCGCCCAAAATCTCTTCAATCTTGACTTGTGCTTTGTAGGCTTCCCTTTGTTATTTGAAATCTTGGGCCTCATAAAGCGCCATTTGACCACTCATTCGTTTGTTTTTGCATCTCGTAGAACATGTATGAGGGTCCTTTGAACTTTCTAGATCAAATTCTAAGTCATGAATTTTGGCTTCTCGTTTTTGCAAAAGAGCCTCAAGAATTATAGCTTCATCATCCCCGACATCAATGTCTATCCGTATGATGTCAAACTCCCTTTCCTTTTCATGACTACTCTCAGGTTGTTCCACTTTTTCTTTACCCTTGCCTTGGGTAGATTTCTTGGTCCTTTTCCTCTTTGGAAATTTGACAATACTCTTCTTAGGCAGTTTTCCTCTACTTCTTAGCGCTCTTGTGACATTGCTAGTCACTCCCGAAGTGATCTTCTTCTTTGCGGATCTAGTGTTTCTAGGCTTCACCACTTTTGGAGGAAGAGTCATGGCCCCTTTCCTAGGAGAGGCGGCTAGCACATGCTCTTGGGCTGTGTTGAGCGAAGAGAGAGGAGGTTTCATTACTTTCACTTGCTCAACTTGGTCCTTTACCCCTGTTGCCTCCATCATCATATACTCGGCTTCACCTTTGTCAATGTTTTCTTCATTTGTTTTGCGTTTGTTTAGGGCTGACATCTTCATCATACTTTTCTTCTTCTTGACCATCTTTATCGTCCGCTCGTAGGCTCGCCTTGTTTATCCTCATCTCTATCTTGAATTTGTTGAGGGCTGCTACCATGGTCACTTTGTCATGTTGTCACCTCCCTCACTGTTTTCTTTAGCCTCTATGTGTGGACTACTATCATGGTCACTTTTGCCTTTCTCCATTTGCTTTGAACCTCTTCACCTTGCTCTCTATCACCACTAGTCGGGTTGCCCTTCATCATCACTACTTTGCTTCTTGTCACTTTTCCCTTCTTCATCACTAGTTTTCTTAGACTTCTCTCCTTCACTCTCAATCATAGGGTATTTTTTTCTTCTTAGGAGTAGATTTACAAGAAGAAGGAGAATCATGGTGAGTGGATGGTGAGGAAAGAACATGAGATGGGCCATGAGATGAAGAGGCCATAGAAAAATCGGGTTGGGAGATGAAGGATTCCCAAAAAAATCCCTTTTTCTCAAGTTGATGGAGGATGATGATCTTGATAAGGGAATGATGAAACAAAAAAGCTTGTTGTTGAGAAGAGGGCTTCTTTTGGATAGTTGAAGCCATCTTGTCAATGCTTACGCAGAGGAAGAAAGGGAGGTTCAAAATACTGAGTCCCTGGTGAAGTGCATCAATAGTCGGATATGATATGAATAGACTCTAGAGTATCTCCCTTCACATGTAAAGCATCTCATGATGACCTTCATAAGAGGCGCATAAGCTGTTCAATAGATGAGAAAAGGGGAAGATAGCCTTGCATTCATTTTGGTAAGCAGGCTTCGAAAGGGCTTGTAGTGATCAAGGTTCAAATAGGCTTGCTTGAACCATTTCTCACCAAGATAGGGGGATCTTGGTGGATTTTGATACTTGATTTAGGACTGAGAATGAAATCAAGGCCTGCTATGTGAATTTTTCCCTTCTTTCAGCCTTAAAGCAAACAAATAAGTTAAAGGAGGGTGATTTTTTTACCTCTTGAAATCTTTGGCAAAAAATCAAGACACCCTACTTCATGAAAATTGAAGAGAACCGAAGGGGATTCATTTATCACCTGAGTTGTAATAGGCTGAAACCTATTGTGATATCCACTCCTGCTATCCTTCTTTGGAGGCATTTTTGATTTCTGATACCCTTCACTGACTTACCAAAACAAGACCTTGAACTGTACTGAAAATAGACCCCTTCTTTAAGCACTGATTTTCTCTTTAGTTGGCAAACACGTATTTGTTAAATGAAAAAAAATTTACTTCTCCAGCACTGTGTCTTGAGCAAAGAGGCCTTTAATAATATCTATTTGTGTTTTTTGAAGACAAGTCCCCTTTTTTTTTTGACACAAAAACTCTTTCCCCTCAATCACTGCTTATTGAAATCACTGTTTAAGAGGTGATAAAACCCCTTATAAACTGATCAAAACTCTTTCCCCCAATCACTATCTTCCTTTGTCTCTAAGAAAAGAGTACACTCTTGTAAAAACACTATGTTTCCCCTTTGAAAAAAAATTGTCCTTTCTTTCCTAGGCAAGTAGATAATTTGTTGGATGAAGTTTTATCTTGTTTCTCTAAAGTAGTATCTCCTCGTGTTACTGAGCAAAGATCTTCAAAAAAATCCCAGTTTTCTCTCTATAAGACTGTGTTTATTTCCCTTGACTATTCATCATAAGAAAACCCTCTTAAACTGACAAATATACCTTTCTACATTAATCACTATTGCTCTATATTTTTAATGAACAAGGCAGTTTTAAGAGTAACTGTATTTTATTAGGGCACTGGCAAACAAGTTTTTTTATCTTGAGTAGAGGATTGTTTATCGCTTTAGCACTCAACTGTTCTTCTTCGTTTGACAAACAAGTCTTTGAAAACAAACATACTTCTAGCCCTTCTCAATATCACTGATCTCAGACCTTTTCTATGCCTTTCAAAATATAAAACTAGGTAAAAAAAAAACATAAATACCTTCTTAAAAAGGTTCTCAGTAGCATTTGAAGATAGAATCCTTGTGCAAAGTGTTGGCCTTTAACACTTCTGAGGCTCCTTTGAAAATCCGTGTTGACAGTGGCCTGGGTGCACAGGCGGTGCGCCATTCAAGGGTGGCCCGGGCGGTGGTGAAAATGGGCGTGCAGAGGCAGATAAAGAGGAGTTGAAGGGCGGAAAATGGAAGCTGATAATGGCGAGGGCACAAGGCAGTTGTGAGGAGTTGTATTAAAATCCCGAGCACTTGGATAATGGAAAAAGAATCATGGGCGCTGCGTTCAGGAGTGGTCGTTGGGCCAGGCAGTCTTGAACGATGAAACGTGTCGTATTCATATGGGCGTCAGGCGTCGGGCTGAAGTGTGCCATGAAAAAATACAGGCGTGCCACACCTTTAACAAATTTTTATTCCCGGGACTGTACAGGCGCACCACGCATTCAACAAGCCTCAAATGATCACTTAAACTTGCTCTTCTCGCCCAAAAAATTTACAAAATGGCATACAGGTATTGTTGGTCATGCCTCTTTAGAATTTAAGAGGTTTTTAAACCATCTTTTCTTCCTTTGTTAATTAAAAAAAAAAAAAAAAAACTTCCTCTTTGTCTTTGTAGATATTTGAAAATGACTTGGTGCATTTGTTTTCGGGATTTGAAGAAGCCTTATTTTTTTTGCTTGCCTAAAAGAAACTTTTGAAAAATGACTGATGTCTTCAATATCTGATGTTACTGAAAATTTCCTCTCAAACCTATATTCAACCCTGATGATCTTTTAATCTTCTGCTTTTCATGAAGGAAATATAAAACTGTGCTTTGCCTCTTTTTGTTTACAAAGGAGTTTATCATAAAAGCACTACTGCAACCTCTCAATCACCACAATGCATCCTTTGTTTTTATGAAGTGAAGGAGATCCTAAACCATGTGTTTTTCTTTGTTTGTTTGCAAAGAGGTCACTATAAAAACTCTGCTGCAGCCATCTTAAAACTACTATGCCAATCCACTTTTTGTGAAGTAAGGAGGTCCTTTTAGTTTGGTCTTCTAATTGTTCATAAAGGAGGTCTTTAAACATGATTTAACCTTCAGCTAGTTTACACAAAGGAGGCCTCTAAACAGAAACTTATCTTTATAAGACACTGTGCCACATAGTCCTTTCGAAGGTGGCCTTTTGAACTCGAAACTTGAATTTATCCTCTAATTGAGAATATCTCAAAAATCAAATTTCTTGTATCCACCAAGACTTGGTCTCTTATCATTTGATGGAGGCACCCTTTGACTGAAAGTGAATAATGGTTTCATCACCTTTTTAACCCTTTGAATGAGCTATTTCATAGTGTTAATATTTTGGAGAGCTGACCCTCTGATTTTTTGTGAAGGAGGCCATTGTTGAAGTCTCTCAAACCAACTATCCTTTTTCCCATGTGAATTTGCTTATGGTAAGTGTCCTTGTCTCAAAAGCATTGTGAAGATTTTTAAGAGTGAATAACATGATTAGTAGATAATGAGGGCTTGTTTTTAGGCATTGTGGACTAACACTTTCCCTTGACTGTGTATACACCTTCTATTTGTCCTGAAGAAAATCCTTGAAAATGTGACCACTTATGCTCATGTAAAATCATGGCTAGGCCCTTAGCTCATGATGAAGGAGTCCTTCAAACAATGACAGTTCACCTATCTTAACAATGTGCCCACTGTCTTTTAAATGAGGTGAAAAAATAAATCTTGGCACTTTGCCCTTAATTCATCACTTGGAGGGAGTATTTTTGATAAGCCATAATGGATCTATTCTAAATGAAAAATATGCCTTTCCACATAAACCCACTGTGCAAATGCTTCTTTATATCAGTTTGTAGAAGTGACTTGAAATAGAGCTTAGTCTACCACTTGTATCCTTCAGATGAGGCTGTTTTGATCAAAATTATAACCTCTGATTTATCCTTTGAAGGAGGTTTTCATAAACATAAGATCAGAGGCCTTTAATAGCATCATGTCAACCCTTTGTATGTGATATGAAAAATGCCTTTAAATTATCATCTTTCCTTTGAGTCACCACTATTCCTCAACTTGTCTTTCCAATAGAAACATTTCTCAATCACAATTTTAAACCTTTCTATGCATCTTCTGTTCATCCTTGGGAGGAAAAAGTGCTAAGCAGCCACTGAAGTTTCTCAAAAACATGTTTGAACCTCTGCTTGCTTATGAAGGAGGCCACATCAATGTTTTTTAACCCTCTGCTTTTTGAAGGAGGTTCTATCATTGTGCTTTTAACCCTCTACTTATTATTCAAGGAGGTTATCTTAAACACAAGATCTCCATCTATTTCAATCACTGTACCTTGCCTTGTAATACATGCCTTTGCTTTTCCATATCACTGTGAATTTTTTGAGGGAGAAACCATGTGATTGGTATATGGAGAGTGTTTACTACTAGACATCATTGAACTAACTTTTCCCTTGACTATTTTTTCGGAGGTATATTGAAATTGCCTTTGACCAATTTTCACATCTCAGGTTCAAAATAACATAAGAAGCAACTGTCTTCTTATGCCCTACATGATGATGCCCTTTGGAAAGATTATGCAGCACTGCTTTTGGAGGAGATTATGGAGCACTGTTAATCATCATCACTCAGTATTTTGTATTCATGTGACTTGGAGAATGATCTCTGTTCTTCAGGTAGCTTTTGGATTTAAAACCATATATGTTAGTTTCTCTTTACTCATTTCATTTCATTTGCTTCATTGATGGCAAAACCCCTTCAACATGAGGGACCTGTTTGAACTTGTCCCTTTGCTCTTATTTTACCACTGATCATCATTCAATTACACCCCTACAGAGATTTAAAAACATATGCTTTTGAACCTTGGAGAGCTCCTTTGGTGTTTCATGGAGATTTTTCTTGATCTAAGCATATTTCTTTAGACAGTGAACATCCTCATCTTTTCCTGATTTGAAACTTTGTTGAACTTTTTCTGAAATGAGACAAAGTGACCTCTTAGTGGTGTGCGACCTATGGATAGACCAAGGATTGTTTTGCAAAATAGGAAATAATTCATGGTTGACTGGCACTAGACAGAGGCTTTTTGGCCTAGGATATCTTAGCCAAGGAAAAACTCCCTAAACACCACTATCTAACTTAGGGACAATTTTCACAGCTTATGAGTGTTTTATTAGGCATAATCAGATTTTCATATGACAAGATGATCAGGGATAGAGTAGCAGACACTTTATCAACCTTTGGATAGTTAATGGCATGAGAAACAAGGGAAAATGATAGTAGATAATCACAGCTATGACAACTATAGACATGGAGACTTTTCTGAAGCGAGATACGTCTTGAAAACTGGAGATTGTTCTCATCATAGACTGACAGGAAGGGGTAGGAGGACAAAAATTGTTTTGGGGTGTTTTCTAGATGACAAATTGACCATTTGAGATTAGCTTCTAGAAAACTTAGCTAAGGAAACTATTCATCAACAATAGGTAAAAAATACTAATGACTAACTGTGGCTCCATTTGGGGAGGGCAGCTCCTTTTTGGGAGGTGTCCAGAATTGAAGATATCTGGCTTATGAAAACCAGTGCCTTATCAATTGGCGCAAATTTCTTTCTTTCTTGATGCTATTTCTGAAAATTGACAGCATGATTAGAATCAAAGTCATATCTACCTACCCAACTATATTTCCTAACATTTTTTCTTCTTTAGGTGCATTGGACCAGCAACCCTTTGACGTGATATTTTTGAAGAAGAAAACTATCTAATTCTACACTTATATCTTTTGAGAGTTTAGATTAAACTGATAAACTCCTTTGATTCTCTACCTACGCTAGATCGACTATCAAGATTAAGCTATTTGACAGGATTTAATTCTCTAAACTAAAACATGAAATTGAAAAATGACCAAATCAGGATTAGACAGTCTGATTTGTCATGTTTTTGTGGCATAAAAGACACACTGCACACAAATATTATTTTCGCACAAAATGAGATTTAGAAAAATCAGGGCTAGGATACATAGTTTGTTTTTCATCCTTGTTTTCCTCTTTGGTTCTGTTTTGAGCGTGTGGAACCAATATCTTTTACTAATCTACTTTCATTCATAAGTCAAGTTTACATATTTTGACTATCACTTATTTCACTAACTTATCAGCAATCAGTTTAAAACATGTTCAGTTATGATTAGGTTAGATAACTAAACAAGACATCTTTTGAGCACTAGTAGTGGCATTTAGACTTGCGCACTTTCAGCATGACTATTTTTTGGGTATGGGGCTGTACCATTGCTTTAGAAACTGCCCTCTTTTTCTACTTTTATACTATTTGTGTATTTTCTATTTTTTTACTTTTTCTTCAAACAATATAGAACTGAAAAGATGCTCACAAGGCTGAGCTTATTTTTCACGCCTATCTATCTATCCTAATCTAACCTATACAGAACATACATTCATTTAGTGAAATATATTTTCCAACAAATCCAATCAAGCAGATGATTCCATGAGGGATTTAGTTTTAAATTTTTTAGAGTGCTGAAGAAATGAAAAGGACACTTCCACTTTTCTTGTTTTCGAACAGTAGTTCCTAAAATTTTTCTCACTCTTTGCAACAGACTGTTCTGGGTGGAACACACTACTCCTTTAGATTTCTCAAGGAAAACAAAAAATGGATTTTGGAATAATACCTGATCTAGAGGATTTGATATATAGGCTTCATTCAGGACTACTCTTTCTTCCACTTGGCTATATTTGGGACATTTTTTGGGAAAGAAACTCTTCCACTTTCTCATGATCACTTAAACTGTCAGAGTCATCATATATTGCAGTGTAGTCTTCTTTCCAGGTTGATGTGTTCTGATTAAGTGGACTGAAAAATGTGTGAAGGTCATCATGTTGACGAGCATGGATACACTTTGGCAGTAAATCCTCTTGAGAGGATAGTGTGACCACCCTTACATGATTATCAACCTTTATTTATTCATCTGCAATTTGTAACTCAATGGAACTTGGTGGCTGCAAATCTAGAGTTAAGGATGATTCCATGTCCAAAATGATTTCCTCAACATTTTCAGGAAAAGGCTTCTCATTTACAACATGCTCAATAATTTCATCATCCTCCTCAATCTCATCATCATAGCTAAAAGATTGTTGATTTCCAATTATGCGAACGTTATTTTTGATGGACTGAAGTGAATTAGAGCAAAGATTCAGAGACTCTTCACTTCTAAACTCTCAAGGCTCTCCTCATCAGTGTCATAGGTGACCTGTATTAGCTGCTTACTTTTTTCAACCTGATGATAATGAATTTCGTCCCACAAATCATTTGTTGATTTTCTGCAAGGTTAGTTTCTGTTTGGATATCATAATCATCAAAATATTGATCAAACCTTGGAGAATCATTAATATAAGTAATGTCACCAGCCATGCATATTATACTATCAGATTTCTTCTCTTAAAATTGATTTACAAATCTATTTTTTGACTTATGGTATGCAATATTAGCAGGAGAAAGATCAAAAAAAAATTGTTCATATGAAGTTTTAGTGGCTGTCTGCATGTTTATGAGTTGATCTATCTCCTCTTCAGTTAAAAAGGGAGGCATTTTTATCTCACTTTGGATATAACTAAAATAATCCTCTTTCTCTTGGGAAAGATGATTTGGAGGATGAATGTCTTTTTGGGCTTCACTTATGAGAGATGTTGAATCATCACTTGTGCCTTTAGAGAGATCATATGGGTTCTCTTTCATTTCTTTATTATTTTCATCTTCAACCAATTCTTTGTGATGTTGAGGATAGTTAGCATGTAATTCATGAGTTTCTTCTGATAGATTTTCAGGAGGCCAATTTTCTCGTATGAACTCAAATGACTCAAAGCATAAAGGTAGAGATCCTACAGGTTTTTATTTTTCTTCCATTTTAGATTTGATTTCATCTTCAACCATCTTTTCTTGATTTACATGAGAGTTAACTTGAGTAGGGGTTTTCTGAATGACTGCTAAGAGATCTTTAGGATGCAAATTTCCTTTCAAAATCTGAAATGAATTAAAGCATAAGGGTAGAGATCCTAAAGGTTTTGATTCTTCTTCCATTTCAGATTTGATTTCATCCTCAATCAACTCTTCTTGGCTGCCAAGATGGTTATCTTGAGTATGAAAAGCATGAATATCCTCTAATAGATCCTCAAGATTGAAATTTCCTAAGTCTTCATCAACGTTCACAAGGTGTTGTATGAGGTCTTCAGATTGATCACAACAATTTTCAGCCAATGATAAAGATGGACAATTCCTTATATAGTGTTTATAAAATACTTTGTGGAAATCCTTCAAAGAAAACAAGATGCCAAGTTCTAGCCATTCATACCAATTTCTCACCTTATCTTCTAATGTTTCCATAAACATTTTCATGAGGTAGTCCTCATGCCATTCAACCTTCAACCTCCATATGTGTATATGAAATTTGATGAGGTGTAACAAGGGGTCATCAACATTTTCATCTCGAAAGATAGGTAGGTTTTTCATCCAATTTATTTTAGGAATTTTGTGTGGGAATCCATGGATATGATTTCTGTTCATCGGAGCATATCTCCTTTGTATCCTTGGATCCATCTTTGTTAATCAGAAAGTGTCACTATGTCTTTTCAACTAGTCTAAAGTTCTCTACCAGTGGAGTCTTTTGCTCTAATGAGGGTTGTGGAGTCACCAAGTGGAAGATTTGAACTTTTTTGTCCACCATCAACATGATTGGGATTGCTCAATGCATTCCAGGATATTTTATAAGGACTAGTGGAGTAACAGGTCTACTGGATGTTTTTAGTTTTTTTGAGGGTATATGTGTATGGTCCACCACCAATAACAGATAAAAGCCAATCTAGGGATGTTTTTTTGGGGTTTTTCTGATTTTTTATATGCAGCCCCGAGGTTTGTAAGAGTTTCCTATAACTGAATAATATTTTTGCTAGGATGGTGAAAGAGCTAGTTTCTACTCTTTGGACAACACTTAAGTTTTCTAAGTTTGACTGAGACTTTGAGAGTTCCTAATGGATACCTAGGATGTTTTAATTCAAGGTCCCACCGTGATCGCCATTATGTTAGTGTCCCGTGATTTGGAAGATTGGCAAGCCAAATGACAGGGTAACATCAAACCAACTTTGGAGCCCAAGGACCTAGCCTTCCTAGACTCAAAGAGGGCTCTCTCTATTTGTGCAAAGGATGTAAACTTGTTTTCTTTTTATGTATCTGATTTTAGGCTAGTTTTTAAGTATGTTTTGGTTTGTTTTAGGTTTTTTGATGGAGAACTGATCAAAGGATAAATAGATAAAAATATTGTCAGATCAACTAGGCTATGGAGTCGATAAGGTCGACACTGCCTCAAAGGGTGGACAAGGTATATTGCAGGGCCGATTTGGTCGAGATAAATGGATTCTTTTAGGTGAAGTGAAATGAGATGGACACTAAGTTTGTGAAAGACAAAGAAGTTTTAAGCAAAAATAGTTTTACAGCAAACATCCATGTGGTAGGGCTAACCATTAATCACTATAAAGGAAACTCAAACTGATAGATGCATAAAATAAACATTCAGGCGATACATAGAAGTATAAGACCCTCTAACTTTGAGAAAATCACCTTGAGACATTTGGGAAAACAAATAAGTCAAAAAAACAACTCAATCTATGAAGAGGGAACTCCTAAACATCATATTTTGAGCTATCGAGAACTTTGAACTAAGATTTCAGAGCATGGGCAAAGGGCAAGATCGAAACAAGACCTCTTTGGTTTAACTAGGACAATCAAATATTCAGAGAAAGGTTTCAGTGATGGGGTTTTGGACAGCCATGAGTAAGCAGAGCATACCGTGAATCATACTAGATAGCATAAATAATAACCATTATTGAAATTGATAGCAAGTTCTTAGGGTATCAAAGAGTAGCTAAGAATTCTTTGACATAACTAAGAAAGAAGAAAAACATAGAAGTTGTAATGAATCAAGAAACATGAGGTGCCTCCATGGGCATGTCTCAAATCTATTATTTACTGACCTACAACAAGAAAGAAGCATGAAAACATGTATGATAAACTAAGGAAACATGACAGATAAGGAACACTATACCATTCACCAAGCCAAGGAATCCTACAAACAATCCTCTTCCACCATCCAAGAAAAACAAGAAATCATCCACTTCATAAGACAAAGTATTTCTTCAAAGCTTGTAATACCATATATTGCTCTATAACATCAAGTTCAGCCCCTTGTTACAATGAAATCTCTTGGAATATATAGGCCAAAGAGAAAGAAACTATCCAAGAGCATCTAGAAGGCCATTGGCCTATTACAAATATCTGATTTTGTCCCTAAGGCTTTGCAAAGCCCAAGGCACAAAATATCTTCAAAAATATATATAAAATGCTAAAAAGAAATAAAATTCACTTTACATGACTGAAAAGTGCCAAAAAAGTCTTAACGCACATTTGGATGAGCATCTTCAGAAATCTGCCTTTTTTGCCAAAATGCTATAGGAACGTAGCAACAGAAAATTTCCTATTTTGCAGACATCTTTCGAGGGACCTCCTGATGTCAAAACGAGGCACGTGATAGCTCTTTGGAAAACCCTAGATGTCTAGTTTCTGGAACTACTTTATTTTTTCCAAACTGATCCCTATAAGTATGTCAAAAGGTGGACTGAGTGAAAAAACCCAGGGGGGTCTCATCTTCTGATATGTGAGGAAGAAAGGTGAATTTTGACTGATTTTTTCCTATTTTCCGGAAAAAAAACCTCCTTTGGATCTGAAAAATTTGTGAGTATCTTCCACGAAATTTATTCCATCCAAAAAAATGACTTTCATGAGCTGAGGATGCTTCTAGCACCCATGGCAGCGCCTTGAAAAATGTGCAATTAGGACCAAAAAACACAAAAAAAAATCATGTCAAAATTTTCTCAATTTGGGAGAGAAAACCCCTT
The DNA here is from genome assembly GCA_034641835.2 of Pinus albicaulis. NCBI lineage: Eukaryota > Viridiplantae > Streptophyta > Pinopsida > Pinales > Pinaceae > Pinus > Pinus albicaulis. The sequence continues at coordinate 753,097,700 of CM076576.1, read as the reverse complement.
ATGGGTTCTTAGAAGCATGTAAGGAAGATGAGGCCAATATTTCAAGCCTAGATATGAATTTCTCCACTTTTTCTACTGGGCGCCTCTTTCGGGCAGCTTTGAGCCTTTCTTGAGTAAGTTTGAGCTTTTGTCGGGCAAATTGGTTCAACTTCTTGTAGTGCCCAGTCTTCTTCCTTTGTAGATTCAAGTCTCTATTTTATTTCTCTAATTTATCCTCTAAATTCGTGTTGGCCCTTTCAAGCCATGATTCTTTATCATTTTCTATTTCTTGGGCGAGCAATTGTGTGAGAGGATAAGATCGAACAAGGACTGCCTCTTCTTCCTTCTTTTTCTCCAAAGCTTTCCTAAGGCCCATAATCATAGGCCTTTTTCTTATTGGCTGCTTTTCTTCTTTAGTATCATCAAATTCGTCCATAACCTCTTCAAGTTTAACTTGTGCTTTGTAGGCTTCCCTTTGGTATTTGAAAGCCTGAGCCTCATAAACTGCCATTTGACCACTCATTTGTTTGTTTTGCATCTGTACAACATGTATGAGGTCTTTTGACCTTTCTAGATCAGCTTCTAATTCATGAATTTGGGCTTCTCTGTTTAGCAAAAGAGACTCAAGAATTCTAGCCTCATCATCTCCAGCATTACTGTCTATTTGTATGATGTCAAACTCCCTTTCCTTTTCATGACTACTCTCCTGTTGTTCCTCTTTTTCTTTACCCTTGCCTTGGGTAGACTTCATGGTCCTTTTCCTCTTTGGAAATTTGACGATAATTTTCTTAGGCAGTTTTCCTCTAATTCTTAGCGCTCTTGTGACATTGCTAGTCATTGCTGGAGTGATCTTCTTCTTTGCAGATCTGGTGTTTCTAGGCTTCACCACTTTTGGAGGAAGAGTCATGGCCCCTTTCCTAGGAGAGGAAGCTAGCACATGCTTTGGAGAATTCTCTTCATGCTCCCTGTTGTCGCTGCCTTCTTTAGATTCATCATTGCTTGCTTCATGGTCCTTGATTTGGTCTTGGCTGCCCTTAGGACTTTTTTGATCTTTTTGCTCCATGTTGCCCCTTTCAGAAATCTCATTGTTTGGTGTTTGCTTGCCATCATCATTGCTTGCTTGAGGGCTTTCATGTTTCTCATCATTAGTGTTTCTTTGAGGACTGTTATGACCCTCATCATCACTATTTTGGCTGCCAGTTTGTTCGCTTTCTTGAGGACTGCCTTGTTCATCTCTGTCACAGCTTTCTTCATGACTGTTGTGTTCTTTACCTTCAATATTTTTTCTCTCATCACCCTCATGCTTACTCCTGTGTTGGATGCCACCATGTTCCTCTTCATGACTGCTATTCTCACTATCATTTTGTTCATGCTCACTTTGTCCTTCATTATCACTACTTTGCTTCTTGTCACTTTTCCCTCTCTCATCACTAGTTTGCTTAGATTTCTCTTCTTCACTCTCAATCATACGGGATTTTTTCCTTTTAGGAGTAGATTGAATAGAAGAGGGAGAGACATGGTGACTGAGTGGTGAGGGAGGCGCATGAGATGGGCCATGAGATGAAGAGGCCATAGTAAAATCTAGATGGGAGATGAAAAGGTCCCAAGAAACTCCCTTTTTCTCAAGTTTATGGAGGATGATGATCTTGATAAGGGAATGATGAAACAAACAAGCTTGTTGTTGAGCAGAGGGCTTATTTTGGATAGTAGAGGCCATATTGTCAATGCTTCTGCATAGGAAGAAAGGGAGGTTAAAATCTGGGTCCTAGTGAAATGCATCAATAGTCGGATGTGATATGAATAGATTCTAGAGTATCTCCCTTCACATGTAAAGTATCTCATGATGACCTTCATGAGAGGTGCATAATTGTTTAATAGTTGAGAAAAGGGGAAGATGGCCTTGCATTAATTTTAGTAAGCAGGCTTCAGAAAGGGTCTGTAGTGATCCAGGTTCAAATAGGCTTGCTTGAAACATTTCTCACCAAGATAGGGGATCTTGGTGGCTTTTGATACTGCTTTAGGACTGAGAATTAATCAAGGCCTGCTATGTGAATTTTCCCTTCTTGCACCCTTAAAGACAACACATGTGTTAAAGGAGGGTGATTTTTTACCTCTTGAACTCTTTGGAAAAAATCAAGGCACCCTACTTCATGAAAATTGAAGAGAAACAAAGGGGATTCATTTATCTCCTAAGTTGTAATAGGCTCAAACCTATTTTGATATCCACTCCCGCTGTCCTTCTTTGGAGGCATTTTTTCTTTCTGATACCCTTCATTGACTTACCAAAACAACAACTTGAACTGTACTGAAAATAGACCCCTTCTTTGAGCACTGATTTTCTCTTTAGTTGGAAAACAAGTATTTGTTAAATGAAAACAAATTTACTTCTCCAGCACTGTGTGTTGAACAAAGAGGCCTTTAATAAGATCTATTTGTGGTTTTTGAAGACAAGTCCCCTTTTGTTTTTGACACAAAAACTCTTTCCCCTCAATCACTGCTTCTTGAAATCACTTTTTAAGAGGTGAGAAAACCTCTTATAAACTGATCAAAACTCTTTCCCCCAATCACTATCTTCCTTTGTCTCTAAGCAAAGATTAAACTCTTGAAAAAACACTATGTTTCCCCTTTGAAAAAAAAATTGTCCTTTCTTTCCTAGGCAAGCAGATAATTTGTTGGATGAAGTTTTAGCTTGTTTCTCTAAAGTAGTATATCCTCTTGTTACTGAGAAAAGGTCTTCAAAACAATCCCAGTTTTCTCTCTATAAGACTGTGTTTATCTCCCTTGACTATTCATAATAAGAAAACCCTCTTAAACTAACAAATAGACCTTTCTCCTTTAATCACTGTTGCTCTGCATTTTTAATGATCAAGGCAGTTTTAAGAGTAACTGTATTTTGTTAGGGCACTAGCAAACAAGTTTTTTTATCTTGAGTAGAGGACTATTTCTCTCTTTAGCACTCAATTGTTCTTTTTTTTTTATTTTACAAACAAGTCTTTGCAAACAAATAGAATTCTAGCCCTTCTCAATATCACTGATCTCAGAGCTTTTCTATGCCTTTAAAAATATAAAACTAGGTAAAAAAAACATAAATAACTTCTTAAGAAGCTTCTCAGTAGCATTTGAATATAGAATCCTTATGCAAAGTGTTGGCCTTTAACACTTCTGAGGCTCCTTTGAAAATATGTGTTGACAGTGACCCGGGCGCCTAGGCGGTGGGTTGTTCAGGGGTGGCTCGAGCGGTGCTGAAAATGGGCATGCAGAGGTAGATAAAGAGGAGTTCAAGGGTAGAAAATGGAAGCTGATAATGGTGAGGGCACAAGTCAGTTGGGAGGAGTTGTATTAAAAGCCCGAGCGCTTGGATAATGGCACAAGAAGCATGGGCGCCGCGTTTAGGAGTGGCCCGGGCAGTGGGCCGTTCAGAGGTGGCCCGAGCCATTCAGAGATGGGATATACAGAGGTGAAATAAGACAATTGCAAGGGCTAAATATAAAGGATGGTGAGGGAAAGAGTATAATGCAGGTGGGAGGAGTTTGATACATAGCCCAGGTGCTTGTTTGAAGGTAGAAATGGTAAACACACCGCGTTCAGATGGGCACCGGGAGCCGGGCACAGGCATGCCATGCAACCACACAGGCACACCGCGTTGTGTGAAAAGTTATATTGTAGGTACCTACAGGCGTGTCGCGCATCCAATCAAGCCCTAAATGACTTAAAAATGCTCAAAGCCTGTTTCTCTCCTCCGTGGCTTGGTTTGCAAGATGAAAAATGATATGTTTCTCGTGCCTCTTATAGTTTTGGAGGTTTTTAAACCATATTTCCCTCCTTTGTTAATTTAAAAAAAAAAAACAAACTTCCCCCTTGTCTTTGTAGATATTTGAAAATGACTTGGTGCATTTGTTTTCGGGATTTGAAGAAGCCTTCTTTTTTTGCTTGCTTGAAAGAAACTTTTGAAAAATGACTGATGTCTTCTATATCTGATGTCACTGAAAATTTCCTCTCAAACCTATATTCAACCCTGATGATCTTTTAATCTTCCGCTTGTCATGAAGGAAATATAAAACTGTGCTTTGTCTCTCTTTTTTTACAAAGGAGTTTATCATAAAAGCACTACTGCAGCCTCTCAATCACCACAATGCATCCTCTATTTTTATGAAGTGAAGGAGATCCTAAATCATGTGTTTGTCTCTGTTTTTTTGCAAAGAGGTCACTATATAAACTCTGCTGCAGCCATCTTAAAACTACTATGCCAATCCACTTTTTGTGAAGTAAGGAGGTCCTTTCAGTTTGGTATTCTAATTGTTCATAAAGGAGGTCTTTAAACATGATTTGACCTTCAGCTGGTTTACACAAAGGAGGCCTCTAAACAAAAACTTATCTTTATAAGACATTGTGCCACATAGTCCTTTCGAAGGTGGCCTTTTAAACTCGAAACTTGAATTTATCCTCTGATTGAGAAAATCTAAGAAAAAAAAAATTTCTTGTATCCACCAAGACTTGGTCTCTTATCATTTGATGGAATCACCCTTTGACTGAATATGAATTATGGCTTCATCACCTTTTTTAACCCTTTGAATGAGTTGATTCATAGTGCAAATATTTTTGAGATTTGACCCTTTGCTTTTTGTGAAGGAGGCCCTCAAACAGGGAAAGTGAGTCACCTATCTTAACAATGTGCCCTCTGTTTTTTAAATGAGCTTGGAAAAGTTATTCTTGGCGCATGCCCTTCATTCATCATTTGGAGAGATTAGTTATGATAAAATATAATGGATCTGTAAAATAAAAAATCCCTTTTCACATACACCTTTTGTGTGAATGCTTCTTTATACCAGTTTGCATAAGTGACTAGAAACAGAGATTGGTCTACCAATTTTACCATTCAGATGAGGTTGTTTTAATCAAAATTATAACCTCTGATTTATCCTTTGAAGGAGGTTTTCATAAACATAAGATCAGAGGCCTTTAACACCAGCATGTCAAACTTTTGCTTGTGATATGAAAAAGGTCATTCAATATATGAACTCTCATTTTTTTCACCACTATTTCTCAACTGGTCTGACCAACAGATACTTTATTAAACACAACATTTTAAACCCTGCTATGCATTCTCTGTTCATCTTTGGAGGAGGTGGCACAAAACAACTCCTGAAGCTACTTAAAAACATGCTGACCCTCTACTTATTAGTGAAGGAGGTCACAAAAATGTGTCTTTTACCATCTGCTTTTATATGGAGGTTCCATCATTTGTTTCTAACCCTCTACTCTTTGAAGGAGGTTTCTATCACTGTGTTTCTAACCCTCTACTTATTATTTGAAGGAGGTCATATTAAACACAAAATCTTCATCTATTTCAACACTGTACCTTGCTTTGTATGTCTGTTTGAAGAATGCCAATAGGAAACAAAGTAGAATTTTACATTTATCATTGATAAAATCACTTGAAACTAATGTCCTCTTGCTTTATGAGGCCTTGTCTGAGATGTATATATCCTTTTGTAAAATATCACTGTGAACACAAGACCAGAAGAAATGTGATTTGTATGTGGAGAGTGTTTGCTGCTAGACATCATTGAGCTATCTTTTCCCTTGAATGTGTTTTCAGAGGTATATTGAAATTGTCTTTGACTAATTTTTCACATTCCAGGTTCAAAGTAACATAAGAAGAAGCTGTCTTCTTATGCCCTACATGATGATGCCCTTTGGAAAGATTAGGCAGCACTGATTTTGGAGGAGATTATGGAGCACTGCTGATCAACATCACTCAGTCTTTTGTATTCATGTGACTTGGAGAATGATCTCTATTCTTTAGGCAGATTTTGGATTTAAAACCATATATATTAGTTGCTCTTTACTCACTGCACTTCATTTGCGTTATTGGTGGAAAATCCCTTCAAAATGAGAGACCTGTTTGAACTTGTCTCTTTGCTCTCATTTTCATACTGATCAAAATTCAATTACACCCCTGCAGAGATGTAAAAACATATGATTTTGAACCTTGGAGAGCTCCTTTGGTGTTTCATGGAGATTTTTCCTAATCTAAGAATATCTCTCCAGATAGTGAACATCCTCATATTTTCCTGATTTGGATTTTTGCTAAACTTCTTCTTAAATGAGACAAAGTGACCTCTTAGTGGTGTGCGACCTATGGATAGATCAAGGCTTGTTTTGCTAAATAGGGAAAGATTCATGGCTGGATGGTACTAGACACAGGATTTTTGGCTTAGGATATCTTAGCCAAGGAAAAACTCCCTAAACACCACTATCTAACTTAGAGACAATAGTCACAGATTCTGAGTGTTTTCTTAGGCATGATCAGATTGTCATATGACAAGATGATTAGGGATAGAGGAGCAGACACTTTGTCAAATTTCAGACAGTGAATGGCATGAGAGACAAGGGAAAATGATACAAAAGAAGCAGAGTTATGACAACTATAGACAGGGAGACTTTGCTGAAGCGAGATATGACTTGAAAACTAAAGATTTTTCTCATTATAGGCTGACAGGGAAGGGTAGGAGGACATAAATTTGTTTGGGGTGCTTTCTAGATGACAAATTGACAGATTGAGATTAGCTTCTAGAAAACTTAGCTAAGCAATCTAGTCATCAACAACATGTAAAAAATACTGATGACTAACAGAATATACAATAGAAGATAGAGGGGTTTTTAGCACCAATATTTCCCTAGGAAAATATTTGTGTTATGGTTTGATTTGTTTTCTTCTGTACTTGTTGTGATTGGCAATCGTGTTTATTTTCTGAAATTAATTTGTAGAAGGATTCAGTATCTTGCTTTAGCATATCACATGATCAAATTAAATCCATTGGTATACATATCCTGGTTGGTATATGGTTTCTCGGGGGGAGATCTTCAATCAACATTCTTAGCTGCGTACTCGGTCCCCTGCGAGTGAGGGTACGAACCTCCTTGCTGATGGTGGTATGATGACACCTTATTGGTCATATTCTAGAGAGGTTAATGATGAATCTGATGGTAGCCTGGTTGTGTGATGTTCTAGTTAGGATCATACGAGTAACCTGGGTATAGGATACTGCTCCCTAGGTGACCTTGGGTCAATGACCTGATTAAGCCGTCTGTAGTATTCAATGCGTTTGGCGATTCTTTGTAAGTTTGTAGGCGTGGGGCTTTAGGCAGGATGTTGTAAATGTATCTTAACTGGGTGTATATAAGTTCGATTTGTTGGGCATTATTAATGGCATCCTCCTCGGAGGTAGGTCCTTGGGTTGCAACATATTTTTAAATATTTACTGTGAGAGTCTTCAAAAATACGTCTAGTAAAAATATATCATCGAGTTTGGCTTTGCATAAAATTTGACGTCTTCGCCATTCATGTAGATGGTCCGAGTCAGTAACTCCATTCCTAAATCATGGTAGATGGGTAACTGAAAATATGCCAGGAACACAGTAGCGAGGGCGCTAAAGTTCCCATGTGAAGAAGAAGGATGCTCCACATACCATTTCGCGGCTGGTCTGGTTAAGGTTCATTGAAATAGTCTTAGTCGAATAGTATCATCAATAATACGATTGGATGAACACCATAGGTGGAAAGTCATTACATGATTTTCAGGGTCTTCTGCTTGCTTCCCTTCAAATTTTGGAATTTCCGAAGGGAGTTTCGTGGGCATGGGGGGGAAATTGGTGTTGTACGCAATGGGATCATTTGTTAGCTTTGATAGACCTGGGAGGTTTAATGATGCTACGAAAGGCAACTGAGTATTGAGTGCCATTGTGAACTGTGGAAACACAGGAATCTGGTTGTGTGTGGGGGGTGTCTGGGGGATATTACCCTGTGATGTACCCTATTGTGTGTTATGTTGACTCCCTGAAGGGGTGGCTCTCCTCTTCCCTCTGGGTGTTGTGGGAGGAGTTGTATGTGGTGATCGTGTGGGAGTTTCCACAGGTGTGGCGTTAGGTGACCCTTGTGAAAAATCATAAATTTGGATTCCTAGTGCAACAAATCTGAATTACTTCTCCTATTATTTTGATAATTATTTCATTACATTGAAATACCGAAGTAATTTCTTGAAGTAGTCTACACAAATAATGTTGCATAATAAATCTAAGTGTTGAAACAAACTGAACAAAATGCAATGAAAAACAACCACATTTGACACAGTTATTTTTGGACTAAGTCCATAGAAAAACCCAACTTAGGAAAACCGGTGCAGCAGATCTGAGAGTTTTATATTATTAAGCAGTAGAATCTAGAGTACAACTAGGGTGCCAATATCTGGCTCACCCTTCAGAGAAATTTAGACAGCTGATGAAATTGTGAGATATACCTCACTCTGCAAATCCCCGGCTGATCTGAACAATGCTGGTAAAGCCCTTCTTTGCCTCTGCGCGATGCCTACACTGGAACTACATAAACCTGCATGGGAAATCTTTAGAACTGTGTTACCTTTGGTCAACAACTGATCTAAGCTGATCCAAAATTAGAATTTGGCCTTCCTAGCTCAGAAACCCTTGCTCCCACCTATCTCCGGACTGGATCAAAGAAACATTACGTCACTTCTGCGTGAGTTCCTTTAGGAATTGTGTCACCCCTCCAGGTGATTGCATTGTCTCTCTCTGCGTCACTGCTTCCTCTCTATGAAATGCACTCCTAGTCCTCCTGACCCATTTTTTATTTTGCCCCTCTCTGAATCTGATCACTAAATCAACATCACTTAGCAAACCCTGCCCTAGTGATTCAATTCTGACCAAAAGCTATTTCTCCTCACACAAAATTGAAAATTCCAAATGCTCAATGTGCTCAATGTGATTTCCATAGACCCCTCACCCTCCTTCTTATAATATTCTGTTGACCCTTAAACGATCAATATTAAAACATAATCAAGGGCTAAAATTAACTTGGAGGTGATCCATGACTTTATCTAGAAGATTCACACTTAGTTTAATTAACACCCTTTAATTAATCAGTTTCCCTAAGTTTAGACTTAGGAAAACATTAAAAAACGATTAATTAATTTAATTAAACCATCTCTAAGTGGAATTTCCAAAACCATTTCTGGGTTTTATGGAATACATGTGTCTTAGCATATATACAAAGTTACAAGGCTAGAGCACATCTGATGCTACCATAAATCAACACTCCCCCTTAGCGAGGAAAGTGCTCTAGAAAAATAACTCAATGTGTTGCTGATCTGACTTCTGGAACATCTACTGTTGTGTTGTTGATTTTGCTCACCAACAATGAACAAAAATGTTTCATCTATACTACTATTGTCTCTGTAACCTGCTGCCAACTGCCATTGTACTGCAAATCCCTTTGAATTTTGCAACAATGTTGCTGCACTACGTGAGTAGTAGCATTGCTCTGCACTGCATGAGCACTACTCTGCATTGCATTGCACCACTTGTGCACTGTGTTGCTGCTGCTCATATGCTATTGCTGCTCATCTACTACTGCACTGTTTCTAATTGCAACAAAAAAATATCTGAAATTGGACAAGTAAATCTACAACTGAAAAATAAGACTGTCTGCTACTAGCTTCTGCATTAGTATTCTTAAAAATATTTTTTTTTCTACTTTGCATTGCATGAGCATTGCACTACACTGGGTTGCACCAGTGTGCGCTACGCTGCTACTGCTCAACTACTGATGCTGCTACTCCCTCTCTGCACTGATCAGGCTCTAGTACTGTTGGCTACTGCATTTCCTTCTCATCTTCCGCTGTAATTGTCCATCCTGCTACTATCTTTAGGATGTCGTAGCTCACATGTGATCCAAGAGTTTGGAAATACTCAATGATCCTACCACTTGTAGATTCTGGATCTACAACTCCAAGTCAGCCATTTCTCTCCTTTCATAATATGAGCTAGCATAGCACAATCTCCTTCTGCCTCAATCTTGGCATCTCCGGCTTGAGGATCTTGCTTCTCCTCTTTATCCTTTTTCTTAAGAGGAAATTGTGTGGAATAATGTCCCATTTATCCACACTTGAAGCACTTGATATTAGACTGATATTTCTTCTTCTGCCTCGGTTTCCCATTTGATGCAAGGGCTATGTTTTCTTCCTCTTCCTTCTTAACCTTCGAACTACTGTTGCCATCCTCAATATGGATTTTGAGGAGGTCTCTCCTCATATCTTCTTACTACAAGGCTGCCCACATCACCTCCCATCCTGGGAGTCTTTCTCTGCCCAAAATTCTTTGGAAAAAAGCCTGGTAATATTCTGAAATAGAGTTCATAGTGAGACTGACCAGCTCTAATTCTCTAGGAGCTACCCCTACTACTAACAGTTGATCTCGGTTCTCTTGAATTCAAGACAAGAAAGAGTCAAAACACTCTCCCTTCTACACTCTAGTATTACGGATCTTTTCTTCCAGGTACATCTTCCGCTGCTCGGAAGATCTTTGGTATAGCTTTTCTATCCCTACCCACATTTCTCTAGCAGTGCCATTTGCTGCTATGTGAGGTAATATGTGATCCTTCACATCATCTAGGATCAATCGCTTAGCTCTTGCCATATTCTTCTTGAATTGTCTCAGATGTGTTGCATCGAAGGGTTCTGCAACTGCACTTTCAATGAGGGCCTTTAGATCATGATCATCAAGGAGAAACTCAATGCTTGATTTCCAAGTAACATAGTTGGAGGCACCTTCCAATATATCTTGGTCACGTAGTCCATTGTTGTCCATCTCCTCAACTGTCGATTTATTTCTCTAATCCTTTGCTCAGCTAGACTTACACACTCCTTGTGGAGTAAGTCACTACTTCTGTTTTTGCACGGGAAAACGGTCAAGAAATCCCCAATATGTGTTTTTCAGAAATTTTATGATTCTTATGCAACCACTCTTAATGTTGTGCATTAACTACGTCCTTCAATTATGCTGGTCTACTATGCTGCCTCTTCTGCAACTGAAAATTCTTACCCCGTTGTCAACTCTCTCAAAGGGAACGTTTTTCTGCGCTGGATTTCCCTCTTGGCCTGGACAACATAATCTCTGGGAGGGTCTTCTACTGCTTACGGAGATCCCAGTCTCTCTTGCATTGATATTCTAGTTCACTCTTGTTTCTCCTACACTTTAGCTTGAATAAGCTCTGATACCATGTGAAAAATCCTAAATCTAGATTCCTACTGCAACAAATCTAAATTACTTCTCCTATTATTTTGATAATTATTTCATTACATTGAAATACCAAAGTAATTTTTGAAGAAGTCTACACAAATAATGTTGCGGAATAAATCTAAGTGCTGAAACAAAGTGAACAAAATGCAATGAAAAACAACCACATTCGACACGGTTATTTTTGGACTAAGTCCCCAGAAAAAACCAAACTTTAGAAAACTGGTGCAGCATATCTGAGGGTTTTATATTATTAGGCAGCAGAATCTTGAGTACAACTAGGGTGCCAATATCTGTCTCACCCTTCAGAGAAATCTACACAACTGATGAAATTGTGAGATGTACCTCACTCTACAAATCCTCAGTTGATCTGAACAATGCTAGCGAAGACCTTCTCTGCCTCTACGTGATGCCTACGCTAGAATTTCATAAGCCTACGTGGGAAATCTATGGAACTGTATCACCTCTGCTAAAAAAATAATCGAAGCTGATCTGGAACTAGATTTTGGCCCTCCTGGCTCATAAACCCTAGCTCCCAGCTATCTACGGATGGATCACAGAAATATTGCGTCACTTCTGCGTGAGCTCCTTCGGGAACTGTGTCACCCCTCCAGGTGATTTCATTTTCTCTCTCTGCGTCACTGCTGCCTCTCTCTGAAATGCACTCCTGGTCCTCCTGACCAGTTTCTACGTCTGCCCCTCTTTGAATCTGATCACTAAATCTACATCACTTAGCAAACTCTGCCCTAGTGTTTTGATTCTAACCAAAATCTGTGTTTCCTCACACAAACTCAAAAATGGAAAATGCGCAATGTGCTCAACATGATTTCCATAGGCCCCTCACCCTCCTTCTTATAATCTTCCATTGACCTTCAACGACCAATATTAAAACATAATCAAGGGCTAATATTAACTTGGAGGTGATCCATGACTTTATCTAGAAGATTCACACTTATTTTAATTAATACCCTTTAATTAATCAGTTTACCTAAGTTTATACTTAGGAAAACATTAAAAAATGATTAATTAATTTAATTAAAACATCTCTAAGTGGAATTTTCCAAAACCATTTCTGGGTTTTATGGAATACATGTGTCTTAGCCTATATACAAAGTTACAAGGCTAGAGCACACCTGATGCTACCATAAATCAACAACCCCTGGGGGTTTCCAACTAGAGATGCCCTGATAAATGATGAACCAATAAGGGCGGTTATGTGTCATCTTTGATGCTTGAATGGAGAAAGACTTGGCACTCCTCCCTCTAATGGGGGGAGGTCCAAAAAACGTCTAGATTGACGAGGTCCCGTTGGGTTTTTTATGGTGTTGACTCAGTTTGATTTTGGAAATATTTTTTTGTTTTTCTAAGAAGAGAGAGATTATTATCAAAGAAAAATGAGATCACATACATAAAAAAAATCAAAAAATAACAGGTAAGTTTCTCCTTTAGATTAATACTATGTGATCAAGCAATCAAAAAAATATGCTTTTGGTTGTTTCACGTATGATACTCAAAAATTCTAGAAGACCTAATCATCCTCACACTCTCAAATGTAACTGGGCCTTGTGAAGATATCTTCTGATGGGTACTGGGGCTAACGTCCCGAAAGAACTGGCGACACCTTCCAACAGCCGAAGAATTGACCAAGGTAAAGGTAAGAGGATCTAATGTTTCCTGCACGGTCACCTATAGAGAAGGATTCCCTAGATTTGGCCACAAAAGTACCGTCGTCCCACGTGAGCATTCGAGTCTTGAGCTTCTTGGTGTTTAGATACCAGTACCGAGCACTAGATGGGTCAGGTAGCCCCAAATACTATCGCACACACTGGGCCTAAGCTTAACCCCCTATGAATCGAGTCTCTTTAGCTCGGGAATTCTGTTTCATGGATGGATAGATGGATTTTAAGCTCCCTAAATAGTCAACTTCTATGTTTTATGAATGTAGACTGAACATGGCAGCTTATTGGATGTCTATCCCCAATGGTCCTAACCTGAACTACAATTTTTTTTTGGCCCATTTGGGGAGAATTTAAATAGTTCAATTAATGGTTAGTTTTAAGGAGTCTTAATTTTCTTAAGGTGTGCCTTGGTGAAGCGACGGTAAGAAGAGGACCAAAGTCCTAAATTACTGAAGCTTCGTGTGTGTAATGAAGTGTACGATCAAAATGTTATAGGATGTGGATATACGATGATACTTTACACTCATTTCCTAATTATACTATGCTTGGTTGTTCCTTTAAGAAAATAAACAATGTGCGGATAATGGGCCTCTTACAATTTTTCCTACTTAAACTAAATGTTACACTATAGGGAGATGGAAAACTATGAAAAGAAAGCTTTCATATGTGTACCTAGGATCACCAAGAGGTGCAAGGGTGGTAGAGATTATTGGCCTTATTTGATACTTTGATCCTAGTCCTAAATCCCAATGCAAAATTTAAACTAAACTAATGCAAATAAAAATTGAAAAAAAGAAAACTAGCTAAAGATGTGTGGATATGATCCATTGACTTTGCGATAATTAATCCTATGTGTTTGGTGTCGATTATCAGTAACTTGTTCATTCAGATAGCATGTGTGGATTTAAAAACCACTTACTTGCCCCCTAATTAAACTATGTGAATTTTGTGATAATAAACTAAAATTAAAACAATGTAATATCTGAGCTAAAGTTTAGCCAAAATCATGTCCTAGCAGTCAAGAAACACCATAACATAATAATGACAGATTTATTATGGGTTTCCAATCACTTTGCAATTTCTAAAATTGAAGAAAATCAATGAAAAAGTGCTCACTGGTTTCCGCACGGGTTATTTTCACACAGGCCCGCGATTTACGCATATGTCTGGGTTGAACGCACATAGGTTTGTTGTGCATGAAAATTCTGCCTTCTTTGAACTGAATCTCTTCATAGAGGGTGAACGAGAGAAGCTAAGAGAGAGAGAGAAGGAATGGTCTTGCATCAAGCTTGGGTAAGAGAGAGGTCCTGCAAAATAACAACCACTTAGCTTAAGAATAAAAACAAGTGGAGTCGCCAATCCTGTAGTGGTGCATTTCGCACGTGAGTGTACGAAATGCATTGTGCTTGGTACGGTAGGTTTCTTTCCTACAAGTAATGTAACAGGGAAAAATGAGTTGTTAGATGGTTAGTGAGGCATCATAACATGTATAAAACTAGTTATAAAACATAGCATGCTAAAATAGAGGAGGAAACAAGAAACAACAAATACAAATACAATACAATCTCAATATCGAGTTTAAACAAACTAATAATACCAATGGAGAATGAATCCCCTTTTATTATATTTTCGTGGTAAAAAAGAGGTAGAACGCTAAAACACTCAGTGAATCCTTAGAGCTATGGAGCTCTAATATTCAAAGAAAGGAGGACTCTTCCCTTAATATTCTTGCAAGCCTCTCTCTCTCCTTGAATGAGTGGTAGGATAACGAACAACTGATGCACTTATCCTCTTGGATTGAGATGTTGGATGGCCAAAAACTAAATCCCTCCACTCCTTGCTGCTTGGACAACACACTGCTAGTTTGTTCTTGGGCAATTTGGCTAGCATAACAATGTGTTCTAAATTGTTCTTCCCATGGTGGTTTTTTATAGGAAGAATTCAAATTTCCCTCCCTCTCTTGGAACAATTTTGGATGGTGACCAAAGAGTGGAAGTTGATTCCATTGTGTGTTACACTTGAGGCCTCAAGGTGGCTGTCCTTGGTGGCCTTGAGTGGAGAATATTCCTCCTTAATTGTTCCAAGTGGTCCCAGATGGTGACCTTCCAGCATACCTAGGATCACACGACTATTTGAAGGATATCCGCAGATATCTCTGCTACTATTGAAGAAAAGGTTGTGCAGAGCGCTTCGTGTCAGTGCTTTCTGTGCGCTACTTGATAAATTTACCTATTTGAACTTAGAAAAAGTTAAATTTTCCATATTATTTAATGTCTTTATTCCCTATAAATCCTTCTTCTTGACATTTCATGATGTCTTTTACATGTCCGATTTTCTAGTGATATTAGTAGCTTACATGGGTTGATTCCATAGTTGAGGAGTATGACTCCATTATCAGAAAAAATGCATGGGAAGTGGTCCCAAGATCAGTGGGGAAGTCAGTGGTTGGATCCAGGTGGATCTACAAGGTGAAGCAAGCAGCAAATGGGAGTATGGAGAAATACAAGGCTATATTTGTGGCCCGAGGATTCTCACATGTAGAGGGGATTGACTATGAGGAGACTTTTGCACCGGTTGCAAGGCACTCATCAATTAGATATATCCTTTCACTCTCAACGTAGATGGGGTAGCAGATACATCAGATGGATGTAAATACAACCTTTCTCAATGCCGGATTTTTTGAGGAAGAAGTGTACATTGAGTAGCCATAAGGATTTGAGATATTTGACATGGAGTCACATGTGTACATACTCAAGAGAGCACTGTATGGGTTGAAGCAATCACCTCATGCTTGGTACACCAGGATCAACATTTATTTCATTGGGTTGGGCTTCACAAAGATTGAATTGGATGCAAACCTATATCATATTGTTGTTGATGGTAAGCTTTCGATTATTCTACTTTATGTTGATGATCTTATACTAACAGGTGATGGGAAGCTCATAAATTCTTGCAAAGATGATATTGTAAGAGAGTTTGAGATGAAGGACATGGGGTTCTTGCACTATTTAATTGGCTTGGAAATATGGCAAAGAGATGGGGAACCATTTGTATCTTAGGGAAAGTATGCCAAGAAGATTCTAAGGAAGTTCAACATGGAGGGCAGCAAACCCATGGAGACTCCTCTCGTAGGAAAATGGAGGAAGAAGGATGCTACTTTAGGTGAGGTATTGGATGCTACTATTGAGAGGCAAATTTTGGGTTCACTTATGTATTTAGTGAACACATGACCAGACATATGCTATGCAATTAACTAGCTTATTCAAGCTATGGTTAAGCCTACGAAGTTCTTTTGGAAGGCGAGGAATCATGTGTTGAGATATATCAGGGGCACTACAAAGTATGGATTATGGTACAGATGAACAGAGGGAGTGAAGCTTCAAGGCTTCACCGATGCAGATTGGTTAGGTATTTCATTAGACAGGAAGAGCACGTTAGGGGGCATCTTCAGCATGGGATCAAAAACAATTTCTTGGTATAGCATGAAGCACAGATCAGCTGCACTCAATTCAACCGAGGTAGAGCATATGGCAGCTAGTCAGGCTACATGTGAGGCCATCTAGATGAGGAAGATACTTGATGGTTTGTTTGTTCATCAAATGTATCCGACGGTGATACATTATGACAACTAGAGTTGCATAAATCTCTCAGTTAATCCAGTATTCCATGACAGGTCCAAGCATATTGACATCTGATACCACCATCTCAGAGATTGTGTTCAGAGGTGCATTATGTTGTTGTTGTACATTTAGACGAAATATTAGGATGCACATATCTTGACAAAGGCGCATTCGAAGAGAAAATTCAAATACCACAGAGGCAAGATTGGGGTAGAAGATAATCCCTTTCTTGTTGAGAGGGAGTGTTGAAATTCAACAAGAAAATTCACACACACTGGTGTGGGATCCCAAGTCACACATGAGTGAGGGACTCTAGTGACACATTGGTGAGAATGTGGGAAACCAATTTTTAAATAAATTTAATCTTATCTCACAACAACTTGTAATAGTTAACTAATTGTGATAGACTTGCTTAGCTCAAGAATTTTGAGTTGAGGGTTAAAGGATAAGCCTGTAGAGTGATTCTATTATTTACAAGGTCTAGTTGCAGTTGTAGCACTAGTGTGGTGTGAGTGTGATCAATTAACTCACATTAATTGATTTAAAATGAGTTTAACTAGTTCCAACTGAATGATGAGCTAGTGGGAGATCAAGTGAATTAAAATAGATTTAATTCACAAGTAGTGATCTATCAACTAACTGATGATTCACTATTAATAGCTGCATGCATGTCAGTTTTGATGGAGACCCAGTTGAGACAAAGGTTTAAGGAAAGTAAACTATCAATTGTATTTTTATCAAATTGTCCAAGTGCAGTTATAAAGCCACAGGAAGCCCATGATGGATTGTGTAGTCACGAAAGGCTATAATTCCTATTTAATAGGAATTATTTTTCATAGGGATTGCGCGAGCAAGGCAAGCTGAGGGTAGGCAGGGAATTGGCTATGTGTTTGTCCAATTTTTCCTAGATCAATGTGAAGCAATTGGTAGAGTGTATGAGGTTGTGGTGAGCACACATGCATTGTATTTTTTCATGATTCCTTGGTTGATTATACAATAAAGATAGAGGGGTTTTGAGCAGGAAAATTGTGTGCTATGCAATTGATTTACTTCTTTATCTTACTTGCATGTGATTAAGTGATCATGATTTATATTTCGCAAATATTGTAGAAGGATTTGGTATCTTGTTTTAGTATATTGCATGATCAGATTGAATCTATTGATGTAATTTCTACAGTAACCCTTCGAAAATGTTGAGAAAAACATGTACATAATGGTGGGAATTCACTAGGAGTAAGTATAT
Organism: Pinus albicaulis; assembly: GCA_034641835.2. Classification (NCBI taxonomy): domain Eukaryota; kingdom Viridiplantae; phylum Streptophyta; class Pinopsida; order Pinales; family Pinaceae; genus Pinus; species Pinus albicaulis. Next base: position 753,080,088 of record CM076576.1, on the reverse strand, counting down.
TTATTTATATCTTATTCCTACCAATTATTTACATCCTATTCCTATCAATTTTTTATGCAAAGAATTAAAGTGTGTATGTTTCATTGATGGTAAATATGTTAAGACGTGTATGTTTCCACAGTCAAGTACACATTGTACTTGAGAACTTCTAAAGCCTGTGTATTTTGTTTGAAGAACCGGATCTTTCGGGTGAACACTTCACCTATATAAAAAAAATGAGAAAATGTAGACATTAGAAAATTAAGGGAACATTGATCAAATTGACTAGGTCCAAGAAATGATTGATTTTATTTGAATTTAAAATCAAAATCAAAATTAAATTGTTTATTAAACAAACTAGAATTTAGAGAGATGGAAGGGAGCGTTGATAATTTGACTAAGTCAAAGAAATGATTTAAATTTAAAATTAAAATTAAAATAAATTATTAATATGTTTATAATAGGGTTAACTATGGCTTGCTAGATTTTATAAAAATAAATAAAATTATAAATAGAGAAATATAATTTTAATTTTATATGGACAATTTCCTAAAAAAAATAAACAACCAAATTTGGAACTATTATTATGTTATAATTAATAGAATTGTAATTTAATGTAATAGCACTATAGAAATAAGATCAAAAGATTAAATTTAATTAAATCTTTAAAATATATATGCATATAAGTTATTTTCAAAGATTTAATTTTTAAATAATTTCACTTAAAAATAAAAAATCACTCCAAAATAATCTAAAGTATATCGATATGTCATTATATTGTGTAAACACTTCAATGAAATTGTCAAAGTTAAAAATTAAAAAAAAATACAATGTAAGACAATAAAAGGTAATTGATTTTGTGTGATTGACTAGCCATGTTTAATAAATAACAAAAACATTAAAAATGATATTGCATATTTTTCAAACTAGCTATTTGAGCCGGAGGTATGACTATTCAAACAGGGGTTAGTGGTCATTTTTGTGCTAGGTTTGTCTGGCACAAAAATGAGTCTCTTTCGACCAATAACCGTAATTGCTTTAGATGCAAGCACTGCCCATGATTGGTAGATATTGAAACTTTTCAATATATGAGGATAAGGATTATTAATTGCACCGAACGTGATATATTGAACTATTTCGCAGTAGTTTACTTATTTTAAGTTTTGGAGATTTTTTTTAAATATATATTTTCAATGGAATTTGTTTGAATCGCAAATATAAGTTGCGAAAAGTTTTGTTTTTTTAACAAATGGAATTTTGTGTAAATATGTTTACCATACAAATATATTTATATATTTAAAAAAAAAAATCATGGAAAAATTTTCAAACTTCATGAAAAAGCCAAAATAGAATTCCAATGAACAAGATAAGGCAAATTACTTGCACCACATGTAGTAAAAAATTGCTTAAATCGTGCGCACTTTCTATAAATCATGCGTGGGCATGAGCGAGAGACCCAGAAGTAGACTCTTCTTTCGCAGCGACTGCGTGAAAATACAGAGCAGAAGATGGCGGGGCCATTTGATAAACAAGCAAAGGAGTACTCGGAGAGCAGGCCTACTTATCCTGCTTCATTGTTTTCCATGTTGGCATCTCTCACTGCCAATCACAAACTGGCTTGGGATGTGGGTGCAGGCAATGGCCAAGCTTCTGTTTCTGTAACCCTCTTCCCTCATTTCATTTCAGTCTCTTGCTCTAGTAATTGTGGGATTTCAAATTTCACATGAAATTATTGCCGCCAAAAATAGATTTAATGAAATTATGAGAGCGTAGATTGCAGAGCATTACGATCGCGTGATCGCCACAGACAGAAGCAAGGAACAGCTGGATTTGGCTCGGCAACATCCGAAAGTGACCTATGCCGTCACTCCACCCGTTATGACAGATGAAGATCTGTTTTCGATGGTGGCGGAGGAGGGATCGGTGGATTTGGTGACGGTGGCCACGACAGTCCACTGGTTCGACCTCAAGAACTTTTACTCTCAAGTCAAACGTCTCCTGCGCAAACCAGGGGGTGTGATAGCTGTGTGGACTTATGCGCATGGCAGCATCAATCCCGCTGTGGATGCAGTGTGTGCGGAATTCCGGGAGTCAACCATACCTTACCGGCAACTATGAGATTCAGTTGCAGGAAGATTTTCCTCTTCCAAACATCAGTATGTATCACATGTCGATAATGGAGAATGCTGAAATAAAGAGTCAAATCAAAGAGATTTTGGACAAAGGAACCATAAGGACAAGCACCTTGCCATGCGGTTCACCCATAGTCTTCATACCAAAGAAAGATGGGACTTGGCGCATGTGTGTAGATTTTCGAGCTTTGAACGAGATTACGGTAAAAAGTAGTTACCCACTCCCAAAAATAGACGATTTTCTTAATCAGTTGAAAGAAGAAAATTTTTTCACTAAAGTTAGATTTACGAAGTGGATATCGTCGAGTAAGAATCGCAGAAAGTGATATATGGAAAACTTCATTCAAAACCAAACAAAGACTCTTTGACTGGCTAGTTATGCCATTTGGTCTGTGTAATGCACCAAAAACTTCATGCGTGTTATGGATAGTGTTTTGCGTCCATTTCTTGATGACTTCGTGATTGTGTACTTATATGACATATTGATTTTTCAGCAAAACAAGAGAAGAACATGTCTTGCATTTGAATAGAGTGCTTGATATTTTGAAGAAAGAGAAATTGTTTCTTAAGATGTCAAAGTGTGAGTTTGGAAAGACTTCTTTGGTCTATTTGGGACATATTGTAGGAGGAGGAGAATTGAGGATTGATCCTTCTAATGTGGAGGCCATTGTGAATTGGCCCACACCCAAAACAGTTACCGAGATAAGAAGTTTCTTAGGTGAAACTCAATATTGGAGAAAGTTTATTGCTAACTTTTCTTCCATCACAACTCCTATGCATGCAGTGATAAGTGTGAAGAAAGGCTTGCAATGGGGAGGCAAAAAACAACAAGCTTTCGAAGCTTTAAAAGACAAGATCAATTCAGCTCTAGTCCTTACATTACCAAATTTGAGACATCCATTCAAGATTCAAACTACTGCTAGTGATTATGCCATGGGCACAATATTTTTGCAGCATGGTAAGCCTATCGCATTTCATTCTGAAACATTCAATGGTGCTATGAAAAATTATCCTATATATGACAAAGAACTATATGCGTTGGTACAAAGTGTCAAGAAGTGGAAACACTATTTGATGGGTAAAGATACTATTATACATACTGATCACCAACCATTACAGTACTTGCAGTCGCAAACAAAATTGCAGCAATCAAGACATTTCAGGTGGATGAGATTTCTTCAACAGTTTCACTTGGTTATAATGTACAAGAAACGTATTTTCAATAAAGTTGTAGATATTCTTTCAAGACCAATCATTAGTGCATCTACTTTACTCAAAAATGATTCTGTTGTACATGATAATTACATAGAACAATATGCACATGACATTGATTTTCAAGATGTGTATGCTAGTTTGACTGAAGGGAATCAAGTTGAAGAAAAATATTATCACATGCATACAATTTGTTGTTTCATTTGGGCAAGCTGTGTATTCCACAAGGAGAGAGGCTAAGTGTCATGAGAGAAGCTCATTCATCTCTTATTGTTGGACACCTTAGGGTAAGAAAAAAAGAGGCACATCTATAAAGGTATTGCTATTGGCCTCGCATGATAGATAGTGTGTCATGTTTTATAAGAGGTCGTTCTATGTGTGCAACAAGTAAGCCTAGTAATAGGAATCTTGGGTTGTACATCCCACTTTCAGTACGATCAAGGCCATGGGAGAGTCTCTCCATGGATTTTGTTGGAGGTTTACCTATGTCAAGAAAACAACATGATTATATTTATGTAGTAGTGGATAGATTCAGTAAAATGTGTATACTTATGCCATGTAATAAAACCACTATTTCTAAAAAAACTGCTGAAATTTATTTTCAACATGTTTGGGTTCATTTTGGATTGCCAACTTCTATTGTTAGTGACAGGGATTCCAGGTTCATTGGTAATTTTTTTTCAATTCTATGGATAATGATGGACACAAAGTTGAAAAAGAGTATCTCTTTTCATCCACAAACAGATGGAAAACCGGAGGTGGTGAAAAAAACCGTTGTGCATCTATTAAGAGGATATTGTAGCAAACATCCTAAGTTGTGGGATGAGAAACTGCATTATATTCAGCACACTTACAATTGGGCAAAGCACTCTTCAACAAAAACCTCACCTTTTGAAGTATGCTTTGGGTATTTTCCAAAATCGCCATTAGAATTCATCTTTGGGAAGGATGTTGCAATTTATAGCCATAGTGGCATTAATAAGGCTCAAAAGTTCATTGAGAAAATTGAGATTATACATCAACAAGTTCAAGAACAACTTGATAAAAGTCAAATAAAATACAAAAAGAGGCATGAAAAACATTGGGTTGATCATAAGTTTCAAGAGGGAGATGAGGTATGGTTCACATTAGCAAAGAAAGGATGAAAGGAGAAGGTAAAAGTTCAAACCCAGTCGTTATGGTCCTTTCAAGATCATAAAACAAGTTGGTAATAATGCATTCCAACTTGACTTGCCTTCTTATATGCAAATGTATTCAGTTGTTAATGTTGAAAACTTACGTTTGTATGAGCCACCTTTGATAGATGATCAAGGAAGTGATGTCCAGCTACCTTCTATTGAATATTTCTCGCCAGAATTTCTGGATGAAATCAAATAAGATACAATTCTTGATAGGAGGACAAGAGCATCCAAGAGTATAATTGTTGGCTACCTTCGAGTTGGGATCAAAGGCACTAAACCAAGAAAGGAAAAATGGATGGAGGTTGTAAAGGTGAGGGAGTCATACCCTCATCTACTGAATAGGTAATCAAGTATTTCGGGGTCCAAAATCTTCCCAATGGGGAGGAGTGATTAGGAGCTCATAATTTTTTCTCAATATTCAAAATTACAGGATTGGGTTGAAACAAAGATGGTTACATAGATCTTGTCTTCATGATTTCGGCGCCGTGAGCAGTTAGAAAAATCGATGTCGTATGAGGGAGATATCGCATTCTGATCGAAATGCCAAATAGGTAAAATTGCAACAGTTTGAACAAGTTTTACTGGGATGCACAGTTGGCAAGGTGGAGGTACAGTCAGCAAAAAAGGAATATTCTCATAATATTCCTTTCCTCATAACTAATCATTGTTTGACAAGTGTCACACTGTTATTGGTGGAATGGGTTTTGAAGGACCAATAATAAGGTGCCACGTGGCTGGCCCTGAGGCTGCCATGTGTCCCCAATACTACACAGTAAAATTGTTGAGGGTCCGCAGGAATCGACCGCGAGACATGCTACCCAACATGCACACAAATCACCATCCGAGCTATACGTTGTTCTTAACTGTATTGCTTGCCGGTTCTATTTAAAGTTTATAACATTTTTGTTTGGGGGTTGGGGACCGTCAGTGGTCCCAACCCGCCAGCGATCCCCAGTGGTATGTCACATTGCATATGATAAACGTTAATGTAACCACCGACGTCGCAGCAAATGTAACCGCGGTTCCAACATATATATATATATATATATATATATATATATATATATATATATCACATGCAAACAGTTTACCGCAATCACCGCCCCACAATTTAATGCTAACAACACTTCAAACCGGAGTTACAACCATGGTTTATAACATGGGTTCTGCCCAACCGCCGATGGTTATTAACCGCGAGTTTTGGGGGACATGTGCCCAACCACTCACACTTAATGTTATAGTTAAATTCAACGGAATTTTAGGCAAGTGTGCCTTTTTTAGCGCAATTTTCTAATTTAACTCCAGATAAGTGGAGTTCTACACTTTTAGTGGAGCTTTTCTAGGTGAAACTAGGCAAAAGTGTAGGAGGCCCAATTTTCAACCATTATGAGTGAATGAAGAGTCATTTTTGACTAATTGGAGCATTTAGGATTCATTGGTGTAGAGAAAAAAAACCATTAGAGCACTATAACTACATGTATTTTCAAAATTTTGAGCATAATGAAAGATGGACATGCCATTGGGAGTTGGACCAACAGATGTGGCCCAGGAGGGGTGAACTGCTTCATCATGCCTGCTGTGTAAATTTCATGTGGTGACTTATTTATCTATTTTACATTATTGTTCATTTTTATTTAAGATTTTTTTATGCTTCTAATTCACTAAAAATCATCTACAATTCATGTACAAACACCTCTATCCTTAAGCAAACTAATGATCTGATTATGCACATGCTTTTAAACTGAAAAGACACTTAGCACAACAAAACTAATATAGTCATTTCAGATCATTGGGGAACATCATCCTAAGTGTTCAACCACACCTATACCTCAGCATAAGCTGTTGAAAATAAAACATACTACCTTTGGAGATTTATAACTTAGCTCGTTGCAATATTTATAATGATAACCCTACTGAAGAGAAAAACACTTTGATACATGACAAATATAACACCACTATAACATGACACCCATACCTCTTATTGGAGCTTTATAACATAGCTCATAGTGGTATTTACATCCATATACATATGTACATATACCTGAACATCACATCAAAACATATACCAAAACACAAACCAAAAAATCAACCAAAACTGCTTTGCCTCAACTGGCAAACAATGAAGGATACATAGCCCGCATTTGATCCACCATCTCCCATGTAGCTTCATCGGGCCCAAAGTGCTTCCATTGCACTTTAACCTTCCCAATTGCTCGGTTCCAGGGCATGGGCACCTTCTCTGCAATATACAATTAGGTTTTGGTTGGAATTCCCCATCTAGCTCCACCTACAATACAAACTAGTCAATCACATGATCAAAATATTTAACATACTTCTTAAGCAATGGTATATGGAAAAAATCATGGAATTTCACTGTCGGAGGCAGTTCAAGTCGACATGATACTAGCCCAATCCTCTCAAGAATCTTGAAAGGTCCACAAAATCACAGTGCCAGCTTGGCACATTATCCAATCTACAAGGAGCTCTTCTTAGGCTTGATGTGAAAGTACACATGTTCCCCAACCTGAAACTCCTTAAACAACCTATTCTGATGTACATAGCTCTTCTGTATATCTCGTTCTTCTTTTAGATTCCTCTTGATAACTTGCATTTCTTGTTCCATCTCTGCTAACATATCTGGTCTAGTCAATACCGTGTTCATCGAATCACTCCAACTGATGGTAGTATTATAACTCTGTCGATACAATTCCTCAGGCGAACTCATCTCTAGAGATTACTAATAACCATTGTTGTAATTAAACTCAACCAACAGAAGGTACTCCTCCAATCTCTTCTGTTGATGCATCACATGCATCCTCAACATGTCCTCCAATATGATCTGGACCCTCTCTGTCTGTCCATCTGTCTGCAGATGATAAGTTTTTTTGAAGGCCAAATATGTGCCCAATCTTGAAACAACTCCTTCCAAAATTTGGTTGTGAGATTTGCATCCCTGTATGACACAATAATCTTTGGAACACCATGCAATCTGACCACATCTCTGAGGAACACATGTGCTACATCGCTAGTTTAGAATGTAGACTTCACTAGAATGAAGTGTGCTACCTTTGTCAACCTGTCCACAAAAACCATGATTGAATCATGTTGTCTCACTATCCTTGTAAAACTTGTGATAAAGTCCATGGAAATTATCTCCCATTTCCATTCCGGAATCACAATCGATTGTAGTGATCCACCTATATTCTTACACTTTTCCTTCACCTGCTAATAATCCAAACACCTAGCTACAAACTCTGCTACATCCTTCTTCAGATACGGCCAATAATAAAAACTCTTCACTGCGGTCAATGTCCTTTGATAGCTTGGATGACCTGAATATGGTTTCACATGAAACTCTTTCAAGATCACCTTCTTGATCTCACTCTTCTATGGCACCTATGCCTTGTCTCTAAACCTAACCAATGCATTTGCCGTGAAATGATAGTCCACATCATATACACCTACATCTGTACCTCTACCTGTACCATACTTATACCATTACCTGTACCTGTACCTGTACTCTCATTAGGGGAATTTTGAGGTCTTAAATGGGCCTCCTAAGGAAATTATAAAATAATAGTGGAAAAAATCAAATAAGATTTGATGACATCATCAAATTTTAGAGGGAAAAATGAAAAAACTACTTTTTCAACTCATATTTTCAACTTACCTCCCAAAGTTTTTAATCAAATTTCAAGCGGGAGTACTCGTTGGATGCGAAATTTAATTCCTCATCCAAGGAGTACCCATGTTGCATACTTTTGATGGGTCCTACTACATGAAAAATGAGAAATACATAAAAAAAACGTGATTACAATCACATTTTTTTATGTATTTCTCATTTTTCGTGTAGTATAGTTCATCGAAAGTATGCAACATGGGTACTCCTTGGATGAGGAATTAAATCCAACTTATTACTCCCACTCAGGGGCAATTAAAGAAATTTTGGGAGATAAGTTGAAAATACGAGTTGAAAAGTAGTTTTATTATTTTTAATATTTTTACCCACATCTTCAATGCATGGATGGCCGTTGCTAGCTCAAGACCATGCATAATATGGTCATGCTCATGTTCATTTAGTTTCTGTGACTTATAACATACCACCTTCCTTCATGCACAAGGCATCCACCAAGTCCTTTCTTGCAAGCTTTTGTACATACTATAAACTCTTTTTCTAGATCTAAAATCTTTAACACTAGAGCATGTGTCAACAACTACTTAAGCTGCTCAAAATTTTCCTCACACTCCTCTGCCCATTCAAACTTATTACCAATTTTCCTCTACAATAATGTAATAGGATAAGAAATTTGTGAGAAGTTCCTGATGAACCTCCTATAATAACCTGCCAATCCCATGAAGGATATCACCTCATCTACATTTCTATAATTTTCCCACTCCACGATAGCTCTCACATTTTTTGGATCCACTTCTATGTCATCCTTAGAGAAATAATTTCTCAATTAACGTACATCAATCTGAAAGAAACTACACTTGTTGAGCTTATAATACAACCGATGCTCTCTCAACAATATGAGCATTGCTTCCAAATGCTCGACATGCTCTTCCTCATTTTTAGAATATACCAATATGTCATCAATGAATCCAATAACAAACTTGTCCAAATGAGGATGCACCACAATAATCATCAAACACATTAAGGTAGTTGGAGCACTAGTCAAACCGAATGGAACTACAACAAACTCATAATGCCCATACTTGTTCCAAAAATTTGTCTTGTAAATGTCCTCTTCCTTAATGTGTACCTAATGATACCCATATCTCAAATCAATCTTCAAGAACATTGTTGCTCCCTTCAACTGATCAAACAAGTCATCAATCCTCAACAATGGATACCTATTCTTGATGGTCAGTTTGTTAAGTTGTCTATACTCAACGCAAAATCTCAGAGTACCATCCTTCTTCTTTACGAACAATATTGGTGTGCCCCATGGCGATACACTTGGCCTAATGTATCCTTTTTCAAGCATCTCTTTCAGCTACAACTCTAACTCTACCAACTCAGATGTGATCATCCTTTAAGGTTCTTTTGATGTTGGAGCTTCCTCTGGTACCAACTCAATAAAAAATTCTACATCCCTCTGAGGTGGAAACTGTGAAATATCTGCCAGAAATCCATCTTGAGAATACTATAGAACTGAGTTCCTATTCAAAATATATGCATCCTCAACTTCCTTACCTTTTTCACTAGATATATGTACTACAAATAACAAACACCATTTCCCGCAACTACGCTTGGCTTGAATAGTTGTCACCATCCTAACTGATGTGGCTTTCTTCTTTCCCTGTAAGACTCTTGCTTCCCCATTCTCATCCAAGCACTCCATGGATTTTCCATAACAATCCACCTTGGCCCTATGAAGGTATAGCTAATCCATAGCCAATAGAATACTATATGATCCCAACGCCAATATGTTCAAGTGTGATGTTGTAGACATGCCATTCAAATCGAATATGCAAGCTCTTACCCAATATTCTGCATTCAATTCATTATTCAAACCAAACTTATACACCAAGTCAGGACTAACATAACTATAATTAGATCCAGAGTCAATCAAAATAGAAACAAAATGATCACAAAAGTTATCGTCCATCTCAATGATAGATGCCTGATGGTCTTCCTGCTTATTATCTAGTGCTATATAGATACGAGGAGCGCTCTGACCAACATCCCCAAGAGTTTTCACCTCTTGTGCACTATATTTGGCTGCCTACCACCCTGATCTTATGTACAATCTCTCTTAAGGTGTTTTTTCCCTAATTTCCAACACTCCAACCATCTAGTACCATCACCTCTATGTTGTTGTGATCAGTGTCCTTTTATAGCTACATTGAAATTATTTTGTGGTGCCACATTTTCTTTCTCTTCTGCATTTTGAGGCCTTGTTCTTTTTGGTTTCCATTTACCCTTAACGTTTTCTTTCCCTTTCCATCCTTGATGAGATTCATTTTTACACTTTGACTTTTCATAGCAATTATTCAATTTCCAAATAACTTCCTCAAGTGACTGAGGCTCATTATACTCAATCCAATATCTAAATTCTAATGGGAAACAACTGAAAAATAGCTGAACTTAATCCTTCTCATCTTTAAGATATGGTACATACCTCAATAGCTTTAGAAACTTGGTCATATACTCCTCATCTATCATTGATCCCATCCTTAGCTCATATAATTCTTTGGCCTTACTATCGTAGTACCTTTCTGACAAGTACTTCTTCCTGAAAATCCTCTTGAACTCATGCTAACTCAATTCCTCTGTCATGATTTCTCTCACTCGCTTCAAATCTTCCCACGAAATAAATGCTTTACCTTTCAGGTCGAAGATAAAAATTATAGCCTTCATGTTTTTTGTGTACTCATGTAACTAAAATAACTTGTTCACCCCAAGTATCCAAGCCTCTGCATCTTCTGGTTTCTTTAAGTCTCCATCAAAAGTAGGTGGATTTTATTTCTTAAATTCATCTAGAAAGTATCCCATATCACTCCTCCTGTAAGGATGATAACGATGACAATCATACTTCCTATTGGAACTAGAACTAGAGTAGTACATGTGTCCATAGACCTACTACCATATGCCCCATTAGTTTTGTTCTCCTACCCATGGATGATTTGAAGTGGCCCTTGTCGCTACAATTTTGAAAAACTCTAAAGGAGTTTTGCATTAACCTCTGCTTGTTTCTTGTGTGCCTCCATGATTTTGTCATTATCTACCTTACAACTCCTTATTTCTTACTTCAAGCTTCTCAATGTGTTTTCTAAATCAGAAGAGTTCCCAACACCATGTTGTTCATCTGATTCATAGGGAGAATCTCTATAGTCTACCATCCTTCTAGCCATTTTGATCTCTTTATTGCAAGGCATATTATGTCAACTAAACCAAATCAAAATAAATAAATGTACCTTAGCATAATTCGGGGAGGACATCTCATCTACAACATCATCCAAATCAATATAATACATGTACAAACATAATCATAACAACATATATACATATAACAAATAAGTGTACCAACACATAAATATCATTCTAGCTAGATTCGAGTCATCAATGCATGACCATACCAACTACACATACCATGACCTCATGCATGACAACAATAACCATACCAATGCACATTTGAAAACATATAAGCACTGACACACATAACAATTCATAACCAATCATACACTCATGACGACACACTTCACAACAACAACATCCTCTTGCACATGGCGACATCACTACAACCATGACTGACACCATGCATATGAAACAAACATATATACCACAAGGATTATTAACACACATGCAACCGACATAAATGCATGACCAACACACATCTCCCATTCAGTCCAAGGGGTGACCCATGCTCTCATACCACTTTGTAACACCCTCATCTCGCATCTACCCAAGTAATTGGCCAACCAGGGTAAATATGTGACAAGAGGCCACTATAATGGGATTCAGCCTCCTAGGTGACATTAAGGAAGTAGAATCGACATAAACACATCAAACATATGTTCCACATCAACAACAAAACTCCCAGGATCCATCCCAACCACTCAGGTAACTAGCCCCTTGGTCCCACTACATTTTTAGACCATTAAACCCTCAGGCTCTCCCTTGGTATGTACAAGGGTGCATATTGGAGGATATGAATGCTCCACAACATGGGCATGCATGTATCTAGGGACCTTTTCCCTTAGACCTATGCCTACATCCCTAAGATTTGTGTCACTTTTTCAGGACCAAATCCCAAGTAACTGACCAAAACTCAATAATAAGTTCATAAATTAATTTACACAACTGAACTATGATACATTTTAAAAAACATTGAGAAGGTCTAGATTGGACCCTTACTAGCCATGAAAGGCATTTCGTCAAACATGTCACAAATATGTGATCTACATGTTTAAACAACATATCTGAGAATAGGGGTCTCATACTTTCTGAGAATTTCTAAGAAGCATTGTTCCCTTACATCATTAGCTACATTACCATATATTAGGTCATAGATACATTTTTCATTCATTTACAAATCAAAGCATGAGGAGATCCATACATCATCCCTGTCATAATACATTCTTATAACCAGCATAATGCCAACAGGAACATGAAGGATACATCATCCATAGAATCCACATATAAACCAATACATTTACACATAATATTTCAAGGAAATAACCTTCGATTAATGAATGGAAAAACCAACTCGAGATGGGACTACCATGTTCCACCTGACCATAGATTGGTTAAGCCAAAACTCTCTTCAGCAAATAACCCCTGTGCCATATTCCAAGCATGAATGTGGGACTGAAACCAAAAAACGAAGTGGGGCATCTAGTGGCTAAATCACCTCACCCTCATCAATAGAAACTAAGCTTTATTGCAATCCATCCTGGATCAATAGGCCATAAAAAAAGCATAAATGCCACCTGATTTGAACACCTACACCGTGAGTAATTTTCTTGTGTCCTAGTCTCTCAGGCTTTACCACAATTCATACCGGATCAGTAGGCCCTACATCAAGACTCCACCCTCTAGACTTTACCGTATATCCCACCATTCACCGACAAGGATTCCTCGGCCTAATCAATGGAAACCAACTCTAGGCTTTACTGTATATCCCTCCATTAACTGGTCTAGGATTCCTAGGCCCATTGAGGCACACAATATTTGGCTTTACCGCAACCCAAAATTTGGTTTAGGGGTCACTAGGCCAGTGGCTTTACCGCAATCCATATTTTGGTTCAAGGATCACTATGTCGTGTGTTCTTCCTTTCTGAGATCCACCTCACTCAGATTTGAATCCATTCAGAAATCTAGCTCAACCAAAACATGAGAACCCCATCACACCATGGCTATCTGGAAATAGAAAGGCTAGGCTGAAAACATTGTCACACCTGGAAAAACCTATGCCATGACAGCAAAGAACCACATGCAATACCATGCATTCCAAATCTAGCAAGGAAATCACACATGCAAATTGATTCCTGCAAAGAATCATGTTGTAGTTGCATGATATTGATGTTCCTTGCTTGCTCCTTCCTTCCTCTTGCCTTCTTTGCCTTTCTTGATCCAATGCAAAGTAATCCAAGAAAACTCTAAGTGTCTAAGAGTGAGAGAGAGCGAGAGAATAATGAAAAAGCTCTAAAAATGAATTGACAAAAGGTACCAACTGATCCTCATAAGCCTTTTTATAAATTAGGCCTCTATTTTCCTCTTTTTCCATTATTTTCCTTCATTTTCCTCCTCACATGCAACATGTGACCTTTCACCTTCATTTTCTCCTAATTTCCATTATTTTCATCATTTTTTGTTTCCAAATCCTTTGTCATTTCCTTTTTCAATTTCCTTAACCATAATAAACCAATGAACACCCTCACTAGGATGTTTTGCCCAACATTCAGCTTGAAATAAGTATCTCATCAACCATGGTTATTATTTTGCCTTTATTAAATTTTATTACACGGAGTTTTCAGTAGGGCTGTTACAATATATAAGATATACATGGAAATTTTTTTTTCCATATAGTACTAAATTTATCCTTGAAAAAAATATATAAAATGTATATATTAATTTAATGAAACAATTACATTATGAAACAAGTGTTGTAAGGTAGCTAAATTATAACCTACATTGATGAATGCTAATTTAATAATGCTCAATAGGCAAATTGAATCCTATTGTCTTGCTTTGGGAGGAACTAATAAATTGAGATGTGAAGTGGATAAATTAATTGCTTGCGCACAGATAAGGACTTGTATGAATTTTGGTGGGTAGTAACCCTTAGTAAATGTTGAGTAAAACATACATAATGGTGGGAATTAACTCAGACTAAGTATATTAATTTACATCTTATTTCTACCAGTTTTTATGCAAATACTTACTTAAATTAGACTGGAAAGTAACTCATGGTAAATATGTTAAAGCATGTATGTTTCCACATTCATGTACACATTGTAGTTGGTAGATATTGAAACTTGGGTATTTTGTTCGAAGAGCCCGAAATGGTGAACACTTCACCCATCTTCAGAGGCAAGAAGCTTAACATATGATAGGAAGAGTGTAGGCCGGAATATCTAAATAATGAGAAAAACTAGACTTTAGAGAATTAAGGGAACATTGATAAAATTGACTAGGTCCAAGAGATGATTGAGTTTGTTTGAATTTAAAATCAAAATCAAAACTAAATTGAGGGATAGTTGATAATTTGACCAAGTCAAAAAAATGATTTAAATTTAAAATCAAAATTAAATTTAGAATCAAAGTTAAAATAAATTATTTAATAAGTTTATAATAGGTGTAACTATGGCTGGCTATATTTATAAAAATGAATAAAATTGTAAATAGAGAAATAATTTTAATTTTATATAGACAATTTCCAAAGAGAAATTAACAATCAAATTTGGAACTATCATTATGTTATAGTTAATGGAATTGTAATTTAATGTAATAAATTATAGTTAATGAAATTGTAATTTAATGTAATACGACTATAGAAATAGATCAAAGAATTAAATTTAACTAGATCTAAATATGAGTTATTTTTAAATAATTTCCTTGTAAATTTGTTTGAGTCGCAATTTAATTTTCGAGCTTCTGAATGAAACGGTATTGAGAAGGTTCAGAGAGGCGTGGGGTGATGAAAACAAGATATACACCTGCAAAATGCCACTGTACGTACTGGTAGGCACTTTGCCCCTTTGAAGCCACATATTAGTGGTCATTTTTGTGTTAGGTTTGTCAAGTTTGATCTGTGTTTGCGATCTATGTCAAGTTGGGGTGTAGTAGTCGGGAAAAAAGTTGTCATAGTTTTGTTTCATATCACTACTTTATTTTTGATATGACTGAGTATTTTATCACTACTTTATTTTTGATATGACTAAGTGCTTTTACTCTTCTTTTCAAGTTTTATATTTATATTTTATAATTAAATATTTAAAAAATAGTTTTTTTAATAATATAAAATAATATATTTACAGATTTCGAAGTATGGTACGATTAAATATTTGAAAATTAGTTTTTAAATAATATAAAAATATATATTTATTTTTTGAGAGTGCAAATTTCTATCATCTATATTTATTTTTCAAAAATTTATAAGGAAAATAATATCATAATTTGTAAAGCAGATGTGTTTCAAACTACTTAGTGTAGTTCATCATCAAAAGAATGATGATTAGGAGAATGATGATTGTGCTGATCCAACACACTTAGTCATATATACTATAGAGATGTGCAACCATTATTGACATAATCAAAACGTTAAATTAATAAATTAATATAATTCAATGTTAGAAAAATATTAATAACTATATCTAATAAAATATTATATTCATAATCAACAAAATCTTTTTGAAAATAACATAATAGAAAGGTTAAAATAAAGACAAGAAATAAACACACCCAATAAAAATATAAGAAAACAATAAAAATAATAATAAATAATAATAATAATAATAATATTCATATTAAACTAATGATAATAAACTCACTAAACAAATAATCATAACTACCTATTTTACTTTTTTTAATATAAAATAATAGCAATCCTAACTCATAAATTTAGAAAACAAACTTTAAGAATAAGAAAAAAGAAAAATAAATCAAAGGTAAAAATAAACTAAAAAATGAAAACATAAGTAAAATTAATAATAATAATAATAATAATAAAATAATCATAAAACAATAATAACCAAAACAAAAACCAACCAACCCAACTAGAAAAAGGACCCCAAATAACAATAATAATAAATATTGGTAAATATATATATATATATATATATATATATATATATATATATATATAACTAACCTAAAACAATAAGAAAAAGGTATCAAAATAAAGAGAGACATAAAACCAAGGAGGAAAAGAACCAATACTAGGAGCAGAGCCATGGAATCCCACAATTGCTAATTTTCTACCCATCATACCTATTAGCACTGGTTTTGATTCTGTTATTCCGAGAAGTTACTTCTAGACAACAAGGCAAAGGATGGTTGTATTCACTTCATTCATATTGAGCACCGATACCTCTGTTTCAACTTCGCCCCACACTTTAGCCTGCTTGATATATATATATATATATATATATATATATATATATATATATATGTCAGAAACTGCATAAGCCTTACCTTACTACAGCAAACTGTATGACCCCTTCCTATATGTCAGAAATTTAACAGGAAGTTTGTTTTCTGCAACTCTATTTAAGAGTTGATTTTTATGTAATAAAGGGGAGAGGATGATTGGTGGCACAAGGCCAAGTGCCCTGTTGTTGATTCTCATGACATTCCTGAACAGTGTATTGTTGAACACATATTATGTTCCAATTACACTCTTGAGGATTCATAAAATCATATGGTGTGTGTATTGTTTTCCCTTCTGTTTTTACATACTTTATTTGCCTTTCTATATTTATCATGAAATTTATATCTTATGTTTTTATAAGTCTTGTGAACCTCCAAGTCATATGGATCTGTTTTTGTAAGTCTTGTTCCAAGCTTTCCTGATTCAGTATGAGTTGAAGATTGTTCATAAGCATTCCTTGAGGTGGAATTAAACCTTGTTTCATGTTTTTGTAACTCTTTTGATCTAGCATGCATGCTAATCTATTTTTATTAGTCTTGATTCACTAAGTATTCATGATTCATGAGATCATGTTAGTCAGAAGCATTCCTTGTAATGAGATTCTTTAAATGTAAAGTGAGATTTTTGTAAGTATTTTAAAAGCATTCTTTCACTATACATTTTAGATCTGGAATTTGAGTCATTTTTCCTCCCAGTAGTGGATTTCTGTCCTAACAGACCCACTGTCTTTCTTCCATTCTTCTAACCATTATGATGCAAACCCAATTTTTCTACCACATCATACACCGGTGCCCTCATATGTGTCAAAGCTTTTTATTTGTTTAACGTTCCTTTCAGAGTGCTTGAGATCTAACCACTTTCCAAAAAACCCAATCAAATCATAAGAAATATCCCTTGAGCTTAAGATGTGTTTGGTCAGGGACTTGATGCAATCCAAGTGCTGATTCCAACACCAACAATACCTATCAAGCCTATGAGACCTTTTTTCAAATTTTTTTCAATTTCAACGAATTTCCTAAATTTACAGTGATGGAAATGCTCAACCCTAGCAATAAATTTGGGCTCTTCCAAATAAATGAGGTGCTTAGTATTCCTAGCATGTTCTGCAAGAGCTGAGGATCGAGTCCTACAATTCCTAATATCAACAACATGTTCTTGAATTCTCTTGTTTATAGAACAACCGGTTTGTCCAATGTAGAGAATCCCACAGGAACATGGGATCAAATAGACGGCTTTCATGCAATTGCAGTCCAATAGGTATTTAACATATCGGAGGGAACCACAAATGTTTCAAAGTTAAATTCTGTAAATTGCAGTGGCAAATGTTAAGATAATAATGAATAATGAATAAATTTATTGCACTAATAGGACCAATGTCCTTTATGTGACAAATATTCATAATAAATATAACAATAATTTACCTCTCTATAAGTTTGTTGTATAGCCTGATTTACAATACATCATTGGAAGCATAGGTTCTAAGCGAAGTTAAAGAATAATGAATTCATAAAAGTGAATTGTGTTATTTTATTTTTCGTGTTTTTGTTTGTTTACTCCTTTAATGCATGCCTTGCTAATTTTCTTCTTATTATTATAGTTTGTATTCCCTTTGTGTGTAAATTCATTCGATGTTATCTATATATTTTAGGAAAAGCATCTTTAGAGATGAAAATAACATGTGTGTTGCTTAATGCATGTGGCTTAGCATACCAAGTGGAAGTGGAGGGTCGAGTGTCAAAACTTTGTGGAAACCCTATTGCACTTCCCTAATTTATATGTCAAAGAGTTAAAGATATCGAGTGATCAAAGCCTTAACTAGATCAAATTCTCTATTTGATTAAATTAATTTTATGATTTTGACAATTTAAAAAACATTCATACATTAGTTGAGTTTTCAATATATATATATAATGAATAATTAACAATTCATTTAAAAAAAATTGTTGCAAGGTATTTTAGAGCAGTTTAACTAGAAAAAAAAAGTAAAATTAATTTTTTCTTAAAATATATTAAAAATTAATGTTTTAATTTGTTTTAAATTCAAAATATCTCATAATATTAATTATTAAAAAATAAACTCATTTAATCTTATAACAAACTTTTCCTAAAAAAATAATTCATATTTATTCCACTAAAAAAAAAATCTCCCAAGGGTAAATTAACCTAACCCTTACTCAAGCGCTCTACCAACTCTCCTACATGGTGTTTCTTAAACTATGGTGGTGTCACTTCTATTTAACATTTAACTATGGCGCAATTGGGAGGAGGGGTCGGGCGGTGAGCCCCAACCCTCGATTGTATTATCGCCATAGAACCATGACGCAGTCAAAATGGAGCACTTATGAGAGTTTAAGGATTGGCCCTTAGTCATGTTCATACCCCCATAGGACCACTGAAGGACGATGAAGAGGGTTGGGCATTAAGCCACGACCCTCGGTCACGACCACTAGGCATAGAACTTTGGAACATGGTGGAAGTTCAACGAAGGGCTTGGGGATCAGCCCAAGCACATGGTCACGAGAGATCCCACAGAACCAAGTGCAAAGGAGAGAGGATCTTGGCGGAGGGGGCGGGATGTAGGCCCTAGCCCCAGGTCTCATTGCAGTTCATATGACCACAGGCAGATTGGGAGAGGGATCTAGTGGTGTGGGTGGGTAGTTAGCACCAGCCCCCGAGGCATGTAAACATCGACTAAAGTATCAGGAGCTAGTGCGACGGGGGCATGTGGTTAGCCCCAATCCCCAGCCACATCAACCATGCGACCAAAAACTCGACGAAGAAGGAGCCTAGGCTGGTAGGGGTGGACTATTGGCCTAGCACTTAGCCTTATAGCACACCTCCTGGGTGAAATTGTTTCCTCTTGAGTGGATTAAAGAGTGAAAATGCAAGTCTCTTTGCAGGATGGTATAATTTGGAGGACGAATAATAGGAAAATCATGGGGAGAGTCAAAACTTGATGAGTTTTGGGAATTTTTGAGCCCAAGAAGAGCCTAGATAGAGGTTTTTAGACATTCTGAATCCAATGGAAGCCTTTTTTTACTGATTGGAGCACTTCTGGAAGGAATTTTTGCAGGTTTTATTCTATGAGTGTTAGGGACAATCAGTGGTTTGAAGTAGATTTGAAGGCTTTTTTAGCACAGAGAGGACATTGTAGGGGTTTTTCAGCCTTCATATGTTATCTGCAATAGTTGTGGCATCTATGGTGTGGTTCATGTTTGTCGTTTCTTATTATTTCTTTTCGAGGAAATCTCTCTTCTAGTACTTCAATGTGGAATTGTTGTACAATTTATGTTCATTTTCAAATGGAGTACGAGGTCTTAATGTGAGAGCCCTTTTATTGTTGACTCTTTCATAAATTATTGTAGGTGGTCATGATTTTTATAGTGATATTTCTTTGGAGGATAATGTTTCCTTGAAGGGGAAACACGCCACTCATTTTGTCAACACATTTCATGTAATATTTTATCATTGAAATATATGGAGCAATCTAGATAAGGTAGCAGTCCCATAGATGTAGCACAGGAGGGGTGAACTCCGTCATCAAATTATGTTTTGTATCTCTTCATGTTTTCCTTTATGATTTAAATTATGATATGTTTCTTGTTTAAAGTTCAATGAAAAATAACTCCTTATCCTTGAAGAGAACATAAAAACTGTCTACATAAGACCCATTGTTTTTAATTTCAAAGCCTTAGAGGGCAGTCAATTTTTATGAAGGATAAGTTCTCATCCAATTTTGGATCAATTGGTATCAGAGCTGGTTCTTACCAAGTTGTAGGTATGGCTAAGAAGCTACAACTCCAAGAGCTATAGGAAATGAACTTGTTTATTCGAATGCAGAAAGTTCATCTCAGGAGAATGCTTGAAGTTTTTGAAGAGGACAAGAGGCATATGCGCCTTCATTTGTAGCATGTGCTTGAGGAATAATTTGATGATAGTTCCACTCCAGAAGAAGCAAAGAATTCCTCCAAAGTGAAAACGATATGTGGGAATGGCCAAAGCATAGGTTACATACACTATGTGTAGAATGATGCTTGTGATTTTTTTCAGCAGCTCAAATATTCCCATTATGTTCGTGTTGGTAAAACTGGATGGCTTGAGTTATCTTCAAATTCGTGATCAAAATATAAAGAAGAAAAAAAGGGTGGAAAATACAACGAGGTAATCAACATCTCTAGTTCGAATTCTTCAGTTTATGTTAATAACACATCTTTTTCATCATTTGAACAACATACTAAAGGCATAGGTGTGAAGCTACTAGCTTAGATGGGTTATGAAGGGGGAGGCCTCAAAATCAATGGCCAAGGTATCACTAATCCTATCGAGGTGAAAGATATACAACGATATCAACGATTGTGATATGGTCATAGAGAGTTTGGATAGTGTTCTAAACTATTTGAGGCAAAGAAATCATTAGATAATGATATGTCACACCAAGATGGTAGTGATAATGGAAATTTGTCTCCAAGAGAGATGAATTATTTAAAGTACTTTTCATGCCATCGTCCAGTCCTCATCATCAAAGTTACAACCCAAGGAACAAGTATAAATGTCATGGGAATTTTCCAAATGTTGGTAATTTTGATTACAGTGTGGGACATGTATCCTTGCACATGTTATGATGTAGTTGATCATTCTGTGGATTATTGTGAGCAACAAAAAGTGATGGTCAAAATAATGGACCAAATTCTTAGCATCAAGCATGAATAACCTCCCTTACATTTGAATAATTCCTTGTCTACGGGAAAGAGAAGGTATTTTTGCACCCATTGTAACATGAATGGGAATGGAAAGGAAAGGTGTTGGAAACTTCATCCAGAAATTCGTCCCAAGAAGGATAAATATGTTATGAAAACCATTGTAAGGAAAGAAATAGGTGGCAAAGAGGATATTGGCATAGTTCCCAAGGAAATGTTCAAAGTAGAATAGATGCAGAAAGAGAACCCATAAGCCTATGAGAGGAAAATATTGGGTAGACTGTTTGTATAATTTGTTGTTTTTTAAATTGTAAATAATTGTTGTTCATTACCTATTTTGGGTACTTTGTAAAGTGAAAACAAGAATAATTACTTATTTGCAACAAGTATGTTTTTCATTGACATGTTGTGTTTACTTTTTTATGAGTCCAAGTGTTAGAGGAATTTTGGGATGAACATTTTATGTTGTCCAATATCTCTACAGTTGCATCATGTACTCAGCAATACAAGTGTTTCAACATGAAGCTTGTTGTGAATGAAATATTTGATAAATATTGTACAATAAATGACTATGTTTTTGTGGAAAAAGCCAAATGTGTCATTGAATTACTGTATTCAAAGTACTTTAGTGTGCAAGTGAAATTATAGGACAATAAAGAAAAGTTTGAATTAGTGCATGGAAAACATTGAGTTGCTTCTGATTTCGAAGATGGAAAGTCAAGTTTGTCTTCAGCAAAGGAACTTCAAGATGAAGTTGATTGAGCCTTGAAAGATGTTTTTGAAGGGAATTTTCATATTCCATCCATTGATGTTTTTTTTCCTGGATGGTTTTAAGAATTGTGGCTCAATTCTTGAAAGGAAGGTAAGGTCTTCACACAGAGGATAGGTGGAGTACCTTGATTGGAGCTTGAAGGCACCATTTGAAAATAAAAAATTGAGGATTGAGATTTGGAAATTTTTGAGCTTTTTGTTTCTCACTTTTTTTCTAGGATAAGATAAACTTTTAGAGTCCAAAAGTTCCTAGTGGGGACTTATGATTCAAAGATAAAAAAATTTCTCAAAAATGAAAGTGCCTTGAATCTTTTGAAACTAGCATTAAATTGTATCGTTCATCATTCTGATTCCAACAACACTTGAATCGCCTCAATTTGATGTCATATGAAAAATTTATGATGTTATAAAGTTTTTGGTGGACAACAAAACAATTTTTAGGTAGGCTGACTCAGCTGCTGACTCGGTAGTCTGTACTGCTGATGTCATGTTGATGTCAGCATGCCAACTAGGCATACAAGACCCATCATGAATTTCCAAGTGGCAGGTTCATACAGGGGAAGAGTGTCACAATCTGATTGGTCAAATTTTTGTTTAGTGGCCCAATGGGAGGCTGCCACGTGGCCCAATCCTAGGTCGCCATGTGGCGCCTCTAGATTGGCTAAAATTTTGTCAAGGTTCAGATGGGCTTGGCAGGGATTTAACCGATGACTTTTCGCAACAAACTTCACCACTCTATCAACTCTCCTAAACGGTGTTTCTTAATCTATGGTGGCGCCACTTCTATTTAAAGTTTAACTATGGCATATTTGGGAGGGTGGGTCGGGCGGTGAACCTCTTCCCCCAGTCGTATTACTGCCATACAACCACGGCGAAGTCATAACAGAGCACTGACAAGAGTTTAATTATTAGCCCTATGTCATGTTCATACCCTTATAGGACCACCAACGGGTGACAGAGAGGGTTAGGCATTAAGCCTTGACCCTTGGTCATGACCACCAGGAATAGAACCTTAGCATAGGGCATAAGTTAAATGGAGGGCATATGTACCATCCCCAACCCATGGTTATGAGACTTCCCATAGAACCGAGTGTAAAAGATAGAGTCACTTAGCGGGGGGATGTAGTCCCTAGCCCCGGGTCCCATTGCAGTTCATATGACTGCAGGCAGATTAGGAGAGGGATCTAGTGGCAGGGTCAAGTGGTTAGCCTCAACCCTTGTCCACATTCACTGTGTGTAATCACCGACTAAAGAATCAGGAGCCAGCGCGACAGGGGCAGGCGGTTAGCCCCAACCCCCAACCACATCAACCATGCGACCAACAGCCTGACAGAAAAGCAGCCTAGGCTGATGGGGTTAGACTATTGGCCCAAGCCCTAGCCTTATGGCACGCCATGTGGCCTTGGTTTTATGCTATGGGTTATTGGGAATATAAACTAAGTGACAATTTTCACTTGATGCAGGCGAAATTTTCTCCTCCTGAGCGGATTAAAGGTCAAAATTGTCACTCTCTTTGCAGGTTGATCTAATTTGGAGGACGAATAGCAGGAAACAATTTGGGAGAGCCATAACTTGATGATGTTTTGGCCATTTTCAGCTAAAGAAGAGCCCAAATAGGGGTTTTTGGACATTTTGAATCTAATGGAAGCCTTTTTTACTGATTGAAGCATTTTTGGAAAGACATTTTGCAGGTTTGATTATATGAATGTAAGGGAGAATTAGTGGTTTGAAGCATACTTGAAGGCTTTTTTAGCATGGAGAGGACGTTGTAGGGGTTTTCTAACCTTCATCTGTTATCTATAGTAGTTGTGACATCTCTAGCGCATCTCATGTTTGTCTTTCCTAATTATTTACTTTTGAGGAAATCTCTCTTTTAGTACTTCAATGTGGAATTGTTGTACAATTTATGATCATTTTCAGATGGAGTAGAGGGTCTTGATGTGCGAGCCCTTTTCTTGTTGATTGTTTCATGACTAACTATAGGTGGTCATGACTTTTAGAGTGAGATTTATTTGGAGGACAATGTTTCCTTGAATGGGAAACAAACTAATAATTTTTTCAACACATTTCATTTACTATTGATCACTAAAATATATGGATAAGTCTAGCTGTCGTAGCAGGCCCGAAGATGTAGCCCAGGAGGGGTGAACTCCGTCATCATATTACATTTTTTATCTCTTAATATTTTCCTTTATGATTTAAATGATGATATGTTGCTTGTTCAAAGTTCACATGAAAACTAAGTCCTTATCCTTGAAGAGAACATAAAATTGGTTTACATAAGGCCCATTGTTTTTTCTTTCAAAGCATTAGAGGGTTGTCAATTTTTAGGAAGGAGTTATCCTCCAATTATAGATCAATGAGCCTTATCATAACCACCTTTGATATCTAACAAAAGAAATATTTGTGACGTTTGAAGATTAAGTTGCTAAAATTTATTACAATATGAGCCTCCTAATGGAATCTCTAGCAATCAAGCTTGGAAATTTTGGGGAGGATGTATGCTCTATTCAGATATTAGCTCAGAGGGGAAATTATGAGAAAAATAATACCTGAAAATGAGTCAAAGAATGTGACCAAGAAAGATAAACCAATTTCCAATTTCATTACCCCTTCCAACCATTAGTTAGAATGGAAGCTAAAGTGGACATCAAACATACCAAGGTAAGATTATTGCAGTAAAGGTGAATGATTAGTTTCAATATTTAGAGGTATATTTAAATTTCTATCATATATAATAAGAGTAGATTATATATATTTTCTAGACTATCATTAGCGGGTCATGCATTAATTCAATGGAAATTCACATGGAGACAATTAGGTTAGAGGGTGATATATTCATATCTAAATGGGAGGATTTCAAAACCATCATTAATTCCCAACTCTACCCTATGGGGTATGTAGAAGGCCAATGGATCTATTGGCATTACTTTATGTAAAGGGAAGGGAAAAGTGTGAATGTGTACGACACCAAATTTAGGAAGATGGCTATCATGTTGGGTATCTCTCCTAAAAACCCAGAGATACTCCTCAAGTATATGGGGGGTATATGTATTCATTTTTGTAACTAAATGATGTTTTTCATGCCTAACATAGTTGATGAGGTTTGTGTGCAAGCATAGCATATGGAAAATATAGGTTACAAAAAACTATAGCGAAGAGAGACCAAATAGAAATGGCACGAAGATGCTTCCAAGGAGGGAAAGAAATGGAATGGGAAAGACACGAAGATGATGGTTGCTACACATAAATTTAAGGATCTAAGTAACCACTACAAAGAATATAATATATAAGGTCACATTAAAGGAAAATGTTGAAAACAACATCCATTGTAAAACCCTAAGTAACATAGAACGATGATATGAAGAAGAACCTTCTAGCCACATATTCAAAGAATTATGCAGAGAAAAAATTAAGCATGGATGATAATATATCCTACACTTTGGCGTAGAAGGATGTGAATATATGTATGCTTTTTCAATAGGAAAATAAGGAGATGAAAAAAAATCTTCCATAGCAAGGTCAGATTCAAAAATATAATGGTAGATGATTTATTTGATTTTAGTTGAAGGGATAATCTCATAGTAGTTGATGTAGTGATGAAGCTCAGGTAGGAGGTTCATGATTACCCATATTCATAGTCAATGTGGTGGATAAAAAAGGATGCATAAATCAAGGCCATGAAAAATCACAAGATCAAATGTTATGTAAGTGTAAAGTTTATTGATGTAGTGAAATTAGACATAGTACCTCTTGTCATATGTGGTGTATTGTGTTTGGAAACCCATACATGTATGAGAGGGATGAAATATTCATGCAAGGAGCCAATTGATACCACCTTATCAAGGATGGGAAGTCCTACATCATCAATTCACAAAAAGGTAAATTAAATATCTCACTATAAATTCTAATCAAGATAAAAATTTGATTACTTCTAGTAAGAAATACGTGTTACTTTCTAAGGAAATCAACCTACAAAATTTAACATTTCAAAGTATTAAAATATTTGTTGCTATGGATTGTTACATTGGAATATCCATGGTATTTTTCAAATCATTTTGGTATCAAAATAGTTTTCTTTGGAGAATTTATGGGAAATTGCATGATCCAGGAATTGTCTTAGAAAAAAAGTGAGAGAATATTAGTTGTTCTAGATGAGATTGTTCATAACCACCTTTGAGATCTTTTAAGGTTGAAAATTATGTTGCTACAATTTCTTTCAATATGAGCCTCCTAATGGAAGCTCTATAAATCAAGCATGGAAAGTTTTGGATGATGTATGCTCTAGTTCAGATATTGGATTAGGGGGGAAATTATGAGAAAAAGAATACCCAGAAAAGGAGTCAAGGAACGAGACCATGATAGAGATCTCAACTTCCAATTTCATTACCCCTTTACAATATTTAGTTAGAATGGAAGAGAAAATGGACATCAAACATTCCAAGGTAAGATTAATGTAGTAAAGTTGATTGATTAGTTGCAATAGTTAGAGGTATATTTCAATGTCTGCCATATAGAAGAAGAGTAGATGTTAGAGTCCTATGCTATAGTAATCAAAGTTAGGTTTAGTATTTTCATCATTTTGGTCAATTTGTAAAAATGTTGCTATGATCTCATAAAGATAAAGTCCTTATTTTTTGTGACAAATGTGAGATTAAGTCTTTAGTTTCAATTTATGACATCATATATTAAATTATTTGAGTGATGACGAAAATATAGTCATCGATTTCTTAAAAGATTATTTTAGTAGCTTTAGTGTTAATATGCCATCCAGGTCATGGATAAAGGTAATAGTGGGTTCAGTTTTTCACCATTGGGACAAATTATTGTTTTCTTTTCAGTCAGTTACATAGTCAAATCATATTTTATACCATGTCCTTGTACACAATTGCAATTACCAAAGGTTTAAGGTTGTTGTTTTGCTTCTCCCTTGCGCTGCACTTGGACATTTTTAAATTTGGAAAGTCATCATTGCACTCAAAGAAATTTATAGACCACATGAAAGGCTACAAATACATGTTTTTTATTCAAAAAATTCATCGGACCCATTATCCATCTTTCTGAGGCACTCTGGATGTCAGTGGGCCACTTGCTTCGTTTATACTGCAGGGGATTTGTTGCCTTCCTGCTAAAAAGGTGGTGGTTTAAAGAAAAAAAAAAGAAATTAAAGGGTCTGGAGGTCGTGAAGAGGTTAATGAAGCTCCATACATCATCCATAATTTATTTGGATCAATTAAAGCTGAAGGAAATGATCAATTTCACAAATGACAAATTTGTTTTCCTTTTTTATTTGAAGAAGTGTGTTGTTGTATTTTTTACTGTTTTAGAAGTCAAATTCAAGATTAGTTTATGAATAAATGAAGATGAATTTTGAAAAACAGAAATAGATTTTTGTCAGATATATTGGAAGATTCGAATGAATATTTACAACCTATTTTTTAGCTTTCGTCATTTCTTGTTTTAGCCAGGATATTTGGGCGCACATTATGAGGATATGGAGAATAATTTTACAAAAATGAGAGAGGTTTATCTCAATAACAACCTCATTTACAAAACCCTCCTTCAAATTTTTAACAACTATCATTATTCGAGATATATGATCTAATCTTTGGCGTTGAGTTTCTAGAAAAATGATCCCTATTTCCTTGCAGGAAGTTCTAAATGTTAATGTAAATGACTCTATATTTGGGGAAATGGTTGAACTCAACCTCCTTATATTGGGAAAGATTTTTCCTTTATATTTTATAAATTTATATCAGAAGTGAGTTGGTGTGTCATATAGAAAAGACATTATGCATTGTGCTTCCATCCAGGGCTTGGTATGATCCATCTCATACCAACTGGTTCCAAAAAGGAATAACACGAAGATGCTTCCAAGTGTGGAAATGAGTGGAATGGGAAAAACAAGAAGATGATGATCACTATGCATAAATGTAAGGATCCAAGTAAACACTATAAAAATTATGATATTTATGGTCGAACTAAAGAAAATTGTTGAAAACTACATCCATTGCTAAACCCTAAGAACCATAGAAAGATGACAAGAAGAAGAACCTTCTAGCCACATATTCAAAAAAATATGTGGATAAAAAATGAGACATGTATGCTAATATTTCCTACATTTCAGTGTAGAATGATGTGAATCTAAGTATGCTTCATCAATAGGAATAAAAGGAGATGAAAAAAACTCTTCCATAGCAAGGTACATGCCAAAACTACAATGGTAAATTATTTATTTGATTTTATATTAAAGGATAATATCATAGTATTTAGTCCGGTGATCAAGCTTGGGTTGGAGGTTCATGATCATGCAAACACATACCCAATGTGATGGATGAAAATGGATGCAGAAGTCGGGGTCATGAAGAATCACAAGATCATATTTTTTGTAAGCGTAGAGTTTATTAATGTAGTGGAATTAGAGATAGTACCTCTTGACATGTGTAGTGTGTTTGGAAGTCACTACATGTATGAGAGGGATGAAATCTTCATGCATGGAGCCAACTGATACCACCTAATCAAGGATATGATGTCATATATCATCAATTCACAAAAGGGTATATTGAAGATCTTATTATAACTTCTAATCAAGTTAAAAGGTTGATTACTTATAGTAAGAAATATATTTTAATTTCTAAAGAAGTGATGACTAGGTGATGGATCAATAAGAAAAAATGAGTTGTGGATGGATATATTAAAGATAAAAGTTAACAATTAGAGGAATTTATAGAGGCATACAAACAGTGTTTCATGGGTTGAAAGGGCTAGCACATAAGAGGGTAATGGAGCACAAGATATAATTGTTTTCTAAATCCCCATTACCAAACATTAAGCTATATAAATAGTCATTTCTAGAAGCAAATGAAGTGAAGTAGTAGTTGCAGTAGTTGTTGCTGTAAGGAGTGATTTAACTAAGTACCTCACCTTGTGGGTAGTTTGTCATCACTGTACTTAAGAAATATGGGACTTAGTAGATGTGTATCAAATGTATCACACTAAACAAATACACTCAAGAATTAGTACTCTCTCCCTAAGATCAATGATTTGTTAAACCAATTGGAGAATGCCAAGTATCTCACTAAGTTATAATGCCTAATTAAGATACCACTAGGTACATGTCAAAGAAAAAGGAACCTAGAAGAGTACCTTTAAGACAAGGAAAGGTTTGCATGAATGGTGAGTCATGCCACTTGGTTTAGGTATTACACCAGCTACATTTATGAAAATGATGAATGGTGTATTACACCCATATTTATATTCATTTTTTATGGTATACTTGGATGATATATTGGTATATAGCTTTATCTAGGAAGAGTACATATCACATCTCATGTAGGTGTTGTAGACTTTGAAAATCACTAGTTGTTGGCTAACCTCAAGAAGTGTGATTGAAGTGTGATTTTTCCTAATAGGCATGGTGGAAGGAATCTTAAGATAGATCCTACAAATATGGAGGCCACCATGAAATATCCAATTCTTACCTATTTCACAAAAGTTAAGAGCTTTCTTGTGGTAGCACAATCCTTATAAAAATTCATAGCATCATTTTTCGTAGTATTTCCACTCTACTATGACATAAAAACAAACAATTATAGTTTTTAATGGAGAAAAAATTAATAAAAAAATAATTAATTGAAATGAAATATTAATCAAACATTAATTTATTAAAAATATCTTAAAAAAACTTTAAAATCCTACTTACATATTAAGAACAATTAAAATATAAATAAATCTAAATAAATGATAAATATAACACAATAGCCTAATAAATAGTTATCTATAAATTAAAATTCTACTTGTTTCCCATATAACTCATATCAATAACAAAATTGGACATAAATGAGATGTATATGGAAAATTGTTCATCCATAGAGCACTGGGACTTGCCTCTACTTAGACTTGGCATTGAAAAAAAGGTAAGGAAAAATGTATACTAGAAATTGCACCAAGAGGTGCAAAGGAACGCTGAAAGGAGGAGACGAGAATATGGAAGGAAACTATCTCCTTGTGCTACATATCAAGGTACATCATCAATGTCACCTTATGGGATGCACAATGCCACACTAGAGGGAAAATATTTCTAACCTCCAGATGCACTCCAGTCGAGTCCCCTTTTTTGATATTATTTTATACAAATTGGCGCTTCTCCTTTGCATTCAAATTGCAAGGTAGATGGTATTTTGAAGAATACAATCACCTTATGGGGTGCAGACAGCGACACTAAAGGGGAAAATTTTTCTAACATCTAGACCTAGGAACCACTCTAGTGCTTGCAATAAAAAAAGGTTGTGTAAATGGATGTGATCTCTACTTGAGTCTTACTTTTCTAAATAAACGAGAAAATGGTTTTCACCTCAAGAGGTTTGATCCCTTTGAGCGTGAACTTGGTGGCAGACCAATCATATACACATAACTTGTTATCTTTTTATATATATATTATATATAATATAATATTTTGTCTACCTAATTCAAACAACCAAAAAAAAATATTAATTAGTAATTTGTTTATTTGTTTGTTGAAAATAAAAATAAAAAACTCAAATTATCTAACTTCCAACAATATTATAAAACATTAACGGCTTCTCCATGCCATAAAATGTTTAATATTTTGTGTGACAATTTCATTTTTGGCATACATGGCCATCTTCATTTGACTTTACATGTAGTCACTATACACTGGGTATATAATACACAAGTTATATAGCTTTATGTGTCAAATTGGGAGAAGAGACTCTTGGGTAAGTCTAGTTCGGGAAAGAATAATCCTTTGCTATCTGGGAAAATTTTCGCTTTTTTCTGAGGATTTCGTGGTGGAAGATTAAAAATCATTGAACACATGACCCAAGTACTTAATAACAAAGTTTCCCTTGTGTTTTTTCTCTCTTGCTTGCAATCATTTGAGCATACAATTTTGAAGAATTATTTTATTTCATTGTCTTCGAGGATATGACTCCAAAGCACCTTGTACTTCTAGTTTGTCTCTCCTCTCCCTTATAAATTTTTTTAGATGCATGGTGAAACGCATTGACTTATTAATTATTTTAGCCATTGTTTTAGCCATTATTATATAAGATCATATTCATAACCTTTGAATCAAACCATTATGTGTCTCATTTAATAAAACTATTAAAGCCAACTATTTAATCACTACCCAACTTCACATTAAATGTCCTTAAATCAATAAAAAACACAACTAACACAACTAATTTTTCTAATGAAAAAAGAAAAATTTAATCATTCAAATATATGATATGGACATATTATTCATTACATGGATTATTGGCTTTTAAACCAAGAAGCATATTTTTTTGGGTCATCCCCACTTACCCAGTTTCAAGTTCTTATCTCCTCAAGATTATTCGTACTTTCTATTTATTCATTTTGGATCACACCACCCATATTTGGGAAACTTTTAGGTCCCACCAAAGCTGGGTAGTGAAAAAATTTGGGAGCTCATAGTTCTTAACCTTTCTTTCAAGGCCATGTTTAGATCTTGTTTAAAATATTAGTTTTTGAGTTTATGGAAATTAGTGTTGTTAAATCACATTCCACCTTATTAACAAAATTAGGATCTATGTAAAATTTTATTAACAAAATTAAGATTTATGTCAAACTAAACTTTATGTTGAATTACAATTCTCATAATGCAAATCTTCTCTAAACAACCCAATGAACATGGATGTGTATGTTCATATGTTTCCAATCCAATTTTATCAACTAAATATATAAAAAATAGATTGCATTGAGAACGGCTATGAAAAAATAATATTCACTTTTTTTATTATTCACTTGTGTCTTCATCTAGAAGAGTGCATCCTCTTTCTCCACTTCCCCTTGGATCTTGCAATGCAATATAAATAAGTCTTTCATTTACATGAGAGCTATATTCTGTCTTTATACTTTCTATCTCACCTCTTGTGGTTTTCCACTCATTAAACTTCAACCATTTTTGACGCAATTATGGATGAAGTTTTCAATACTTATCATTTGTTTCTCCATCTATATCACAAAGTTGTTAGAAATCTCTCCTATCACCATGGCTGCAATTTTCTTGCTTCATTTTGGGTTATCTCTTATGGATTATTTTGTTGGCCCCTTTTTATGCCTAGCTTGATATAAAGAGCTTCTTTCTTAATTGGATTAATATATATATATGTCATATCTCATACTATGTAAGTTTAAATATACTTATAGCTTCCATAATAAAATATTGAGTTTTTAGCATCTTTGTCCATCAAAAAAGAGTATTTCGATTTTGCTTTAGTTTGAATGAACCATTAGAAAATGAAAGAAAAAAAACTATCACCATAGAAAATATTACATAATACAACAATCTTAACTTCAATGTCCTTATCTTTAACATCTTCATTTTAATACTCAGATTCAATTTTGTTTTATTTTTCACCGGAAAGATTATAGCTTCTTTAATAAAATATTGAGTTTTTGAGCATGTTTGTCCATCAAAAAAGAGTATTTCGATTTTTCTTTAGTTTGAATGAACCATTAGAAAATGTTGTCACCACAAAAATATCACAAAACATAGTGGTCTTAACTTCAATGTCCTTATCATTAACATCTTCATTTTCATACTTAGATTTAATTTTGTTTTATTCTTCACCGAAAAGATTACAAAATACAGGGTTCTTAACTTCAATTTACTTATCATTAATGTCTTCATTTTCATAATCAGATTCAATTTTGTTCTATTCTTCCATCTTTTTACTTCATTTCCATACATTGTAATACCATATTAGCCAATGTTGTTATGTTCTGATCAAATGAAGTGATTATGACTTTTAAGTCTTCCAAGCAATTTTCTTCATGTAAATACCCCACCATATTTGTTTGGATCCTCCTTTCTAATTCTAGCATCAAAATTCTTCATGTAAATACCCCACCATCTTTGGTTGGTTGCTCTTGTCTAATCCTAGCATCAACAACTCGTTACTCTCCTCATATTTACTTTGATTCTCTACCACACATACTCAGCTACAGCTGCTACCAATTCCTTCACATACTCACCTAACTTCTGCCTAACTACCTTCTTTACATGCTCAACAGAAATCTGTAGAGGGAATAACTTCCAAATCTTAACTTGTCTTCCATTCCTCCCGCGTCGATGCTTTCCCCAAAACTTGTCTGACATCGTGAGTTGTATGTAATCTGAATTTAGTTATGTCATTATACAGCGTGGGTGAAGCCACCCACATCTCTCACCGCGTGTCATCATGAACTCACTATGTGGCCCACACGACTTCCTGCCACCTCACTGCTTCCTCGGTACACCTGGCATTTGAATTTAAAATCAAAATTAAAATTAAATTATTTATTAAACAAACTAGCCATTAGAGAGATGGAAGTGAGCGTTGATAATTTGACTAAGTCAAATAAATTATTTAAATTTAAAATAAATTATTTAATAGGTATATAATAGGGGTAACTATGGCTTGCTAGATTTATAAAAATTAATAAAATTGTAAATAGAGAAATACAATTTTAATTTTATACGGACAATTTCCAAAGATGGATAAACAATCAAATTTGGAACTATTATTATGTTATAGTTAATGGAATTGTAATTTAATGTAATAAGACTATAGAAATAAGATCAAAGGATTAAGTTTAACTAAATCCTTAAAATATGTTATTTACCCAAGTATGAATTATTTTCAAGGATTTAATTTTTAAATGAGTTCCCTTGAGAATAAAAAATCACTACAAAAATATCTAAAAGTATATCTATATTTAATTATATTGTGCAAACACTTCAATGAAATTTTCAAATTAAAAATTAGAAAAAATATAATGTTAGAAAATATAAAGTAATTAATGGAGTTATGTTTAGTATAATTTTTTTGATTTTCAGGTGTCATTTGGAATGAAATCTTGATTTGTATTATTTAAACTGGTATTTTAACTGTATATGAATTGAGCACCGTAAAAAACCCCTAGGACATTGTTACTCTTCAAACTTGACAACTCCATAATTAGTCTTGTGTGATTGCCCAGCCATGTTTAATAAATAAAAATACATTAAAAAAAATATTGCATATTTTTCAAACTAGCTATTCGAGTAGGAGGTATGATTATTCAAATAGGGGTTCATTTTATTCAACAACAGAGTCGCTTTCGACCAATAACTGTGATTGCTTTAGATGCAAGCACTGCCCATGATTTTTAGATATTTAAAATTTTCAATATAAGAGGATAAACATTATTATTTCCACCGCACGTGATATATTGAACTATTTTTCTTCTCGGTAGTTTACTTATTTGAAGTTTTGGACAATTTTTTTAAATATATATTTTCAATGGAATTTTTTTGAATTGGAAATATAAGTTGCGAATGGAATTTTTTGTGAATTTGTTTACAATACAAATATAGGTATATATTTAAAAATAATTTTAAACCATAAATTGAAGGAAAAAATTTCAAACTTTAAGAAAAAGCCAAAAAATTTCAATGAAGAAAATAAGGTACATTTCATTCACCACATGTAATAAAAATTTGCTTAAATCGTGCGCACTTTCTATAAATCATGGGTGGGCATGAGCGAGAGACCCAGACTCTTCTTTCGCAACGACTATGTGAAAATACAGAGGAGAAGATGGCGGGGCCATTTGATAAAAAACCAGAGTACTCACAGAGCAGGCCTGCTTATCCTTCTTCATTATTTTCCCTGTTGGCATCTCCCACTGCCAATCACAAACTTGTTTGGGAAGTGGGTGCAGGAAATGGCCAAGCTTCTATTTATGTAACCTCTCTTACCCCCTTCTTTCATTTCATTTCATTTCAATCTCTTGCTTTTTTCATTTCTTGTAACTGTCAGGTTTCACATCATGAAATTATGAGATCATTACTGCCAAAAATAGATTTAATGAAATTATGAGAGCGTAGATTATAGAGCATTAAGATCGCATGATTGCCACAGACAGAAACAAGGAACAACTGGATTTTGCGTGGCAACATCCCAAAGTGATATATTTTGTCACTCCTATCGTTATGATAGATGAATATTTGTTTTCGATGGTGGCGGAGGAGTGATCGGTGGATCTAGTGACGGTGGCCACGACAGTCCACTGGTTCGACCTCAAGAACTTTTACTCTCAAGTCAAATGTCTTTTGCGCAAACCAGGGGGTGTGATAGCTGTGTGGACTTATGCGAATGGCAACATCAATCCCGTTGTCAATGCAGTGTGTGTGGAATTCCTAGAGTCAATGATACCTTACCGGAAACCAAAGATGGATATAGATAAAGTAAAGGATGGATACAGGAAGCTGTCGTTCCCCTTCGAGCCGGTGCTAGAAAATGGATAGGGCATCAAAGGTAATCCCTTGGTAATGGAGATGTATTGGAATTTACTCCCAACTACAAACCTAAAACAGAAGGACAAAAACATCAATTTTGATGTGGAATTGAAGGATAATAGCAGCAACAAAATTGTTTAGTTTCTTTTTTTTTGCACTCAACCATGCAATGAATTTTTGTTTAAATTCTCCTGCAAAACTGATTTTATTTACACAGGCTGTAGCCCTCTCTCGATTCACTAAATCATGGTTGAACCACACAACCTCCCGCCTTAAAACCTTTCGCACCTACCGCATTTAACTCCCGCACCCTCATTTGAATTTAAAACACTCCACATCATTTTGGTGGACCCCTCCAGTCCACATCACACAAGCCGCAACCAATCACAAGATTATCGCAAGCCCTGGGCCACCCAAACCCACGCAAGGAGCAGACCCTGCTAGTGCCACACCATCCGAACCGTCGCCCAATCAAATTCCTATCACAAGTTCTCCTGCCTACGCCACCAGTCCTCCATAACCACGCGATAAGGTTGTCCCACCACTGCAAACACACCAGCCCTCGGCCAATGGCGCACTGTCGCAAGGTTTTGATGCCCAGTAAACAGGCAGTTTAAACAATCCGATAAACCATCACATTACATTCCCCATTTTTTTATCGCATGGATTGATGTGATGTCATCTGGAATTTTATTCGATGCGAAAACATATCGCATTGTTTTGTAATGTTTTGATTTAAGGGTTTATCTAACGCCGCGATGTAATTTATTTTTATAAAATTTAGAATTAGGTTTATAAGTTTTTTTTATATACGCCTCGACATATTTCCATATAGTCTTAAACTTAGGATATTATTTTTATATATGTATTGTAAACATATATATGTTTACAATACATAAGACAGAAAAGTGAGAGAATGCAATGTAATGTTGTGTGTGTAGCAATGCGTGAAGTGAGACAGAGTGTGTGCAAACCTCTATGTGAAATAGACTGTAGATGAGCAGCGTTTGTAAATCCAAAACAACATTTCTAAAGACAAATATTGTTTTTGTAACATTTGAAATTTTTAATGATATATAGAGTTTTTTCTCCATCTGCTGATTTGTTTTAAAATCTCTGTGTTGACAGAGGAAATTTTATTCCTCACTGTGTGTTAAGGATTTATTAGAAAATCCAACTTGATATCGGAGGTATTCCAGGCTCTCAGCAGTTTCTGAAGAAGCTGAAGGAAAAAGAAGAAGAAGACTATTAAAGCATATCTCTAGTAGAGTGAAGGGTTCAGCAAGTTAGTGAGAAAGTTTGTTTTAAATACAAAATCAAGCTTTGTAGTTCTGCAAGTTAGAATGGAAGGAGCTAGCACAAGCACGAGTATGGGAAATAATCAACTCCCACAGTTCAATGGAAAAATCTATGATTATTGAGAAATCACAATGAGAGCCCTATTTGCATCTCAAGATTTATGGGAACTGGTTGAATATGGATTTGAAGAACCAGCTGATGCAAATGATTTTAATGCCTTAACACAGGCAGAAAAGGATTTGTTGAAGAGTAATAAGAAGAAGGACTCAAAAGCCCTCTTCTATCTCTATAAATCAGTGCATGAAAGCATATTTCCAAGGATTGCAGTAGTAAAGAAGTCCAAGTTTGCATGGGATACCCTCCAGAAAACCTATCAAGGAATGGAGAAGGTAAAGACAACAAAGCTTTAATTAATGAGAAGATATTTTGAAGTTATTTGCATGAAAGAGTCTGATACAATAGACTCATTCTTCACACTATTGATTGGGCTGGTTACCAAATGAGATCTCATGGAGAGACAGTAGAAGAAAAAAGAATAGTGGAGAAAGTATTGAGGAGCTTACCCTCAAGATTTGATGTGATAGTAAAAACCATTGAAGAGACAAAAGATCTCTCAATGTTTACTGTTGATGAGCTTCATGCATCTTTGATGACACATGAACAAAGACAGAGCAGAACAACAAAATCATATTTGGAGCATGCCTACAAGACCCAAATGTCCTTTGGAAGATGAAGAGGTCAAGGGAGATCAAACTACAGAGGAAAAGGTAGAGGCAAAAGCCAGAATAGAGGAGGAAGAAACAACCCTACAAGTACAAGTGGAAGGGGCAGAAACCAAAGTCAGAATCAAAGCCAAGGCAACAACCAATAAGGTGGACAAAATCAAGCACATGGACAAAGGTATGATAAATCCCAATTCCAATGTCATTACTGTAAGAATTATGGGCACTATGCCAATGAATGTAGAAAGAAACAGAGTGACATGGGTAATATACCCAGTGCTAATTTTACTAAAAAGACTCTGAGTCAAGAAAATTTATTTTTAGCATGTAATATGGCTGAAGAAAAGAATGAAGATATATGGTTTCTAGATTCAATATGTAGCAACCATATGACTGGAAACATCTCTATGTTTTCCATGTTGGATTAAAATGTGAAGTCTCAAGTAACATTGGGAACAGACAACAAATTCTCTGTCATGGGGAAAGGCAGAGTAAGTGTTTTGACAAGGAAAGGAGAAAGGAAATCCATATCTGATGTATACTATGTACCTGGTATGAAGTGTAACCTTTTTTAGCATTGGACATCTCATTCAAAAAGGCTACAATGTATTCTTTGAAGATGATGTATGTACCATCATGGACATACCACCAAGCAATCAAAGGATTGCACAAGTGAAGATGACAAGAAACAGAATGTTTCCTCTCAAAATGAGAGCATATTTGAAGAAAGGAGTTGCAATGGCAACTATAACTCAAGAGACTTTCCAAAGAGAAGCAAAAGATGAAAACTGATTATGACATTTTAGATTTGGATATCTCAACTTTGGAGGCCTAAATTTGTTGCACAGAAAAGTAATGGTAAAGGGATTACCATTGATTGAGAAACCAGACAACCTATGTGAAGGCTGCATCTTGGGTAAACAACATAGAGAACGCTTTTCATCAGGAAAGAGCATAAGAGAAAAATAACCCTTAGAAATAGTTCATTCAGATTTGTGTGGACCAATGCAAACACCATCATTAGCAGACATCCACTATATGCTGACCTTTATTGATGATTACACAAGAAAAACATGGGTGTATTTCTTGTAGTTAAAGAGTGAAGTGTTTGAGAAGTTATACCACTTTAAAGCTCTTGTTGAGAATCAAAGTGGGTAGCACATAAAAGTTATCAAAACTGATAGAGGAGGAGAATATATCTCCAAATATTTTTTGCGTTTTTGCAGAGCAAATGGGATTCATAAGAAATTTATAGCAAGGTATACACCACAGAAAAATGGAGTTGCTGAAAATAAAAATAGAACCATCATGGACATGGTAAGAAGTATGTTGAAGGCAAAACATTTGCCAAATGAATATTGGGTGGAATTTGTACATTGTGCAGCATATGTTTTGAATATATGCCCAAAAAAAAGTGTTATGAGCAGAGCTCCAGAAGAAGCATGGAGTGGCATAAAAAAATTTGTCACCCACATGAGATTATTTGGATGTGTGGCTTATGCACATATTCCAGATCAGCTGAGGAAGAAGTTGGATAGTAAGGGGGAGAAGTGCATATTTGTTGGTTACAATGATGAATCAAAGGCATACAGATTGTATAACCCATCCAAAAATAAGTTTATGATAAGTAGAGATGTGCAATTCATTGAGGAAGAAGCTTGGGATGGAAGCATTGAGAAAACACCGAATGTAAAGACTTTTTTGTCTCAACAAGATGATGAGGAAGAGATGGATGAAATAAATCTCTCATTAGTAACACCACCTCCACCAACACAATGAAAACAAGGGACACCACAAGCTGGTATAAGAACACCCTTGAGAAGTGATGATAGTGCTTCTCCAAGCACATCACAAGGATCAGATTTGAGTACTTCTACAAGCACAAGTTCAGGAAGTGAAAAAAGAACTAGATTCAGTAGTCTGAATGAAATCTATGAGAAAGAGGTGATCAATGGAGGTATGAACTCTTTATTTTCATTGTATTGTCATGTAGAAGATCCTATTCATATTTGAGAAGCAGTAAAAGATAAGAAATGGATAGATGCTATGGATAAATAAATAAATGCAATAGAGAAAAACAGTACATGGGAATTAGTTGATCTCCCAAAAGGTAAGAAAGTGATTGGAGTGAAATGGGTTTATAAAACCAAAATCAATGTTGAAGGTAAGATTTAAAGGCACAAGGCCAAACTTGTTGTCAAAGGCTACAAGCAACAACAAGGAAGAGACTATGAGGAAATTTTTCACCAGCTACAAGAATGGAAACAGTAAGAGTAGTGTTTTCCATAGTAGCACAACACAAATGGAAAGTTTACCAAATGGATGTGAAATCATCATTCCTAAATGGATCATTGATGGAAGAGGTTTATGTTGAAAAACTTCTGGGCTATGAGAAAGAAGGCCAAGAGCACAAGGTATGCAAATTGAAAAATGATCTGTATTGGCTGAAAAAAGCACCAAGAGTATGGTACAGTAGAATAGATGCCTATCTACTGGAAAATGGGTTTGACAAATGTGAAGGATAACCCACATTATACATCAAAGAAAAGGATGGTAAGATGTTGATTGTTGTTTTATATGTTGATGTAATGATGCTTACCTCATTGAAAATTTTAAGACAGTCATGAAAGAAGAAGTTGAGATCACTGATATGGGATTGCTGAGATACTTCTTAGGAATAGAAGTAGAGAAAAATGAAAATAAAATTTTTATTTCTCAAGCTGAATATGTAAAAGAAGTTATGGAAATATTTAACATGCAGGATTGCAAGGAAACAATTACTCCTACAGTGATGGGATTGAACCTAAGCAAGGAAGACAACAGCAAGGATGTAGATCCAAGTTTGTATAAAAGCATAGTTGGCAGCCTTATGTATTTGACTGCAACTAGGCCAGATATTATGCATGTTGTAAGTTTAATTTCCCGATTTATGGAAAAGCCAAAGGAGGAACATTGGCAAGGAGAAAAAAGAATTCTAAGGTATGTGAAAGGAACAAAGAGGTATGGTATTTTATACACCTCTTCAGAAAATTTTGAATTAATTGGATATACTAACTGTGATTGGTCTGGAAGTATAGATGACAAGAAAAGCACCTCTGGATATTTTTTTCATATGCGATCAGGAGCCATCTCATGGGCTTCTAAGAAATAGCCAATTGTGGATTTATCAACAGAAGAGGCAGAGTATGTGGTAATGGCAACAATAGCATGTCAAGTAGTATGGATGAGGAGAATGTAAAGAGATTTGTGTCATGAACAGGTAAAACGCACAACAGTTTATTGTGATAATAGCTCAACAATATCTTTATCCAAGAATTCAGTGTTTCATAAGAGAACAAAACACATTGATTCAAAGTACTACTACATCAGAGAATTGGTGAACAATGGAGAAGTTGTTTTGAAGCATTGCAGAACAGAAGAATAGTTTGCAAAATATTTTGACAAAACCATTAGGGCAGAAAAGTTTTAATTATCTCGAAAAATGTCTGGGAATGCAAGGTAGCAGTAGTTGTGATTAAGGAGGAATGTTGGAATTTACTCCCAACTGCAAACCTGAAATAGAAGGACAAAAACATCAATTTTGATGTGGAATTGAAGGACAATAGCAGCAGCAAAATTGTTTAGTCTTTTTTTTGCACTCAACCATGAATTGAATTTTTGTTTAAATTCCCCTACAAAAATGATTTTCTTTACGCAGGTCATAGCCCTCTCTCGATTCACTAAATCTTGGTTGAACCACGCAACCTTCTGCCTTAAAACCTTTCGCACCTACTGCATTTAAATCCTGCAGCATAATTCGAATTTAAAACACTCCACGTCATTTTGGTGGACCCCTCCAGTCCACGTCACACAACCTGCAACCAATCACAGGCTTACCATGAGCCCTGGGCCATCTAAACCCATGCAAGGAGTGGACCCCGCCACTGCCACACCATTCAAATTGTCGCCCAATCAAATGCCTAACGCAAGTTCTCTTGCCTACGTCACCGGTCCTCCGCAAACGCACGATAAGGTTGTCCCACCACTGCCAACACACCGGCCCTCAGCCAATGGCACACCGTCACAAGGTTTTGATGCCCAGTCAGCGGGCACTTTAAACGATGTGATAAACCATCGCATAACATTTCCCGTTTGTTTATTGCATGGATTGATGGTGACATCATCTGGCGTTTTATTCGATGTGAAAACATATCGCATTGTTTTGTAATGATTTGATTTAATGGTTTATGTACCGCCGCAATGTAATTTCTTTTTGTAAAGTTTAGACTTAGGGTTATAAGTTTTTTTATATATGCCCCGACATATTTCCATATAGTCTTAAACGTAGGATATTATTTTTATATATGTATTGTAAACATATATTTGTTTACAATACATAAGACATAAAAGTGAGAGAATGAAATGTAATGTTGTGTGTGTAGTAGCACATGAAGTGAGACAGAGTGTGTGCAAACCTCTATGCAAAATATACTGCAGATGAGCAACGTTTTGTAAATCCAGAACAGTAGTTCTGAAGACAAAGATTGTTTTTGTAACAGTTGAAATTTTTAATGAAATATAGAGTTTTTACTCCATCTGCTGATTTGTTTTGAAATCTCTGCGTTGACAGAGGAAATTTTATTCCTCATTGTGTGTTAAGGATTTATCATAAAATCCAACTAGATGGAGATAGAAGTGTCGTTGCAAAAATTATTGCTATCATACAATTCTTCAGCTACGGTGGTCACAGTGAGAGAGGATGGCTTCAAGCTTCTGAATGAAATGGTATTGAGAAGGTTCAGAGAGGCGTGGGGTGATTAAAACAAGATTTACACCTGTAAAATGCCACTATACGTGCTGGTAGGCACTTTGCCCATTTGAAGCCACATATTAGTGGTCATTTTTGTGTTAGGTTTGTCTCGTACTTATCAAGTTTGATCTGTGATTGGGATCTATGTCAAGTTGGGGTGCAGTAGGTGGGGTGCAGTAGTTGGGATAAAGTAGTCATAGTTTTGTTTCATATCACTACTTTATTTATGATATGACAGTACGTTATCAGTACTTTATTTTTTATATGACCGAGTGCTTTTACTCTTCTTTTCAAGTTTTATATTTATAATAGTTTTTTTAATAATAATAAAAAAAAAAAACATGTTTATAGATTTTCAAAGTATAGTAAACTCAAATATTTGAATACTAGTTTTTGAATAACATAAAAAATGTATTTATTTTTTGAGAGTGTAAATTTCGGAGTTGTTTTTAGTGCGATTTTTTGAACTTTCAGGTGTCAGAAACCGGTGGAAAAAAATGAGGTGAAATCTCGATGTGTTATTTAAATTGATTTTTGACTATATATATGGATTCAACACCCTAAAAAACCCCTAGGGAAATTCTATTGTGCAGGGGTTACCCATCAAATTTGTGACTTCAATAAATTCCTACATGATTTTAGAGTAGACCAGAAAAATACACCGGAAAAGCTTCCAAAAAGTCACAAATCGGTAAATTTATGTGATCCATATCTATTTTTCAAAAAATCTTAACAAAAATCACATCATAATTTATAGATCCAATGCTTGTTGAACTACTTAGTGTAATTCATCATCAGTAGAATAATGATTGTGATGATCCAATGCACTTAACCATATATATACTATAGAGATGTGCAAGGGTCATTGACATAAACAAAACTATAAATTAATAAAATAATATAATTCAAGATTAGGAAAATATTAATAGCTATATCTAATAAAATATTATAATCATAATCAATAAAATATTTTTGAAAATAACATAATAAAATGATAAAGGTTAAAATAAAAAACAAGAAAAAACACAATCAATGAAAATATAAAAAAATACTAAGAATAACAACAAAAATCATAAATATTACTAAGATTCATATTAAACAAATGATAATAAACCCACCAAACAAATAATTATAAGCACCTATTTTATTTTTTTCTATGTATAAAATAATAGTAATCCTAACTAATAAAATTAGAAAACAAACTTTAAGAATTAAAAAAAAAAAAAATCAAAGGTAAAAATGAACTAGCAAATGAAAACATAAGTAAAATTAATAAAAATAAAATAATCATAAAATAATAATAACCAATAATAATAAATAATATATATATATATATATATACATATATATATATATATATATATATATATATATATATATAGAGTATAAAACAAAAATAAAAAGGAATCAAAATAAAGAGAGACACAAAACCAAGGAAGGAGGAAAAGAACAATACTAGGAGTAGAGCAATGGAATCCAAAAATTGCTAATTTTCCACCTATCATCCCTATTCAGCATATGAGGCCTTTTTTCAATTTCAATGGCTTCTATAAATTTGCGGTGATGGAAATGCTCAACCCTACCAATGAATTTGGACTCTTCCAAATAAATGAGGTACTTAGTCTTCCTAGCATGTTCTGCAAGAGCTCGGGACTGAGTCCTACAATGCCTAATATCGACAACATGTTTTTGAATTTTCTTGTTCATATAAGGACCGGTTTCTCCAATGTAGGGAATCCCATAGGAATAGGGTATCAAATAGACACCTTTCGTGCACTTGCGGTCCAATGGGTCTTTAAGAGATCGGAGGGAACCACGAATGGTTCAAAGTTAAATTTTATAAATTAAAGTGGCCAATGTTAAATTAATAATGGATAATGAATAAATTGATTGCACTAAGAAGACCAATGTCCTTTTTGTGACAAATATTCATAATAAATATAACAATAAGTGACCTCCTACAAGCTTGTTGTATAGCTTGATTTACAATGCATCATTGGAAGCATAGGTCCTAAGCCAAGTTAA
The DNA here is from genome assembly GCA_034641835.2 of Pinus albicaulis. Lineage (NCBI taxonomy): Eukaryota > Viridiplantae > Streptophyta > Pinopsida > Pinales > Pinaceae > Pinus > Pinus albicaulis. The sequence goes on along the minus strand of CM076576.1, from coordinate 753,035,874 downwards.
AGAACAATAAATTCATAAAAGTGAATTGAGTTATTTTACTTTTCATTTTTTGTTTGTTTACTCCTTGAATGCTTGCCTTGCTACTTTTCTTCTTATTATTATAGTTTATATTCCCTTTGTGTGTAAATGCATCTGATGTTATCGATATATTGTAGGACAAGTATCTTTAGAGATGACAACAAGGTGTGTGTTGCTTAATGCATGTGGCTTAGCATACCAAGTGGAAGTGGAGGGCCGAGTGTCAAAAATTGGTAGAAGCCCTATTGCACTTCCCTAAATTATATATCAAGAGTTAGAGATATCGAGTGATCAAAGTCTTAACTAGATGAAATTCTCTATTTGATTAAATTAATTTTATGATTTTAACAATTGAAAAAAAAATCATACATTAGTTGAATTTTGAATATATATATATATATATATATATATATTGAAAAATTAACAATTCATTTAAGAAAAGTGTTGCAAGGTAGTTTAGAGTAGCTTAACTAGAAAAAAAAATTATTTATAATATTAATTTTTTCTTAATATACATTAAAAATTAATGTTTAAATTTGTTTTAAATTCAAAATATCTCATAATATTAATTATTAAAAAATAAACTTATTTAATCTTATAACAAACTTTTCCTAAAAATTTTAATTCATATTTATTCCACTAAAAAAAATCTCCCAAGGGTAAATTAACCTAACACTTACACCAGTGCTCTACCAACTCTCCTGCACATTGTTTCTTAACCTATGGTGGTATCGCTTCTATTTAAAATTTAACTATGGCGTAATTGGGAGGAGGGATTGGGCGCTGAGCCCTAGCCCCCGGTCGTATTACTGCAATAGAACCATGACGCAGTCGAAATGGAGTGCTTATGAGAGTTTAAGGATTGGCCCTCAGTCATGTTCATACCCCCATAGGACCACCGAAGGATGACGAAGAGGGATAGGAATTAAGCCATGACCCTTGGTCACGGCCACCAGGCATAAAACCTTGGCACAGGGCAGAAGTTCAATCAAGGGCTTGGGGATTAGCCCAATCCCATGGTCACGAGAACTCCGACAGAACCAAGCGCAAAAGAGAGAGGTTCTTGGCGGAGGGGATAGGATGTAGGCCCTAGCCCAGGTCCCACTGCAGTTAATATGACCGCAGGCGAAATGGGAGAGGGATCTAGTAGTAGGGGTGGGCATTTATCCCCGACCCTCGACCACATTGATGGCATGTAAACACTGACTAAGGAATCAGGAGCTAGCGCAGTGGGGGCGTGTTGTTAGCCCCGATCCCCATCCATATAAACCATGTGACTAACAGCCCGACGGAGAAGGAGCCTAGGCTGGCAAGGGTGGAATATTGGCCCAACTGCTAGCCTTATTGTGCACCTCTCGGGTGCTATTGTTTCCTTTTGAGTGGATTAAAGGGTGAAATGTTGGTCTCTTTGGAGTTTGATCTAATTTTGAGGATGAATAATAGGAAAAATTGGGGAGAGTCATAACTTGATGAGTTTTGGGAATTTTTGAGCCCAAGAAGAGCCTAGATAGAGGTTTTTGGACATTCTAAATCCAATGGAAGCCTTTGTTTACTTATTGGAGCACTTTTGGAAGGAAATTTTTAGTTTTGAGTCTATGAGTGTTAGGGACATTCATTGGTTCGAAGTATATTTGAAGGTTTTTTTAGCACAGAGAGAACCTTGTAGGGGTTTTCTACCCTTCATATGTTACCTACAGCAGCTGTGACATATATGGTGTAGCTCATGTTTCTCTTTTCTCATTGTGTATTTTTGAGGAAAGCTCTCTTTCAGTAATTTAATTTAGAATTGTTGTACAATTTATGCTCATTTTCAGATGGAGTGTAGAGTCTTAATGTGAGAGCCATTTTATTGTTGACTATTTCATAAATTATTGTAGGTGGTCATGATTTTTAGAGTGATATTTCTTTGGAGGAGAATTATTCCTTGAAGGGGAAACAAGACAGTCATTTTTTCAACACATTTAATGTACTCTTTTACCATTGAAATATATGGAGCAGTCTAGATATGTTAGCAGTCCCAAAGATGTAGCAAAGGAGGGGTGAAATCTGTCATAAAATTATGCTTTGTCTCTCTCCATGTTTTACTTTATGAGTTAAATTATGATATGTTTCTTGTTTAAAGTTCACATGAAAACTAACTCCTTATCCTTTAAGAGAACATAAAAATTGTTTACATAAGACCCATTGTTTTTACTTTCAAAGTGTCAAAGCGTGGTCAATTTTTAGGAAGGATAAGTTCTCCTCCATTTCCATATCAGTTGATATCAGAGTTGGTTTTGACCAAGTTGCAAATGTGGCTAAGAAGCTACGACTCCAAGAGCTATATGATATGAACTTGTTTCTTCGAATGGATAATGTTAAGCTTAGGAGAATGCTTGAAGTTGTTGAAGAGGAGAAGAGGCATATGCGCCTTCAATTGCAGCATGTGCTTGAGGAACAATTTGATGAGAGTTCCACTCCAGAAGAAGCAAAGAAATCCTTCAAAGTGAATCCAATATGTGGGCATGGTGCAAGCATTGGTTATGGACCCTATGTGTAGAATGATGTTTGTGAGTTTTTTCAACAACTCAAAGATTCCCATTATGTTCATGTTGGTAAAAGTGGATGGTTTGAGTCATCTTCAAATTTGTCATCTACATCTAAAGCAGAAAACATGGGTGGAAAGTACAAGGAGGTAATCAACATCTCTAGTTCAAATCCTTCATTTTATGTTTATAACACATCTTTTGCATCATTTGAACAACATACTAAAGGCATAGGTATGAATTTTATAGCTTGGATGGGTTATGAATGAGGAGGCCTCAAAATCAATGGCCAAGGTATCACTAATCCTATCAAGATGAAATAGATACCATGATATCAAGGATTGTGATATGGTCATAGAGAGTCTGGAGAATGTTCGAAACTATTTGAGGCAAAGAAATCATTAGATGATGAGATGTCAGACCAAAATGGTAGTGATAATGGAAATTTGTCTCCCAAGAGAGATGAATTCTTTAAAGGACTTTGCATGTCATCGTCCAGTCCTCATCATCAAAGTTACAACCAAAGGGACAAGTATAGTGTCATGGGAATTTTCCAAATGTTGGTAATTTTGATTATTTGTGGGACATGTATCCTTGCACATTTTATGATGTAGTTGATCATTGTGTGGATTATTGTGAGAAACGTAAATTGATGGTGAAAAGAATGGACCAAATTCTTGGCATCAAGCATGAAGAACCTCCCTTACATTTGAATACTTCCTTGTCTATGGGCAAGAGAAGGTATTTTTGCACCCATTGTAACATGAATTGGAATGGGAATGAAAGGTGTTGGAAACTTCATCCAGAAATTCGTCCCGGGAAGGATAAAGAGGTTATGCAAACCATTGCAAGGAAAGAAATAGGTGGCAAAGAGGATATTTGCATAGTTCCTAAGGAAACCTTCAAAGTAGAATAGATGCAGAAAGAGATACCATAAGACTATGAGAGGAAAATATTGGGTAGACTGTTTGTATAATTTGTTGTTTTTTAAACTGTAAATACTTGTTGTTCATTACTTTTTTGGGTAATTTGTAAAGTGAAAACAAGAATAATAAATCATTTCCAACAAGTATGTTTTTCAATGACATCTTGTTTTTCCTTGTTTATGAGTTGAAGTGTTAGCCTAACTTTAGGGATGAACATTTTATGTTGTCCAATATCTCTACAGTTGTGTCATGTACTCAACAATACAAGTGTTTCAAGATGAATCTTGTTCTGAATGATATATTTGATAAAGATTGTAAAATAAATGACTATGTTTTTATGGACAAAGCCAAATGTGCCATTGAATTACTGTAGCGAGAGTACTTTAGTGTACAAGTGCAATTAGAGGACAATAAATAAAAGCTTGAATTAGTGCATGGAAAGCATTGAGTTGCTTCTTATTTCCAAGATGGAAAGCCAAGTTTGTCTTCAGCAAAGGAACTTCAAGATGAAGTTGATTGAGCCTTGAAAGATGGTATTGAAGGGAATGTTCAGATTCCATCCATCGATGTTTTTGTTCCTGCGTGGGTTTAAGAATTGTGGCTCGATTCTTGAAAGGAAGGTAAGGTCTTCACACAGAGGATAGGTGGAGTACCTTGATTGGAGCTTGAAGGCACCAATTGAAAACATAAAATTAAGGATTGAGATTTGGAAAGTTTTGAGCTTTTTGTTTCTCATTTTTTTCTAGGATAAGATAAACTTTTGGAGTCCAAAAATTTCCTAGTGGGGAGGTATGTTTTAGAGATAAAAAATTTTCTTAAAAATTAAAGTGCCTAGAATCTTTCGAAACTAGCATCAAGTTGTAGTGTTCATCATTCTGATTCCAATGACACTTGAATAGCCTCAATCCAATGTCGTATGAAAAAGCTATAATGTTCTGAAGTTTTTGGTCGATAACAAAAAAAATTGAAGTATGAGGGGTTTCCACAGTGCATTATATTAGATATCATTTTTTGGGTTCACTATGGGTAAAAATCTACTTGAATGGTTCATGAGGCACAATAATTGCTAAGGTTTTGCAAATGGGGTAGCAAGCTAAGTGAGATTGACTGTGGGGGAAAAATCCACAGCTAAGCGTGCTTGAGCCATAGCATTCAGGGATGGGTGACCTCCCGGGAAGTCCTGGTTACTGGATGCAAGCCCCAGAAGTGATGATGGAGACTATATGATTCATTTCACTAGTTTCAATCCCACTTCTTCACCCCTGTGAGCATCAACTGATGAAATGAGTGCTAAGTGGACTACTCAAAAATCATGATAAATTAGTCAATTACAACTACCTATAATGGAAATGGTCATAGATGAATGACTTACTTAATGCAGTTGAATCCCAAAAAGGATATCTAACAACCAGTTCTTCATTCCTGTGAGCATCACCTAATGCAATGAGTGTTAAGTGGACTATTCAAAAATCATGATAAATTAGTCAATTACGACTACCTCTCATGGAAATGGTCATCGATCAATGACTTACTTAACATAGTTGAATCCCAAAAATGATATCTAACAAAAAAATTTGCAGATAGGCTGACTTGGTTGTTGACTCAATAGTCTATACTACTGATGTCATGATGATGTCAGCATGCCAACTAGGCATGCGGGACCAATCACTACTTTCCAAGTGTCGAGTTCATACAGGTGCAGAGTGTCACAATTTGATTAGTCAAAGTTTTGTTGGTGGCCCGATGGGAGGGTGCCACGTGGCCCAATCATAGGCTGCCATGTGGCACCTCTAGAATGGCTAAAATTTTGTCAAGGGTCGGATGGGCTTAGTAGGGATCGAACCGATGACTTGTCACAACAAAAGTCACCACTCTACCAACTCTCCTACATGGTGTTTCTTAATCTATGGTGGTGCCACTTCAATTTAAAGTTAACTATGGCACAGTTGGGAGGATGGGTCGGGTGGCGAACCTCATCCCCCAGTCATATTACCACCATAAAACCATGGTGAAGTCATAACGGAGCACCGAAAATATTTTAAGTATTATCCCTATGTCATTTTCATACCCCCAGAGGACCACCGACACGTGACAGAGAGGGTTAGGCATTAAGCCCCGACCCTTGGTCATAACCACCAAGCATGGAACCTTAGCACATGGCATAAGTTAAACAGAGGGCTTGGGTACCAGCCCCAACCCATGGTTACGAGACCTCCCATAGAACCGAATGCAAAAGCGAGAGGCGCTTAGTGGGGGGGGAGATGTAATCCCTAGCCCCGAGTCCCATTGTAGTTCACATGACTGCAAGCAGATTGGGAGAGGGCTCCGGTGGCAGGGGCAGGCGGTAAGCCTCAGCACTTAGACACATTGATTATGTGTAACCACCAAATAAATAATCAGGAGCTAGCACATCGAGGGCGGGCGGTTAGCCCCGACCCCCAACCACATCAACCATGCGACCAACAGCCCGACAGAGCAACAACCTAGGCTGACGAGGTCAAATCATTGGCCCAGTTCCTAGCCTTATGGCATGCCATGTGGCCCTAGTTTTATGCGTGTGTTTTATTGGGAATTTAAAATAAGCAACAATTTCCACTGCATGTAAGCGAACGTTTCTCCTCTCGAATTGATTAAAGGTCAAACATGTCGCTCTCTTTGTAAGTTGATCCAATTTGGAGGATGAATAGCTGGAAAAACTTGGGTAGAGCCATAACTTGATTATTTTTTGGCCTTTTTGAGCCGAAGAAGAGCACAATTATGGGTTTTTGGAAATTTTGAATCTAATGGAAGCCTTTGTTTACTGATTGGATCATTTATGGAAGGATGTTTTGCAAGTTTGATTCTATGAGAGTAAGAGAGAATCAGTGGTTTGAAGCAGACTTGAAGGCTTTTTTAGCATGGATCGGACCTTGTAAGGATTTTCAAACCTTCATATGTTATTTTTAGCAGTTGTGACATCTCTAGTGCAACTCATGTTTGTCTTTTCTCATTATGTACTTTTTAGGAAAGCTCTCTTTTAGTACTTCAATGTGGAATTTTTGTAAAATTTATGCTCATTTTTAGATGGTGTAGAGGGTCTTGATGTGAGAGCCCTTTTCTTGTTGATCGTTTCATGATTAATTGTAGGTGGTCATGATTTTTAGAGAGAGATTTATTTGGAAGAGAATGTTTCATTGGAGGGGAAACAAGCTACTCATTTTGTCAACACATTTCATGTACTCTTTTATCACTAAAATCTATGGAGCAGTCTAGCTGTTTTAGCAGGCCCGAAGGTGTAGCCCAGGAGGGGTGAAATCCGTCACCATATTATGTTTTGTATCTCTTCATATTTTACTTTATGAGTTAAATGATGATATGTTTCTTGTTCAAATTTCACATGAAAACTAAGTCCTTAACCTTTAAGAGAACATAAAATTGGTTTACATAAGGCCAATTTTTTTTCTTGCAAAGCATCAGAGGGCGGTCAATTTTTAGGAAGGAGTTCTCCTCCAATTACAGATTCTCCTCCAATTCCAGATCAATGAGCCTGATCATAACCAACTTTGATATCTAAAAAAATAAATATTTGTGAGGTTAGAAGATTAAGTTGCTAAAATTTCTTACAATATGAGCCTCCTAATGGAAGCTCTAGCAATCAAGCTTGGAAATTTTAGGGAGGATGTATGCTCTAATTCATAGATTAGCTTAGAGGGGAAATTATGAGAAAAACAATACTTAGAAAATGAATCAAGGAATGCGACCAAGAAAGATAAATCAATTTCTAGTTTCATTACCCCTTCCAACCTTTAGTTAGAATGGAAGCTAAAGTTGACATCAAACATACCAAGGTAAGATTATTGCAGTAAAGTTGAATGATTAGTTGCAATAGTTAGATGTATATTTAAATGTCTACCATATAGAATAAGAGCAGATTATATATTTTTTCTAGACTATCATTAGAGGGTCATGCATTAACTCAGTGGAAATTCACATGGAGACAATTAGGTTAGAGGGTGATGTATTAGTATCTAAGTGGGAGGATTTAAAAACTATCATTAGTTCAAAACTCTACCTTATTAGGTAAGTATAAGGCCAATGGATTTATTGGCATTAATTTATGTAAAGGGAAGGGTAAAGTGTGAATGTGTACGACACAAAATTTAGGAAGATGGCTATCATGCTCGGTATCTCTCCTAAGAACCCAGAGGTACTCCTCAAGTATATGGGGGGTCTACGTATTCATTTTTGTAACCAAATGATGTTTTTCAAGACTAAGGTATTTGATGAGGTTTGTGTGTAAGCATAGCATCTGGAAAATATAGGTTACAAAAAATTATTGCCAAGTGGGTCCAAATAGAAATGGCACCAAGATGCTTCCAAGGAGGGAAAGAAATGAAATGGGAAAGACAGGAAGATGATGGTTGCTACACATAAATGTAATGATCCAAGTAACCACTGCAACCATTATAATATTTAAGGTCACATTAAATAAAAATGTTGAAAATAACATCTATTGCGAAACCATAAATACCATAGAACAATGATAATAAGAAGAACCTTCTAGCCACATATTCAAACAATTATGTAGAGAAAAAATTAGGCATGGATGATAATATATCCTACACTTTAGTGTAGAAAGATGTGAATCTATGTATTCTTTGTCAATAGGAAAATAAGGAGATGAAAAAAACTCTTCCATAGCAAGGTCAGATTCAAAAATATAATGGTAGATGCTTTTATTTAATTTTGGTTGGAGGGATAATCTCATAGTAGTTGATCTGGTGATGAAGCTTGGGTAGGAGGTTCATTATTACTCATACTCATAGCCAATGTGGTGGATAAAAAAGGATGCAGAAATCAAGGCCATGAAAAATCACAAGATCAAATGTTTTGTAAGTGTAAAGTTTATTGATGTAGTGAAATTAGACATAGTACCTCTTGACATGTGTGGTGTAGTGTGTTTGGAAACCCCTATGTGTATGAGAGGGATGAAATCTTAATGCAAGGAGCCAACTGCTACCACATTATCAACGATGGGAAGTCCTACATCATCAATTCACAAAAAGGTAAATTAAATATCTCACTATAACTTCTAATCAAGATAAAAATTTGATTACTGCTAGTTATAAGAAATATATGTTACTTTCTAAGGAAATAAACCTACAAAATTTAACATTTCAAAGTATTAAAATATTTGTTGTTATGAATTGTTACATTGGAATATCGATGGTAATTTTCAAATCATATTGGTATCAAAATAGTTTTCTTTGGAGCATTTATGGGAAATTGCAAGATCCAGGAATTGGCTTCAAAAAAAAGTGAAAGAATCTTAGTCATTCTATATGAATTTGTTCATAACCACCTTTGAGATTTAGAAAAATAAATCTTTTTGAGGTTGAAAAGTAAGTTGGTAAAATTTCTTGCAATATGAGCTTCCTAATGGAAGATCTAGCAATCAAGCATGGAAATTTTTGGGGGATGTATGCTCTAGTTTAGATATTGGATTAGAGGGGAAATTATGAGAAAAATAATACCCAGAAAATGATTCAAGGAACGAGACCATGATAGAGATATCAACTTCTAGTTTCATTACCCCTTTACAATGATTAGTTAGAATGGAAGAGAAAGTGAACATCAAACATAGCAAGGTAAGATTAATGTAGTAACGTTGATTGATTAGCTGCAATAGTTAGAGGTATATTTCAATGTCTACCATATAGAAGAAGAGTAGAAGATGTTAGAGTCCTATGATATATTAATCAAAGTTAGGTTTAGTCTTTTCATCATTTTTCGTCAATTTGTAAAAGTGTTGCTATGATCTCATAGAGATCAATTCCTTAGTTTTTGTGAAGAATGTGAGATTAAGTCTTTAGTGTCAATTTAGGACAGGATATATTAAATTCTTTGAGTGATGACGGAAATATAGTCGTCGATTTATTAAAATATTAGTTTAGTAAGTTTAGGGTTAATATGTCATCCAAGTCATGGATAAAGGTAATAGTGGGTTTGGTAGGTAATAGTGGGGTTGGTCTTTCATCATTGGGACAAATTTTATTCCATATCCTTTTCAACAATTGTAATTATCAAAGGTGTAAGGTTGTTGTTTTGCTTCTCCCTTGCGCTGCACATGGACATTTTTAAATTTGAAAAGTCATCATTGCACTCAAATAAAGTTCTAGACCACATGAAAGGTTATAAATACATGTTTTTTATTCAAAAAAATCAACGGACCCATTATCCGTCCTCTTGAGGAACTCTAGAATTTAGTGGGACACTTGCTCCATTTATATTGCACGGGATTTTTTGTGTTCTTGCTGAAAATGTGGTGGTTTAAAGAAGAAAAAGAAACTAAAGGGTATGAATGTCCTGAAGAGGTTGATGAAGCTCCATACATCATCTATAATCTATTTGCATCAATTAAAGTTGAAGGAAATGCTCAATTACACAAATGACAAATTTGTTGCATTTTTTTAAGAAGTGTGTTGATGTATCTTTTAGTGTTTTAGAAGTCAACTTCAAGCTTAGTTTATGACCAAATGTAGATGAATTTTGAAAAACCAAAAGAGGTTTTTTTCAAAAACGATCTAAATAACAAAAACTGCATTTAGTTTCTTAACAAGTGCCATATATTGGAAGATTCTAATGAATATTTACAACCTCTTTTTTAGCTTTCATCATTTCTTGTTTTAGTCATGATCTTTGGGCGTGCATTATGAGGATATGGAGAATAATTTTATAAAACTGAGAGAGGTTTCTCTCAATAAAATGCTCATCTACAAAATTGTCCTTCAAATTTTTAACAACAACCATTATTCAAGATATATGATCTAATCTTTGACCCTGATTTTCTAGAAATTTCATCCCTATTTCCTAGCAGGAAGTTCTAAATGTTAATATAACTGACTCTATATTTGGAGAAATGGTTGAACTCAACCTCCTTAGCTTGGGAAAGAGGTTTTCCTTTATATTTTAAAAATTTCTATGAGAAGTGAGTTAGTGTGTGATAGAGAAAATGCATTATGCATTGTGCCTCCATTGAGGGCTTGGTATGATCCATCTCATACCAACAGGTTCCAAAAAGAAATAACACGAAGATTCTTCCAAGTGGGGAAAGGAGTGGAATGGGAAAAACAAGAAGATGATGATCACTATGCATAAATGTAAGGATCCAAGTAAAAACTATAAATATTATAATATTTATGGCCGCACTGAAGAAAATTGTTGAAAACTACATCCATTGATAAATGCTAAGAACCATAGAAAGATGACAAGAAGAAGAACCTTCTAGCCACATATTCAAAAAATTATGCGGATAAAAAATCAGACATGTATGCTAATATTTCCTAGATTTCAGTGTATAATGATGTGAATCTAAGTATCCTTCATCAATAGGAACAAAAAGAGATGAAAGAAACACTTCCATAGCAAGGTACATGCCAAAAATACAATGGTAGATGATTTATTTGATTTTGTATTAAAGGAGAATCTCATAGTAGTTGGTCTGGTGATCAAGCTTGGGTTGGAGGTTCATGATCATCCAAACCCATACCCAATGTGGTGGATGAAAAAGGATGTAGAAGTCAGGGTCATGAAGAATCACAAGATCATTTTTTTTGTAAGCGTAGAGTTTATTGATGTAGTGGAATTAGACATGACACCTATTGACATGTGTAGTGTGTTTGGAAGTCTCTACATGTATGAGAGGGATGAAATATTCATTCATGGTGCCAACTGATACCACCTAATCAAATATATGTTTTCCTATATCATCATTCACAAAAGGTTAAATTGAAGATCTTATTATAACTTCTAATCAAGTTAAAAGGTTGATTACTTCTAGTACAAAATATATGCTACTTTCTAAAGAAAGTAATGACGAGGTGATGGATCAATAAGAAAAAATGAGTTTTTGGATGGATATATTAAAGAGAAAAGTTAACAATTAGAGGAGTTTCTAGAGGCATACAAAAGAGTGTTTCATGGGTCGAAAGGGCTAGCACCTAAGAGGGTAATGGAGCAGAAGATATAATTTTTTCCTAACTCCCCATTACCAAACATTAGGCTATATAAATAGTCAGTTATAGAAGCAAATGAAATGAAGAAGTACTTGTAGTAGTCCTTGGTGTAAGGAGTGATTTAACTAAGTACCTCACCTTGTGGGTCGTCTGTCGTCATTGTACTTAAAAAATATGGGACTTAGTAGATGTGTATCAAATGTATCACATTAAACAACAATACACTCAAGAATTAGTACTCTCTCCCTAAGATTAATGATTTTTTAAACCAATTGGAGCATGCCAAGTACCTCACTAAGTTATAATTCCAAATTAAGATACCACTAGGTACATTTCAAAGAAAAAGGAACCTAGAAGAGTACCTTTAAGACAAGGAAAGGTTTGCATGAATGGTGAGTCATGCCACTTGGTTTAGGTATTGCACCAACTACATTTTTGCAAATGATGAATGATGTACTACACCCATATTTATATTCATTTTTTATGGTATACTTGGATGATATATTGGTATATAAATTTACCTAGGAGGAGTACATCTCACATCTCATGCAGGTGTTATAGACTTTCAAAAATCAAGTTGTTGACTAACCTCAAAAATTGTGATTTTTCCTAATAGTCACGGTGGAGGTAATCTCAAGATAAATCTTATAAAGATGGAGGCCACCATAGAAGACCAATTCGTACCAATGTCACAAAAGTTAGGAGCTTTATTTTGGTAGCACAATATCTATGAAAGTTCATAATGTCCTTTTTAGTAATATTTACACTATAATATGGCATAACAACAAGCAATTACAAATTTTAATGAAAAAAAAATTAATTAACTGAAATAAAATATTAATCAAACACTAATTCATTAAAAATACTCATTAAAAAAGCCTTACAATCCTGCATAATAAGAACAATTAACATCTGAATAAATCTAAATAATTGATAAATATAACACAATAACCTAATAAATAATTATTTATAAATTGCCATTCTACGTGTTTTCCATATAACTCATATCAATAACAAAATTGGACATAAATGAGATGTATATGGCAAATGATTCATCCATAATTGGACATAAATGAGATTTATATGGCAAATTTTTCATCCATAGAGCACTGGCACTTGCCTCTACAGACTTGGCATTGAAAAAAGGTAAGGAAAAATGTATAATACCAATTCAATGAAACAATAGAATTATGTAATAAGTTTGTGTGAATTTTGTATCAAATAATTAAGACTAAGGATTTTAAAAATACTATCAAGGTGATTAATGATTAATTAGTGTGATCGCCCAGCCATGTTAAAAAAAACCATTGAAAAGAGATATTGCATATTCTTCAAAACTAGCTATTTGAGCACGAGGTACAGCCTATTCAAACACGACTACGTTTTAATCAACAACGGAGATTATTTGGACCAATAAGGATGTTTTCTTGACATGGAAGCTTGTATTTAAAATCTTTGGTAAAGAAGGAGTCTTTTGATCTACGAATCGGGAGCTGATGTGACAGCTCCCGATTGCCTAGCTTTGGCGACCCCCCCTCCCTCCGGTGCGATGTGGACCCCGTGCTCTACGACAGCGCAATGGCGACGGAAACGTTAGCAAACATCACAATGGCGACGGAACTCCAACGTTATCGGACCCCACCCCTCACGCCTCCTCCGCTAACGTTGGAGTTCCGTCGCCGTTGTGTCATCTGCTAATTTTTTCGTCACTGTTGTGCCATCATCGAGCACGAGGTCCACATCGTGCTGGAGGGAGGGGGGGGTCGCCGGAGCTGGGCGATCGGGAGCTATCACATCAGCGCCTGATTCGTAGATCAAAAGACTCCTCCATTGGTAAATATTGAATATATATATATATATATATATATATATATATATATATATATATATATATATATATGACGATAAGGGATGTTACTTGCACGACACGCAATAAAAAATTGCATAAATCATCGGAGATCGCGAGCGAGACCCGGAAGAGGACCCTTCTATAGCTGCGACTGCATGAGAATGAAGAGGAGACGGCAGGGCCGTTTGATAAATAAGCAAAAGAGTACTCAGAGAGTAGGCCTGGTTATCCTGTATGATTGGCTCAATTAATAATAAAAAGCTAAAGTTAAAATCAACACGTTATATTTTGATTTTGTTATTTAATTTGTGAATAGGTTTTGTTACCATATGGTGGCTTAATACAATACTTTATCTATACCACATGTCTAAAAACCATAACTTCTTTCACAATCAAAATATTTTATAACAATATGATACGATTCTTAACCATTCTTAACCATGAATATTCATCCCCACTAACATGTAAATATATTTTGTTATCAATACCACATGCCAAAAAAACATAACTTATTTTATAAATATTTTATTTTAATTTAATTTTATATAATTTTTTTAATTAAATATAAAATAAAAAGGTTATCATTACTTTTGAGATATACCTAAATCCTCTATCCTCGCAACTACTAAAAAGTTTCCTGCATAAATTAAATCAAGATTTCAACAAAATTAAAAATGAGGATACTTTCATATATAAAGATATGAAATATATATAATATAAATAATATTATTAAGAACCAATACAGATCCATATTAACTAAGGATCCAAGGGATGATAGCAAACAAATTGACTAACAGTAATAGAGGAAAGATAGTGCATAATTGTTGTAATTTTTCCATTATTATATTTGACATGATTGATCCAAAATATAAGTTTAATATTTTACAACCAAATGATTTCTTAATTTATTTATTTTCTTAAACACAATATCATGGAATCAAATTTAAGAGAGACAGAGGGAGGATGTGTGTGTGTGTGTGAGAGAGAGAGAGAGAGAGAGAGAGTTAGAGAAAGAGATTTGGAGGGAGAGAGAGACGGAAGAAAGAAAAAAGACATAGAGAGATAAAGATGAAGAAAGAGAGGGAGTGGCAAGAGAGAGTGAGGGAGAGAGGATGAAAAGAGAGAAGAGGAGAGGACAGAGATAGGGAGAGAAGGGGAGCAAAGAGATAAGGAGACAGAAAGATGGAGAGGGGAGAGAGAAGGAGAGAGGGTGGAAGATAGTGACATAGTTAGAGAGAAGAGAGAGACAGTGATGGGGGAGGGGAGAGAAGAGATAGAGGGATGTGGGAGAGAAGGAAAAAGGGAGGAAGGAAGAGAGAGAGGAATCAATATAGAGGAGAGAGAAATGGAGTTGGAGGGGGAGAGACAGAGAAGGAAGAAGAAAGACACATAGGGAGAAAGGTGGAGAGAGAGAGGAAGTGACAACGGAGAGATGGAGAGAGAGTTAGGGAGAGAGGAGAGTGGGAGGGAAGAGGGAGAATAATGTGAGAGGGAGAGAAGGGCAAAAGAGAGAGAGAGAGAGAGAGAGAGAGAGAGAGAGAGAGAGAGAGAGAGAGAGAAGGTGAGAGAGTGTGTATGTTTGAGGGATGAGATAGAGAGAGGGAATAAGAAAGAGACACATAGGTGTAAATATAGACATTATATAGTATTATATAGCCAATCTAGATCCATCTTAACCTCGGATATATCAAGCATCGAGAGCGATCAAATCTCACGAGGTGCAAAACTTTTCTCAAGTTTTACACTTAAAAAAGAGGCATTCACTTCGAGAGATTTGATCCCTCTCCACGCTTGATAGATTCGGGTTTACGATCGATCTAAGTTGGTTTTAGCCCAATTGTATTTTTTTTCCAAATCAATACTTAAGAAAGATGAAACTTGAAATAAAAATAGAATTATCCTACAAAATGTGTTTAGCCCAAACACAATTTTTATTTTTGTTTTGTGAGGTTTTGTAAAAAAAAATGTTTAATATGGTGATATTTTGATGTTTTCCTTAATATATATTTTTCTTTCATATAAACATAACTTTTTTTTTTTACTTTGATGTTATATCGCAACCTCTCTTTTATACTGAAATTATCATTACAGAATGAAAATTATATATTTTATTTAAATTTTAATGTAATTTTGAAATTTAGTATTATGAAAATGAATGTATATGTTTATCTCCAATATCCCTCATTATGTTTAATGTACTAAGTCTTAACATTTTTATTTGGTTTTGAAAGTTCTCCTTTGAGAGTCTTTTAGTGAACACAAATTTGTAAGTTAATGAGTTGGTCTATGGAACTTTAATTCAATCTAAGCACTCATTAAAGCTCATTCACAAAGTGATTATGTATGGTCATTCGTTTCAAGTGGTACTAGATTTGGTTTAAGCTCCTAAGATGGTTTATTGTTAGTGATTATATAATGCATGGTTGTATAAGGACTTAAAAGGGGTTTTTTAACGCACTTGTTGGAAGGAAAGTTGTGGAAAACTAATCTTGGATAAGGCATGTGAATGTTATTCAAGTTGAGGGCCACTAGAAAACTTGTAGAAATTCCACCACATAGAGAAGGAATAAAGTGAGGAGGTGCAAGGAATCAAGAGTTGGAGGAATTGATAAGAAAAAAAAAACATAAGACCCCCTAGATTCTACTAAATATACAAAATTTTGGAACCATGATGCTCCTGCATCAGACTCCCAAGGAAGAAAATAATCATGATCTCCAGATCATGTGCTTCCAATCTTTGTCCTCCTGGATCCCATACTTTGTTATGTAATATGTCTTTGGTTGTTGTTGTTGTTTGTTTTTGTTCTCTAAGTCTCCACACTTTATGTTGCATTGTCCCACTATCTATGCTTTCACAGTCTGTTGTTGTCTTTCTCTTACTATTTCTTGCCTTTCTTGCTTATGTCTTCTTTTGAGGCACCTTCATTATCAATCTTATTATTATTTCAATCTCTATGTCTAGTTTATCTTCTGACTGGTACTCTCTCTACCCATTGTTGCTGCATTCTGTCCACTCATATTCAAACTTCTGCTTGTTATCTTCTCTTTGGAATCGTTGGATTCTTACTACCACCCTTACATCCTTACCCTCTTGTTTCTTTTGAAATTCTATCTCATCTCCAAACAACCTATGTTCCATATCTATAATTTTACTTTCAAAAAATAAATTGTCCTCCAATTCCCTTTGTACTTGATTCTTATCAAATATAGTACTATGTTGTTCATCATTTCCAGCATATTTTCCTTCCTCTTTGTTGAGGAGGTAAATCCCCTCTGCGGACAGAGGCGATCCCTACTAGCCCAGCAGGGGTCTAGCAACAATCACGAAATGTTACGATGCAAGTTCCTAGTTACGAATGAAAAGACCAAAGATGGAGGCCTACCTGGAATCCAATGCTACGATCTGAAGAAGAGTGCGTTCCCGTTCCTCAGCCTCGGCAGATCACGATCCTCCACTATCTCCGCGGACGGACACCTGCACATGCAAGAAACAAACAGATACAAGCATAAAATCCATCATACGCAACTAAATATCAGTCAGAAAGGATACTACTCATATTAACATAATCGAAAACAGAGTGGAACCATAATCGTAATCATTCATTAAATAACAATCGAAAGAGATTACAACCAATGTTCTGACGTCGTGGTCTCCTTCAAATGGGTCTCCAGTCGTTCACGTCTCGCAAAGCTCGCCAGGGAAAGGGCAAACCTCTCCTGAGTCTCTCGACGATAGTCTCCTTACTTGAGTCGGCCTTAAGGGAAGAAAGAGGGCTCTTACAGCACAAAGGCTCTTGGGAATTTGGAGATTCAAAGCTTAGGCAGTGATCAAGACCTAGTTCTTTCACCCTTCATCACTTGGATGAAGGCTATATTTATAGGAGAGGAGGAGGTTTGATCCCCTACAATAGTGGAAGGGAGGCCTTATCCCTTGGGAGGTTCCCCATAAGGTGGAAACAAGAGGCCAAAGGAGGAAGGCCGTAAGGTCTGTGCGAAACCACTCCCGATGACTCATCCACGAAGCTGTTGTAATCGAAACTTCGCCTTAAAAACTTTCCAAAAGCGAGTGTAAGGTGGGGTGCTTAATCGTATCGCAGCGCCAATTGGCGTGGGCTCAGTGTTAATTTTCCCCCATTGGCGCGAGTACATAATGGGCTACCAGCGCCAAGGCAAAAACAGGTGTTTTTAGGGGTCTGCTCAGGAAATGATCAACAGAAGAAATGTTGTCCTCATGGAAAGGGATGCAGTGATGGTATTTGCAAGGCATGACACTGCTTATTGGTCACAGAAACGACCCTCCAATGGGTGAGATGGGAAATGCAGGGACGGTGACAAATTACTGTGTAACAGATGCCCCCTAAAGCATGAGGCCCGAGAGAGAGAGAGGGGTGAAATGATTTACGAGAACGTGTCCAACTGAAGCTCTGTCATCGGAAAACCTGCGTGGAGAAATACAACTGATGTCTCAAGTACATGATGTATATGTGCTATGGGCACAGCCATCCAAAACAGAGTATACTACAATCCAGATCCGGGGTATGGGCGCAGCCATCCAGTGAGGATCGATAAATAGACTCAGGTATGGTCGCAACCATCTAATCAGTGAGTCATGTACATAATGATAATAATCCACAATCGCAGCCTGGATTAAAACAGACACAATCCAGGGTCTTGCACTCCATCTCGACCCAAACAAATTACAAGTTCAAGCATGCGAATATGTGAGCTGAAGTCGAACATGCAAGAACATCGTCTGATTACCAGCCAATGATAAAAGCTGTTAACAGACGCGAGAGGAACCACCAATAATGACAATGGCTCTCAAGGTACTACAGGTACAATATATGGCGTTTGAATCAATGAGTTGGCGTCGAACACCCGCAGAATCACTCGATCGGAGGCCAATGATGAAAACCCCACGTCGAATGCGACGAACCTGCCATTGAGGCATGCAGGCTCCAAGGTACCATAAAGGAGTCTCTAGATCAAATTCCTGGATAATGAGCTGAAGTCGACAGGAAGTGACCTTGATCGAAGGTGGGCCATAATGTTTCCCACATCATCGACACAAGACAGAGGAACATGATGTTTTTGTTGTGAATCAGGATCGTATGAGAATTAGAGGAAAGGTTGATATTCGCAGAGGCCAACTTCTCTTGAACATATAAACAGCACGACAGTGGACTTGGTAGTATTTGACATCAACGGATCAGAGGTCATGGTGACGAGGTAATGAGCAGATGAGAGGTCAAAAGGGATTATCCAAACCCACGGAGGCAAAGTGAAAAAACGAGATGAGATGTCCCCAACCCGACACGAATGCATACAAGTGCCATGTTCAAGAGCGACATACTGCCGACGACAACGATGATGGTTCCATTTTTCCCCCACCATTTCGGTGAGTACCTCTTAATTTTTACACAAGCTTGAAGAGGATACCATATGCTTGTCATATAAATCCGTCCTTCGGACGAATCCATCCTAGTACGTTTAACGAGTCCTAGGAAGGAGGAACTCGGAGAACGTCATTTCAACTGGATCCGATGTCATCAGGGTTTAACGAGTCTGACAAAGGGAGAACTCGGCGTATTTTCATGTTTAGAGAGTTTGAAAAGACAGCAGAAAAGTAAACTCCACAGGTCCTTTTTCGTAAATAGTTCCTCAGATCCGAAAAGGTAGAAAACAATATCCGAGAAAACCTCCTAGTCGCGATAGGCTAGGGTATTCCTTTTTCGTAATCAATCTATCCCAGCCCGAAAAAGGGGTAAACGTATACTAGGTAGATGTTGATTCGTGTCCATTTTAACGAGATCGAAATGACAAGGGCCTCGGAAATCTTTTCATGTTTAGAGAGTCAGAAAAGAGCTGAAAGATGACTCCTCCTGGAGGAACGAGTGGTATAAAGGGTAGCTACTGGTTCCGGAAATGGTGGAACTACTCAAAACAAGTAAAGGTTGAGAGGCTGGCTAACAAGACCACTCATCGCAGCGGTTCCTAAGGAATGGTTAAAACAACCAAGTGAAGGCATATGATCGGCCAAGCAGATAGTGACAATGGAGTGAGAAAACCAAGGCTCATCTGGCAAAAACAGGCTGATAAGATGCCAATCACAAGGGGTAAAATGAGCATGGTTTCATTTTTACACAAGCTTGAAATCAGGAAACTCTGCTTGAAGTTGGTTTCATTTTTACACAAGCTTGAAACAAAGATAAACTCTGCTTGACATCGGTTTCATTTTTACACAAGCTTGAAACGGAAACAAACTATGCTTGAGAAAAGTAAGCATGCCCCCAGCATGGTGACTCAATTCGAGGTACATGCCCCCCAAGCTTCAGTCCATATGAAAGGCAGATGGATTGAAGGTTCAAGTTACGAGATCAAAAAGACTCGACTAGTATTTTACGAGAACTTATCAAAGACTCGAATTGAACAGGAACTTGTTTCATTATTTTAACGAGGTTGACACATTAAAAGAACTATCCTCAGGACACCTTGTTTCATGGTTTAAGGAGCATGGCACAAGACAAGGAACTCTGCTCCGCAACCTTGTTTCATTTTTTA
Source organism: Pinus albicaulis (assembly GCA_034641835.2). Taxonomy (NCBI): domain Eukaryota; kingdom Viridiplantae; phylum Streptophyta; class Pinopsida; order Pinales; family Pinaceae; genus Pinus; species Pinus albicaulis. The sequence goes on along the minus strand of CM076576.1, from coordinate 753,016,001 downwards.
AGGAGCTTGACACAAGAAAATGAACTCTGCTCCGACAACCTTGTTTCATTTTTTAAGGAGCTTGACACAAGACAAGGAACTCTGCTCCGACAGACCTTGTTTCATTTTTTAAGGAGCTTGACACAGGAAAAGAACCATGCTATGACAACCTTGTTTCATTTTTTAAGGAGCTTGACACAAGACAAGAACCATGCTCCGACAACCTGGTTTCATTTTTTAAGGAGATTGACACAGGAAAGGAACCATGCTCCGAACGACCTCATCATAATGAACAAGAATTCATCGCTTCCAAGAGTTCCACTCCCAATGGAAGGAAAACATCCTGGAATTCAGGACCCAATTCCCCCAACACCTGATGCACAATGGCACCATCACTGAGCACAGGCACGGGGTAGGTAGCCACATAGTTGACCTGCGGTGTGGCATATACAACGGGTGGATAAAAACCAGGAAGGGATGATGGTGGGCCAGCTGCCACATCAGGACCAAAGAATGAAAGCTGATCAATGGTCACAATCCTTCCTTCATGCGGAAAACAGACCACACGAAAGAGGGAGGAGACAAGTGCTCCCATGGCATAGGTGTAATCACGCCCCAAGAGCAGATTGAAATCCAAGGGGCTTGGAACAACCATCACATCCATATGGACGGTTTTACCTCCCAAAGCAACAGGTAACCTTGGAAGGATCCCTAACGGTTGACTCGTTCTTCTGTTAAATGCCAACAGATTCTGCGTAACAGGCGCAAGCGGCGGTGAGCCAAAAGCTTGCCAAGTAGTTGAGGATAAAATACTAACAGACGCGCCTTTGTCTATAATGGTGTTGGGTACGACCAGACCAAAAGCCTGTACTGTGATCTCGAAAGGCACATAAGACGGAAGGCGATATCCTGCGAGTCGACTCCAATCAAAGGAAGTGACCAAACTACTCGGAGGGGCTACCATCGAACCGAGATGGCCTTCCCCTGGTGTTACGGAAGAAGAAGGAGCATCCTCCACGACCTCCATCTCGAAGGTGGGAGGAGTAACCTCCGGGACCTCCATCATGGGAGGCGGAGGAGCAGCTTCTTGAAGTATAGGGACAGGAGAATCTTTCTCCAAGTCCAAGTAATCTGAAGAAACAAGAAGAACCTGAGGGGTGTGAGGTCCACTCTCAACGGAAAAGACTTGGTGCACCATAGAAGGGACCAGGTCAACCGATCCCACAACCAATGGTTGGTCAGGGATGGATTCCTGAATTTGAATTTCCGAGGGAGCGGGATCGACCAAGGATGACTCTTGACCAATCGTAGGATCAGCTGGTGGAGGAATCAAAGAAAGTTGTTTGTAACCAACCGGGAGGCATGGTGTAGAAACAGTTGAGTTTTCCAACACTCGCTTGGCTTCATCCATATAAGGAAAAAGGTGAATGGCATGGTGCCCTTCACACAACCTACAGGGATTGGTAATCTTAGCCTGCTTCTTAGGATTTTTACCAACACTAGCTGAAGACGTGCCCCTAACCTGACTCCCAGAAGCCAAAGGCAACGGTGGATGACCGCTGGACCATACTTCGAACACCTTGGGAATACCAGGGCAGTCTCGAAGAAGATGGTCTCCTGTGCACAACATGCAAGGGAACTTGACTTTCCGTGGAGGGTTGGAAGGTTTATCAAGAGGAGATGTTTCAGAAACAGTGGCTGCACTTTTAGCCTCTCTCTTATCAGACTTCTTCTTCTTTGTCTTCTTCTTCTTCTTAACCACCTGGTTACTCGAATCCAGACTTTCACCAGGCGAAGTAGAAGAGGAGGACGCAGAAACAGGCGAAGAAGGGGAGAGGTCCACCTTAGAATCAACATGATGTTGTTCAGGCGGAGGAATTGATTGAACAGTAGCTAAGACATTCGGGACCATAGAGGTTGAAAACAACCAAATAGGCATCCCAATAGTTAACCCAGGAAGGGACAACGTTGCCATATAAGGAGCACCAACATTTCCAAAGGGAGGAAACGGACCAGGATTCCCATCGAAGGGGATTCCTTGGTTGGTGAACTCTGGAAACGTTTCCATCAGAAACGATATTCAGAACAACACCCTAAGGAAACTAAATTTAACCAGGAATATTTCTTGGGTAGTTATTTTTTTATGACATTGAAACAAAACTCTACCGTTTCATATTTTAAGAGTCGAGAAATGAGTAAAAGGTGACTCTATCACTTTCAGATTTGACACAAGCGTGAAAGGACAAGCGCTTGATGACCTTTTCAAATTTGAAGAGTCAGAAAAGATCGAAATGACTACTCAGGAATTCTAGGCAAAGGGTGTACCAAATAACCGTGAACTGCAATATACACCTTGGTTTCAAAATTAAAGAGAAATCAACCAAGGACTTAACGTACGTGTAGGCAATCTCCCCGAATGTTGTGTCCGGTGTATCATAGGTATAGGGCGGCAGAATCGGCTTCCTATGGATAAAGGATAGCAACCTAATGGGGTTTCCCTTTATATACTCAAGGGTACGGGGAGCACAAGTCCGTACTAGTGTTGTCTAAAGCCAAGAGGCGAATGACAACAACTAGGTTTAAAGACGCCGGAACACGTCTCTAGCCTAGACCACTAAATGTTTCGTTAATGTTTCAATGCTTCCTTAGGTAAATTGAGTAAATTTTATGGTTGATATTCAATTATGTTTTGGTTTCAAGGCCCTACCGTATGTCATATGACAATCTCCTGTATGCAGCTATATGAGAAAATAAATCTTTCAATTCGATGAATGCTATCTAGTAAAGGGAAGAGCTTCAAACAATGATGCAACAAACAACAACACTGCAAACGAAATTTTCCAAACTAGATGACTTTCACTATCCAAAAGTATTTCAAAACATTCAACGAAGCGAATTATGCAATGTAATCTATGCAAAATTATTTTTCCGAAAACTATGCAATTGTAATCTATGCACAATTTCCTTTTCAAATAATAAGAATGCACTCAATGCATTTTTTCGATGAAATGAGAATCTACTTAATGCATGCTTTTAATAAAATAATGCAATCGTAAGCGATTTCTAGTTTTCAATCATTAAACAATGTGATCTAAGTTCAATGATAAATCTCAAAATACTTTTCAATGCGATGTGATGTAATGCATTTTAACAAAAAGGAAACTTTGAGACGAAAACTAAATAAACGCAAAGCTTCTTAATGAAGGATGAATGCAAAAGAGATGTAAATAAACACTAAGAATGCAATCGTTGTTTCAAAACACTTTGTAACAAAATTCCTCAAAAGTTGGCAAAACACAAAGAGGACTTCCAAAGAATGAGATCAAAACAAGGCATTCATTCCCTTTTACATCAAGCAATCATGGAAAGAAGACATCCCAAACAATGAGCAATGTAATCTATGCTCATACAAGGAAAATATAGGAAGGGAAAGACACACTGGTGAAGGATTTAGGGAAAAAATCTCAATTTTCATACACCCTGAAATTGGCACGACTTGTCCATTGACAACTAGCGCCAATTGGAAATAATTGGCGCGACTTGCACATTGACAACTAGCGCCAATGGCCAATTGGCGTGGGTTGCTAACTGAAAACAAGAGCCAACGCCTGAAAATGAAAAAACAAAGAATTTCTCCCAACCAAGACCAGACTCACCACTTCATGCAGAATCCAAAAAAAACCCACAAGCAAAGTATTGACCAAAAGAAGCTTCCGAACAAGGGTAACCCTACCACCTACAGGAAATGGCGCGACTGTCTGGCTGTAATCCGCGCCAGATAAGGGATGGCGCGAGTGATGAACTGGAAAACTGCGCCAGCTGGCGCGACTGTCAGGGCTAAACTCGCGCTAATCAAGCCAACTATTAAAAGGTGAAAATTCGGAAAAGTAGAGGTCAGATCTGATCCTCTGGGGCTGAACCAAAAGCCAAAACACAAAAAGAGCCAGCCCAAAAGAGCCAACCAAGCAAGGAAAACCATGAAACAATCAAAACGAGACAATCAAAACTAGACTTCCCCAGCGGAGTCGCCAAATTGTTGAGGAGGTAAATCCCCTCTACGGACAGAGGCGATCCCTACTAGCCCAGCAGGGGTCTAGCAAAATCACAAAATGTTATAGCACAGGTTCCTAGTTACGAATAAAATACCAAATATGGAGGCCTACCTGGAGTCCAATGCTATGATCCGTAGAATAAAGCGTGCCCGTTCCCCAGCCTCGGCAGATCACGATCCCTCCACGATCTCTGCGGATGGACACCTGCACATGCAAGAAACAACATGAATACAAGCATAAAATTTAGAATACACAACTAGATATCAGTCAGAAAGGATATAATTCATATTAACATAAGTGAAAACAGAGTGGAACCATAACCATAATCATTCATTAAATAACAATCGAAAGAGAGTACAACCAATGTTCTGACGCCGTGATCTCCTTCAGAAGGGTCCCCAGTCGTTCACGTCTCGCAAAGCTCGCCAGTGAAAGGGAAAACCTCTCTTGAGTCTCTCGACGATAGTCTCCTTACTTGAGTCAGCCTTAAGGGAAGAAAAAGGGCTCTTACAGCACAAAGGCTCTTGGGAATTAGGAGATTGAAAGCTTAGGCACTTCAAGACTATCAGGCCTTCAGCCCCTTCATCAATGGATGAAGGCTATATTTATAGAGGAGAGGAGGAGGTTGGGATCCCTACAATAGTGGAAGGGAGGCCTTATCCCTTGGGAGGTTCCCCATAAGGTGGAAACAAGAGGCCAAAGGAGGAAGGCCGTGGTTATTCAGGCGAAACCACTCCTAATGACTCATCCACGAAGTTGTTGTAATCGAAACTTCGCCTCTTTTTTTAAAAAACTTTCCAAAAGAAGAGTGGCGCGGGTGCTTAACTGGGACAGAGCGCCAATTGGCGCGGGCTCAGTGTTAATTTTCCCCCATTGGCGTGAGTACATAAAGGGCTACCAGCGCCAAGGCAAAAACAGGTGTTTTTAGGGGTCTACTCAGGAAATGATCAACAGAAGAAATGTTGTCCTCATGGAAAGGGATGCAATGATGGTATTTGCAAGGCATGACACTACTTATTGGTCACAGAAACGACCCTCCAATGGGCGAGATGGGAAATGCAGGGACGGTGACAAATTACTGTGTAACACTCTTCCTTGACAACCCTCAGTGATTTTCCTTCACTTCCTTGACTGATTTTGACAGTCAATTTAGCTTCTTCAAGCATGATATCTTCATGCTTTACATCTTCCTTATCATTATGCCTTACTTGGCAACTTCCAGTCTTCTTCAATTTTAAAACTCATTCTCCTTCAACTTGAAACATGTTCATCTCATCTTCATCAGAACCTATAATCATAAAACAATTATCATAATAAAAAATATAGGGCCTCATTTCCTTTTACTTCTCTAACAACATCTCAGTATGCTGCTATGAGTTTTCCTTTAACTCCTTTGTCAGCACATCAGTATGTTGATTTAAAATCTCCAAATAACTCACGAGTCTGTCAAATAATTTCTCCTCCATATCATTTGTTTCAAGGATGTCTCCCTGCTCTAGTTCACAATAACAAACTCCTTCCTCTATAATGTCAATTTTCTAAACTCTTATTACCATTCACTCTTCCTTAAGATTGTCATTCATGACAATTTCTTTGTCTTCCTTCTTGAGAAGTTTATCCTGAGTATATATCCTCTGCTTTTCCAACTTTCTTCTTTGAAGGTCTAAATTTCTATATAACTCAACAATTTCAATTGGAGTAGAATTTGAAAACTTTACACAATTTTCAATACCTTCACTTGTTGTTGACCCATCATCAAATGGTCCTTCTTCCTTTTCTAAATCTACACATATGTCTAAATCATCATGTTTAAAAATTCCAAACTCATTAGGCACAGTAAATACCTTTTCTTCATCTTCATGTCTTAACTCATATCTGCTATTCCAATCTTCAATGTTTCCAGCTCCAACATTTGGCTGCACATTTCCATTAGACCTTTCTGTCTCCTTTCGTTTCTGAGATCTTGCTATCTCAGTATTAATCTGAACAGATTTCAGATTATGCTCCTTCTTCTTAATGAAATCTAAAGTTTGTTCATTATCTTGTGATGTACCTGCAACATTACACAAATCATTAGTTTTAAAAATACAAGACCTTTCGGTCTCATTTGATGCTTCAAACACCAATCATTCACAATGTACTTTTTTGTTTTCAACAGATCCTTTTTGCTGTGGCTCAATCCATTTGAGTCTCTCCTTCTTTAGCAAGTCAATATGTCTCTTCTCAAGTTCTCTAAACTCATTTATCAGTTTGAGATTACATTTTTTTTGCAATAGGTTACATCTAACCCATTTCCTCATTCTCCATCCATGTCTTTGGTATTCATTCTCTCTATGTTGTAGCCATCCCTGTAGTACTTCCAACTATACTCTCATCACTGCAATATTTCTCTTTCACTCTTCATTACTCATCTTACCTTTATGGCATTCTCTAGAACATCTTCTATGACCCTCCATGGCCATCTTCCTCATGATCTCATCCATTCTCTATTGGTGATCTACAACATAGCCTTCTCTTGTAGTAATCTCCTCTTGTTACTCAATACCTTATCTGATTCTTCTCTTCTCTTCTGCTGCACCACTCTAATTCTCTGAAAATTCTTCCCATTCTGCTCTTATTCAAAGAAAAATATTCAAAATCTGTTCTATGTTCACAAATTTAATTATGAAATAAAATAATTCCATAAGTTCTGAATTATCTTCAAAATACAAACCCACTTTGATTTCTCTTCTATAGAGCATACCCGCTCTAAATTTCTCCCAAAAGAGCTTTTTCTCACTCTAATACCAAATGATGCAGCCATAGGATGCAAATATTTACTTATGTAGAGTTAGCGGAATTAACCCTACACCTAAACACATCATTAAGTATTTTTAATCAAATTCATGCGAAAGCTTATCCATAAGTGGCTCTCGAGTTTTAAACTTTTCAATATAAAATTTTACCTTTAAACCTTTTCACACCTTCATCTTACCTTATCACGTGTGTGGCTTCCACTTTAACCAAAATCCGCTGACCGTGGTTCTGGGTCCCACATAATCCTTTATACACATACCTTAGAAATCAACAACAATTTACTTTATAAAAGATCACATAAACCCAAATCTCATTACATATGCGCGAAACAGGGTTTCAGGGTCCCACCATCCTTCGACCAATCATAATGCATCACATTCTACAATCTTTAACAAATAACATTAACATCAAACTTATCTTTCTCCCGATGCGAGGTCACCCTTTAATTTCCACCGTAGATCTTCATGTGATCTAATGGCTATGTTGTAACCACTCACATGCTATCTCCCGTCCACAACGCATCACAAATAAAACTACTTACCATGCGAATGCTTATCACTAAACTTTAAAATCGTCAATACGCGATGTTGCACAGTGCCGAAAAGTGGCATCTCTCCTCACCGCATCGCAAATGTACTTTCCATTTTGCATTGCAATCAAAACCCTTTTCCTTGGGAACTCTTCAACGCTAAACCTTAATTCCTGCGAAGTGTGTTGTTGCACGGTACTGACATGTCACATCGCAACTATCAGACTTTATCGCATCACAAGATATACTTATTACCTTGTAAAGTCCTTAACTTAACTTCTAAAATCACCGATGTGCGATGTTACATCACACTGACACGCATCCTTGTGTGCAAGTCTTCAAATTTGTCTTTGTGTTGTACTCTTCTTCGTTTAATCGATTGTCTTCGTTTCTGCCCGCTTTGATCTCCATCGTCAATGATCAAATTTTTGGTTCTGAAATTTAATCTTATTCGTCTATTCACCTCTTTGGAAATCTCTAAGTATCATCTTCCCCTATTAGATTCTTTTCTTTATGCCACTCTTCTCTGTTCTTCAATACAGTCTCCTTTGCACTACTCTTCCTTTGCCCGTTCATCTTTCTCCAATGCGAATCTCTATGAAGCGTTTCCTCTGTTTCTTTACCACCATTTCAAACTTGAATACAGAACACTCTCTGTATTATTCCACTTCTTCCAGACTTCATGATTTTTTCTTTACTCGACCTGCACATGCACCTATTTATTCCCGACTGGAATCACACATATTCTACCAAGTCGTAAGTCTTTTGTCACTCAGAAAGACTTTAAAGATTCCATTTGAATTCATTCATCATGGTTTATCACACAGAACCATAAATTCATAGTTACAGATCACTCAGCGCGTAAAAGGAATAACACACACATTCACAATGAATTCAGTTTCCTCTCTCATTAACAAAATGTACAAATACAAATAAAAACATGTTTTACAGTCTGGCTTTGGCCTGATCTACCTTTACATGGCCCTTTTCTCTTCCTCTGCCTCTATGCCCGTAGGCTTACAAATCAAACCTCCTATCTAAGTAATGATAATTTTTTCTACCCTTTGTGCCTTTGAGGAATTACAATTATATACAAAAGGTTCTGTAACCAATTTTGTTTAGATCCATAGGTTTCTGAACAAAATCCCAAAAATCCTCTAAGTCCTCAATTAGTTCCTAAAATCTCTTCTTTATCGCTTGAGGACCTCAACATTCAACTAAATCCTAAGGATCCTCTATAAATCCATAAAATCATGAACTACTTTCTAATATAAGATTTGCAATATTTCAGAATATCTCAATCCACACCAATCACTCATCAATCACTCATGTTCTCCTACATTCAATAACATTTACAAATATGCCTCTCATTAGATAATTAAACCCTATTCTAAATGTCTCGCATAAATCACTCAAAATATTTAAAATTACATTAATTAAATACAACTCTCTTGAAAACATAAGACCCCCTAGATTCTACTAAATGTACAAAATTTTGGAACCATGATGATCCTGCATCATGGGGCCATATGATAAACAAGAAAAGGAGTACTCAGAGAGCAGGTTTGGTTATCCTACATCATTGTTTTCCATGTTGGCATCTCTAATTGCCAATCACAAACTGGCTTGGGACGTGGGTGCAAGAAATGGCCAAGCTTCTATTTCTGTAACCTCTAGTCTTACCCTCTTCTTTCATTTCATTTCATTTCCCTCTCTTGTTATTTTCATTTCTTGTAATTTCCAGGCTTCATATCATGAAATTATGACATAATTTCCATGAAAAACAGATTTAATGAAATTATGAGAATCTAGATTACAGAGCATTACGATCGCGTGATCGCCACAGACAGAAGCATCCCAAAGTGATGTATGCTGTCACTACGCCCATTATGACAGATGAAGATCTGTTTTAGATGGTGGCCGAGGATGGATCGGTGGATCTGGTGATAGTGGCCACTACAGTCCACTGGTTCGACCTCAATACCTTTTACTCTCACATCAAACGCCTCCTGCGCAAACCATGGGGTGTGATAGTTGTGTGGACTTATGCAAATGGAAGCACCAGTCCTGCTGTTGATGTAGTGTGTGCGGATTTTCTGGAGTCAACCATACCTTACGAAAAACAAATATGGATATAGATATAGTAAAGGATGGATACAGGAAGTTGTCGTTCCCCTTCGATCCGGTGCTAGAAAATGGATGGGGTAGTGAAGGTAATCCCTTGGTAATGGAGATGGAGATAGAATCTTCGTTGGAAAATTTCTTGCTATCGTACAATTCTTCCGCTACAGTGGTCATAGCAAGAGAGGAGGGCATCGAGCTCCTGAATGAAACGGTATTGAGAAGGTTCAGAGAGGCGTAGGGTGATGAAAACAAGATTTATAGCTGCAAAATTCCAATGTGCGTGTTGGTAGGTACTTTGCCCCTTTGAAGTCACATATTAGTGGTCATTTTTGTGTTAGGCTTATCTTGCACTTATCAAGTTTGATCTATGTTCGTGATCTCTGTCAAGTTGGGGTGTAGTAGTTGGGATAAAGTTGTCATAGTTTTGTTTCCTATCACTACTTTATTTCTGATATGACTGACTACTTTATCACTACTTTGTTTTTTATATGACTGAGTGCTTTTACTCTTCTTTCAAGTTTTATATTTATATTTTATAATTAGATATTTGAAAATTGGTTCTTTTAATAATATAAAAAAAAACATATCTATAGATTTTCAAAGTATGACAGAGTCTTTTATCACTACTTTTTTTTTTATATGACTGAGTGCTTTTACTTTTCTTTTCAAAGTTTTATATTTATATTTTTTAATTAAATATTTGAAAAATAGTTTTTTTAATAATATAAAAAAAAAACATATTTATAGATTTTTAGAGTATGGTACAAAAAAATATGTGAAAATTATTTTTTAAATAACATAAAAAAATATATTTACTTTTAAAATGTAAATTTCTGATCCATTTTTGTTTTTCAAAAAATCTTAAGGAAAATCACATCATAATTAATAGAGTTGGTGTGTTTCTACTTAGAGTAGTTCATCATTAAGAGAATGATGATTGTGTTGATCCCAAGACACTTAATGCAACGGTCATTGATATAAAAAAAGCTATAAATTAATAAAATAATATAATTCAACGTTAAGAAAATATTAATAACCATATCTAATAAAATATTATAATCATAATCAACAAAATATTTTTGAAAATAACATAATAAAATGATCAAGGTTAAAATAAAACAAGAAAGAAACACAACCAATGAAAATATAACAAAACAATAAGAATAATAACAAAAATAATAAATAATAATAAAATTCATATTATACAAATAATAGTAAACCCACCAAACTAATAATCATAACTACTTATTTTACCTTTTTTTATATAAAATAATAGTAAACCCACCAAACTAATAATCATAACTACTTATTTTACCTTTTTTTATATAAAATAATAGTAATCCTAACCAATAAAATTAGAAAACAGACAGAATAACAAAAAAAATTAAAAAATCAAAGGTAAAAATTAATTAACAAAAGAAAACATAAGTAAAATTAATAACAAATAAACGATAATAACAAATAATGGTATATATATATATATATATATATATAGAGAGAGAGAGAGAGAGAGATATAACACAAAACAACAAGAAAAAGGAATCAAAATAAAGAGAGACACAAAACCAAGGAAAGAGGAAAAGAACCAGTACTAGGAGCATAGCGGAGTGATGGAATCCAAGGAGCCCACGGTACAACAGTAACAGGGTTGGTTAGATTGATTCATTCACATGTCAAGAGGACATAAATCATAGTGACAGATGTCGCATACTGGAGCACGGATCAGAGTTGACAGTAGTGCAGAGTGCATGGATGCAGATGTCAACAATGCAGAGAGTCCAGTAGACATGTGCAGTAGGTACCAGCAGTTAGAAGACTCTGATAACAGATGCATTGTATTGATTGAGTTGTTTTGAGGCTATTCAGTTTCAGAAGTGTTGCATGCAAAAGTTGCATGTGCAAGAAACACTAGAGAAGTGTTGCATGCAAGAGTTGCATGTGCAAGAAACACTAGAGAAGTGTTTCATGCAAGAGTTCTATGTCACATGCAAGAGTTGCATGTCGCATGCAAGAGGTGCATGTGCGCATTCAAGGACATTCCTTTCTTTTTGAGAGGGAGTGTTGAAGTTTGCAACAAGAAACCATGAAATTGGCATCCAGAAGCAACATGACAACACCTACACTAGTGTGGGACCACAAGTCGTGTAGTGAAGGGTATTAGTGATACATTAGTGTGAAATTCAATTTATTTAATAAATTGGATATGTGTCAAAATTAATTATCCCTTAATTAAATTGGACAATAAAATCTAATATTATCTCATGATCACTTGTAATAGTTAACTGAGTGTGATAAACTTAGTTAGCTCATGTATTTCGAGTTGAGGGTGGTTGGTGAGGAATGAAGAGTAATTCTATTATTTATGGAGTCGAATTGGAGTTGGTGCATTAGTTTAATGCATGAGTAATCGGTTAACTCAATTAGGTGAGTTAGAGTCAATTGAACTAGTTGTAACTGTTTGTTGCACTAGTGAGAGATCAGTGAATTAAATAATATTTAATTCACAATTAGTGATCTACCATGCAACTGATGATTCACTATTAATAGTTGCATGCATGTCAGTTCCAGTGGAGACCCAGCTGAGAAAAAGGTTAAAGATAAGTTAACTATCAGTTGTGATATTAGCATACTTCCCAGATGCAGTTAAAAAACCATAGGATGCCCATGATACTCAACACATTTGAGGAAGGATAAAATTAATACAGAATAGGGATTTCATTCATCAGGAATTTCATGAGCAAGGCAGGCTGAAGAGAGGCTGAAAATTGGCTAAGTGTTGGCCCGATTTAGTGTGGATCAGTGTGAGACAATAGGCAGAGTGCAGGAGACTCTTGTGAGAAGAGTGCATTGTAATTTTTTCATGATTCCTTGTGGAATATGTTAAGGTCCCGTGATTTGGCAGATTGGCAAGCCAAGTGACAAGATAACATCAAACCAACTTTGGAGCCCTAGGACCTAGCCTTCCTGGACTCAGAGAGGGCTCTCTCTATTATGCAAGGGATATAGACTTGTTTGCTTCTTATGTATTTGATTTTAGGCTAGTTTTTAAGTATGTTTTTAGTTTTCTTTAGGTTTTTGAGGGAGGAACTGATCAAAGGATAAATAGATAAAAATATTGTCAGATCAACTAGGCTATGGGGTCAAAAAGGTCGAGAATGCCTCAAATGGTGGACAAGGTATATTACAGGGCCGATTTGGTCGAGATAAATGAATTATTTTAGGTGAAGTGAAATGAGATGGACACTAAGTTTGTGAAAGACAAATAAGTTTTAAGCACAAATAGTTTTACAGTAAACATCCATGTGGTAGGGCTAACCATTAATCACTATAAATGAAACTCAAACTGATAGATGCATAAAATAAACATTCAGGCGATACATAGAAGTATAAAACCCTCTAACTTTGGGAAAATCACCTTCAGCATTTTGGGAAAACAAATAAGTCAAACAAACAACTCAATCTATGAAGAGGTAACTACTAAACATCATATTTTGAGCATGAGCAAAGGGCAAGATCGAAACAAGACCTCTTTGGTTTAAGTAGGACAATCAAGTATTCAGAGAAAGGTTTTAGTGATGGGGTTTTGGATAGCTATGAGTAAGCAAAGCATATCGTGAATCATACTAGATAGCATACATAATAACCATTAATGAAATTGATAACAAGTTCTTTGGGTATCAAACAGCAGTTAAGAATTCTTTGACATAACCAAGAAAGAAGAAAAACATAGAAGCTGTAATGAATCAGGAAACTTGAGGTGCCTCCATGGGCATGTCTCAAATCTATTATTTACTAACCTACAACAAGCAAGAAGCATGAAAACATGTATGATAAACTAAGGAAACATAACAGATAAGGAACACTATATCATTCACCAAGCCATGGAATCCTAGAAACAGTCCTCTTCCACCATCCAAGACAAACAAGAAATCATCCACTTCATGAGACAAAGTATTTATTAAAAGCTTGTAATACCATATATTGCTCTATAACATCAAGTTCAGCCTCTGATTACAATGAATCCTTTTGGAATATATAGGCCAAAGAGGAGGAAACCCAACTAGGGCAACTAGAAGGCCATTGGCCAAAAACAAATATCTAAACTTGTCCTTGAGGCTTTGCAAAGCCCAAGGAACAAAATATCCTCTAAAATATCTTAAAATGCTAAAAATGGAAATAAAATTGACTTTTCATGACTGAAAAGAGCTAAAAAAGGCTTAACACACATTTGGATGAGCATCTTCAGAAAACTTCCTTTTTTGCCAAAATGCTACAGGAGCGTAGCATCAGAAAATTGCCTGTATTGCAGAGGACTTTTAAGGTAGTTCCTGATGTCAAAACAAAGCCCGTGATGTCTGGTTGGAAAGCCCTGGATGTCTATTTTATGGAACTACTTGATTTTGTTTGAAATGATCCTTTTAAGTCTATCAAAAATTGGCCTGAGTGAAAAAACCCAGGAGGGTCGCGCCTGCTGATATTTGAGGCAGAAAGGTAAAATTTGACTATTTTTTGCCTCTTTGGGGGACCAAAACACCTTGTTTTGATCTGAAATTTTCTAAGTAGGTGCTCTCAAATTTAATACATCCAAAAAAATAACTTTCATGAGCTGAATATGCTCCAAGCAAAAATGGCAGCGCCTTGAAAAATGTGCAATTAGGGCCAAAAAACACAAAAAACAAAATCATGTCAAAATTTGCTCAATTTTGGCGAGAAAGCCCCTTATGGGTTCTTAGAGGCATGCAAGGAAATTGAGGCCAATATTTCAAGCCCAGATATGCCTTTCTCTACTTTTTCTACCAGGCGCCTCTTTCGGGCAACTTTGAGCCTTTCTTGAGCAAGTTTGAGCTTTCTTCGGGCAAATTAGTTCAACTTCTTGTAGTGCCCGGTCATCTTCCCTTGCAGGTCCAAGTCTCTGTTAGATTTCTCTAATTTATCCTCCAAATTCTTGTTGGATCTTTCAAGCCATGATTCTTTATCATTTTCTATTTCTTGGGCGAGCAATTGAGTGAGAGGATAAGATCAAACAAGGGTTGACTCTTCTTCCTTATTTTTCTCCAAAGCTTTCCTAAGGCCCATAGTCTTAGGCCTTTTTCTTATTGGCTGCTCTTATTCTTTAGTATCGTCAAATTCGCCCAAAATCTCTTCAATCTTGACTTGTGCTTTGTAGGCTTCCCTTTGTTATTTGAAATCTTGGGCCTCATAAACTGCCATTTGACCACTCATTCGTTTGTTTTGCATCTGTAGAACATGTATGAGGTCCTTTGAACTTTCTAGATCAAATTCTAAGTCATGAATTTTGGCTTCTCTGTTTTGCAAAAGAGCCTCAAGAATTATAGCTTCATCATCCCCAGCATCAATGTCTATCTGTATGATGTCAAACTCCCTTTCCTTTTCATGACTACTCTCCAGTTGTTCCACTTTTTCTTTACCCTTTCCTTGGGTAGATTTCTTGGTCCTTTTCCTCTTTGGAAATTTGACAATACTCTTCTTAGGCAGTTTTCCTCTACTTCTTAGCGCTCTTGTGACATTGCTAGTCACTACTGAAGTGATCTTCTTCTTTGCAGATCTAGTGTTTCTAGGCTTCACCACTTTTGGAGGAAGAGTCATGGCCCCTTTCCTAGGAGAGGCAGCTAGCACATGCTCTTGGCTGTGTTGAGCGAAGAGAGAGGAGGTTTCATTACTTTCACTTGCTCAACTTGGTCCTTTACCCTGCTGCCTCCATCATCATATACTCTGGCTTCACCTTTGTCAATGTTTTCTTCACTGTTTTGCGTTTGTTTAGGGCTGACATCTTCATCATACTTTTCTTCTTCTTGACCATCTTTACTGTCTGCCTGTAGACTGCCTTGTTTATCCTCATCTCTATCTTGAATTTGTTGAGGGCTGCTACCATGGTCACTTTTCATGTTGTCACCTCCCTCACTGTTTTCTTTAGCCTCTATGTGTGGACTACTATCATGGTCACTTTGCCTTTCTCCACTGCTTTGAACCTCTTCACCTTGCTCTCTATCACCACTAGCTGGCTGCCCTTCATCATCACTACTTTGCTTCTTGTCACTTTTCCCTTCTTCATCACTAGTTTTCTTAGACTTCTCTCCTTCACTCTCAATCATAGGGTATTTTTTCTTCTTAGGAGTAGATTTACAAGAAGAAGGAGAATCATGGTGAGTGGATGGTGAGGAAAGAACATGAGATGGGCCATGAGATGAAGAGGCCATAGAAAAATCGGGTTGGGAGATGAAGGATTCCCAAAAAAATCCCTTTTTCTCAAGTTGATGGAGGATGATGATCTTGATAAGGGAATGATGAAACAAAAAAGCTTGTTGTTGAGAAGAGGGCTTCTTTTGGATAGTTGAAGCCATCTTGTCAATGCTTCTGCAGAGGAAGAAAGGGAGGTTCAAAATCTGGGTCCTGGTGAAGTGCATCAATAGTCGGATATGATATGAATAGACTCTAGAGTATCTCCCTTCACATGTAAAGCATCTCATGATGACCTTCATAAGAGGCGCATAACTGTTCAATAGATGAGAAAAGGGGAAGATAGCCTTGCATTCATTTTGGTAAGCAGGCTTCAGAAAGGGCTTGTAGTGATCAAGGTTCAAATAGGCTTGCTTGAACCATTTCTCACCAAGATAGGGGATCTTGGTGGATTTTGATACTGATTTAGGACTGAGAATGAAATCAAGGCCTGCTATGTGAATTTTCCCTTCTTTCAGCCTTAAAGCAAACAAATAAGTTAAAGGAGGGTGATTTTTTACCTCTTGAAATCTTTGGCAAAAATCAAGGCACCCTACTTCATGAAAATTGAAGAGAACCGAAGGGGATTCATTTAACTCATGAGTTTTAATAGGCTCAAACCTATTGTGATATGCACTCTTGTTTTCCTTCTTTGGAGGCATTTTCGCTTTCTGATACCCTTCATTGACTTACCAAAACAAGACCTTGAACTGTACTAAAAAATAGACCCCTTCTTTAAGCACTGATTTTCTCTTTAGTTGGAAAAAAAGTATTTGTTAAATGAAAAAAAAATTATTTCTCCAGCACTGTGTCTTGAGCAAAGAGGCCTTTAATAAGATCTATTTGTGGTTTTTGAAGACAAGTCCCCTTTTGTTTTTTGACACAAAAACTCTTTCCCCTCAATCACTGCTTTTTGAAATCACTGTTTAAGAGGTGAGAAAACCCCTTATAAACTGATCAAAACTCTTTCCCCCAATCACTATCTTCCTTTGTCTCTAAGCAAAGAGTACACTCTTGAAAAAACACTATGTTTCCCCTTTGAAAAAAAAATTGTCCTTTCTTTCCTAGGCAAGCAGATAATTTGTTGGATGAAGTTTTAGCTTGTTTCTCTAAATTAGTGTCTCCTCTTGTGACTGAGAAAAGGTCTTCAAAACAATCCCAGTTTTCTCTCTATAAGACTGTGTTTATCTCCCTTGACTATTCATAATAAGAAAACCCTCTTAAACTGAAAAAGAGACCTTTCTCCTTTAATCACTGTTACTCTGTATTTTTAATGAACAAGGCAGTTTTAAGAGTAAATGTATTTTCTTAGGGCACTAGCAAACAAGTTTTTTGATATTGACTAGAGGACTGTTTCTCTCTTTAGCACTCAATTGTTCTTCTTTGTTTGACAAACAAGTCTTTGCAAACAAACAGACTTCTAGCCCTTCTCAATATCACTGATCTCAGACCTTTTCTATGCCTTTCAAAATATAAAGCTAGTTAAAAAAAAAAAAAATACCTTCTTAAGAAGCTTCTCAGTAGCATTTGAAGATAGAATCCTTGTGCAAAATGTTTTCCTTTAAAACTTCTGAGGCTCCTTTGAAAATCTATGTTGACAGTGGCCCGGGTGCCTGGGCGGTGGGTCGTTCAGGGGTGGCCCAAGCGGTGTTGAAAATGCGCATGCAGAGGCAAATAAAGAGGAGTTCAAGGGAAAAAAATGGAAGCTGATAATGGCGAAGGCACAAGGAATTTGGGAGGAGTTGTATTAAAAGCCCTAACGCTTGGATAATGGCAAAATAAGCATAAGCGTCGTGTTCAGGAGTGGCCCAATCGGTGGGCCGTTCAGAGGTGGCCCGGGTCGTTCAAATATGGGCTATACAAAGGTGAAATAAGACAATTGCAAGGGCTAAATATGGAGGATGGTGAGGGAAAGAGTATAATGCAAGTGGGAGGAGTTTGATACACAGCCCAGGCACTTGTTTGAAGGTAGAAATGGCAAATGCGCCACGTTCAGATGGGCACTGGGAGCCGGGCACAGGTGTGCCGTGCAGCCACACAGGCATTCCACGTTGTGTGCAAAGTTATACTGTAGGCACCTACAGGCGCGCCGCGCATCCAATCGAGCCCTAAATGACTTAAAAATGCTCAAAACCTGTTTCTCTCCTCCGTGGTTTGGTTTGTAAGATGAAAAATGATATGTTGCTCATGCCTCTTATACTTTAGGAGGTTTTTAAATCATCTTTCCCTCCTTTGTTAATTTAAAAAAAACAAAACAAACTTCCCCTTTTCCTGTGTAGATATTTGAAAATGACTTGGTGCATTTTTTTTCGGGATTTGAAGAAGCCTTCTTTTTTTTCTTGCTTGAAAGAAACTTTTGAAAAATGACTGATGTCTTCAATCTCTGATGTCATTGAAAATTTCATCTCAAACCTATATTCAACCCTGATGATCTTTTAATCTTCCGCTTGTCATGAAGGAAATATAAAATTTTTCTTTGCCTCTTTTTGTTTACAAAGGAGTTTATCATAAAAGCACTACTGCAGCCTCTCAATCACCACAATGCATCCTCTGTTTTTATGAAGTGAAGGAGATCCTAAACCATGTGTTTGTCTCTATTTGTTTGCAAAGAGGTCACTATAAAAACTCTGTTGCAGCCATCTTAAAACTATTATGTCAATCCACTTTTTGTGAAGTAAGGAGGTCCTTTCAGTTTGGTCTTCTAATTGTTCATAAAGGAGGTCTTTAAACATGATTTGACCTTCATCTGGTTTACACAAAGGAGGCCTCTAAAAAAAAACTTATCTTTATAAGACACTGTGCCACATAGTCCTTTAGAAGGTGGCCTTTTAAACTCGAAACTTGAATTTATCTTCTGATTGAGAATATCTAAAAAAAAACAAATTTCTTGTATCCACCAAGAATTGGTCTCCTATCATTTGATGGAAGCACCCTTTGACTGAATATGAATTATGGCTTCATCACCTTTTTTAACCCTTTGAATGAGCTGATTCATAGTGCAAATATTTTGGAGAGTTGACCCTTTGCTTTTTGTGAACGAGGCCCTCAAACAGTGAAAGTTTCACCTATCTTAACAATGTGCCCTCTGTTTTTTAAATGAGCTTGGAAAATTTATTCTTGGTGCATGCCCTTCATTCATCATTTGGAGAGATTAGTTATGATAAACCATAATGGATCTGTAAAATAAAAATGCCCTTTTCACATACACCTTCTATGTGAATGCTTCTTTATACCAGTTTGCAGAAGTGACTAGAAACAGAGCTTGGTCTACCAATTTTACCATTCAGATGAGGTTGTTTTAATCAGAATTATAACCTCTGATTTATCCTATGAAGGAGGTTTTCATAAACATAATATCAGAGGCCTTTAACACCGGCATGTCAACCTTTTGCTTGTGATATGAAAAAGGTCATTCAATCTATGAACTCTCATTTGTTTCACCACTGTTTCTCAACTGGTCTTACCAACAGAGACTTTATTAAACACACATTTTAAACTCTGCTATGCATTCTTTGTTCATCTTTGGAGGAGGTGGCACAAAAAAACTCCTGAAGCTACTTAAAAACATGCTTACCCTTTTCTTATTAGTGAAGGATGTCACAAAAATGTGTCTTTTACCTTCTGCTTTTATATGAAGGAGGTTCCATCATTTGTTTCTAACCCTCTGCTGTTTAAAGGAGGTTTCTATCACTGTGTTTCTAACCCTCTACTTAATATTTGAAGGAGGTCATATTAAACACAAAATCTTCATCTATTTCAACGTTGTACCTTTCTTTGTATGTTTGTTTCAAGAATGCCAATAGGAAACAAAGTGGAGTTTGACATTTATCATTGATAAAATCACTTGAAACTAATGTCCTCTTGCTTTATGAGGCCTTTTCTGAGATGTATATATCCTTTTGTAAAATATCATTGTAAACACAAGACCAGAAGAAATGTTATTTGTATATGGAGAGTGTTTGTTGCTAGACATCATTGAGCTATCTTTTCCCTTGACTGTGTTTTCAGAGGTATATTGAAATTGCCTTTGACTAATTTTTCACATCCTAGGTTCAAAGTAACATAAGAAGCAGCTGTATTCTTATGCCCTACATGATTATGCCCTTTGGAAAGATTAGGCATCACTGCTTTTGGAGGATATTATGGAGCACTGTTGATCAGCATCACTCAGTCTTTTGTATTCATGTGACTTGGAGAATGATCTATGTTCTTCAGGAAGCTTTTGGATTTAAAACCATATATATTAGTTGCTCTTTACTCACTGCACTTCATTTGTGTTATTGGTGGCAAATCCCTTCAACATGAGAAACCTGTTTGAACTTGTCTCTTTGCTCTCATTCTCATACTGATAAACATTCAATTACACCCCTGCAGAGATGTAAAATATGCTTTTGAACCTTGGAGAGCTCCTTTGGTGTTTCATGGAGATTTTACCTGATCTAAGCATATCTCTCCAGATAGTGAACATCCTCATCTTTTCCTGATTTGGATGTTTGCTGAACTTCTTCTTAAATGAGACAAAGTGACCTCTTAGTGGTGCACGACCTATGGGTAGATGAAGGCTTGTTTTGCAAAATAGGGAAAGATTCATTGCTGACTGGTACTAGACACAGGCTTTTTGGCTTAGGATATCTTAGCCAAGGAGAAACTCCCTAAAAACCACTATCTAACTTAGAGACAATAGTCACAGATTTTGAGTGTTTTCTTAGGCATGATCAGATTTTCATATGAAAAGATGATTAGGGATAGAGGAGCATACACTTTGTCAACTTTCGGATAGTGAATGGCATGAGAGACAAGGGAAAATGATATCAGAGAAGTGGAGTTATGAAAGCTATAGACATGGATACTTTGCTGAAGCGAGATATGACTTGAATACTGAAGATTGTTCTCATCATAGACTGACAGGGAGGGGTAGGAGGACAAAAATTTGTTTTGGGTGTTTTCTAGATGACAAATTGACAGATTGAGATTAGCTTCTAGAAAAATTAGCTAAGGAATCTAGTCATCAACAACATGTAAAAAATACTGATGACTAACAGTGGCTCCATTTGGGGAGGGAAGCTCTTTTTCAGGAGGTGTCCAAAGTTGCAGATCTCTGGCTTGTGAAGACCAGTGCCTTATCCATTGGCACAAATTTCTCTCTTTTTTGATGCTATTTCTAAAAATTGACAGCATGATTAGCATCAAAGTCATCTCTACCTACCCAGCTATATTTCCTAACATTTTTTCTTCTTTAGGTGCATTTGGACTAGAAACCTTTCGACATGATATTTTTTAGAAAAGAAAACTATCTAATTCTACACTTATATCTTCTGGGAGTTCAGATTAAACTGATGAACTCCTTTGATTCTCTACCTATGCTAGATCGACTGTAGAGATTAAGCTGTTTGACGGGACTTCATTCACTAAAATAAAACATGAAATTGAAAAATGACCAAATCAGGATTAGACAGCTTGATGTGTCATATGTTTGTTGCATAAAGGACAAGCTTCACACAAATATTATTTTCACACAAAAATGAGATTTAGAAATATCAGGGCTAGGATACATAGTTTGTTTTTCATCCCTGTTTTCCTCTTTGGTTCTATTTTGAGCGCGTGGAACCAGTATTTTTTCCTAATCTACTTTTATTGACAAGTCAAGCTTACATATTTTGACTATCATTCTTTTTTACTAACTTATCAACAATCAATTTAAAACATGCTCAGTTATGATTAGGCTAGATAACTGAAAAAGACATCTTTTGAGCACTAGTAGTGGCATTTAGACTTGCACACTTTCAGCATGACTATTTTTTGGGTATGGGGTTGTACCATTGCTTTAGAAACTGCCCTCTTTTTCTACTTTTCTACTGTTTTTGTATTTTCTGTTTTTTTACTTTTTCTTCGAAAAATCTAGAACTGAAAAGATGCTCACAAGGCTGAGCTTATTTTTCACACTTATCTATCCATCCTAATCTAAAATATACACAACAGACATTCATTTAGTGAAATATATTTTCCAACAAAGCTAATCAAGAAGATGATTCCATGAGGGATTTAGTTTCAGCTTTTTTAGAGTGCTGAAGAAATGAAAAGGCCACTTCCACTTTGCTTGTTTTTGAACAGTAGTGCCTACAATTTTTCTCACTCTTTGCAACAGACTGTTCTGGGTGGAACACACTACTCCTTCATATTTCTCAAGGAAAACAACAAATGGATCTTGGAATAATACTTGATCTAGAGGATTTGATATATAGGCTTCATTCAGGACTAATCTTTCTTCCACTTGGCTATATTTGGGAATCTCTTAGGAAAGAAACTCTTCTTCTTGCTCATGATCACTTGAACTGTCAGACTCCTCATATATTGCAGTGTAGTCTTCTTTCCAAGCTGATGTGTTCTGATTAAGTGGACTGAAAACTGTGTGAAGGTCATCATGTTGATGAGCAGGGATACCCTTTGGCAGTAAATCCTCTTGAGAGGATAGTGTGACCACCCTTATGTGATTATCAACCTTTATTTCTTCATCTGCAATTTGTAACTCAATGGAACTTGGTGGCTGCAAATCTGGAGTTAAGGAGGATTCCATGTCCAAAATGATTTCCTCAACCATTTCAGGAAAAGGCTTCTCCTTTACAACATGCTCAAGAATTTCATCATCCTCCTCAACGTCATCATCAAAGCTGAAAGACTGCTGATTTCCAATTATGTGAATGTTGTTTCTGATGGATTGAGGTGAAGTAGAGCAAAGAGTCAGAGACTCTTTACTTACTTCTAAACTCTCAAGGCTCTCCTCATCAGTGTCATAGGTGACCTGTATTGGTTGCTTACTTTTTTCAACCTGATGATAATGAACTTCGTCCCACAAATCAACTGTTGATTGCTCTGCAAGGTTAGTTTCTGTTTGGATATCATAAGCATCAACATATTGATCAAACCTTAGAGAATAATTAATATAAGTAATGTCACCAGCCATGCATATTGGACTATCATATTGCTTCTCTTCAAATTGATTTACAAATCTATTTTTTGACTCATGGTATGCAATATTAACAGGAGAAAGATCAGAAAAGTTTTGGTCATATGAAATTTTAGAGTTTTTCTGCATGTTTATAAGTTGATCTATTTCCTCTTCAGTTAAAAAGGGGGCATTGTCATCTCTCTTTGGATATAACTACAATAATATTCTTTCTCTCGGGAAAGTTGATTTGGAGGATGAATGTCTTTTTGGGCTTCACCTATGAGAGATGATGAATCATCACTTGTGCCTTTAGAGAGATCCTATGGGTTCTCTTTCATTTCTTGATTGTTTTCATCTTCAACCAATTCTTCCTGATGTTTGGGATAGTTAGCATGTAATTCATGAGTTTCTTCTGATAGATTTTTAGGAGGCCAATTTGCTCATATGAACTCAAATGACTCAAAGCATAAAGGTAGAGATCCTACATGTTTTGATTTTTCTTCTATTTCAGATTTGAATTCATCCTCAATCAACTCTTCTTGATTTATTTGATAGTTAACTTGAGCAGGGGTTTCCTAAATGACTGCTAAGAGATCTTTAGGATGCAAATTTCCTTTCAAAATCTAGAATGAATTAAAGCATAAGGGTAGAGATTCTAAAGGTTTTGATTCTTCTTCCATTTCATATTTGAATTTATCCTCAATCAACTCTTCTTGGCCACCAAGATGGTTGTCTTGAGTATGAAAAGCATGAATATCCTCTAATAGATCCCCAGGATGTCAATTTCCTAAGTATTCATCAATGTTGACAAGGTGTTGTATGAGGTCTTCAGATTGATCACAACAATTTTCAGCCAATGATAGAGATGGATAATGCCTTATATAGCGTTTATAAAATACTTTGTGGAAATCCTTCAAAGAAAACAAGATGCCAGGTTCTAGCCATTCATACCAATTTCTCGCCTTATCTTCTAATGTTGCCATAAACATTTTCATGAGGCAGTTCTCATGCCATTCAACCTTCAACCTCCATATGTGTATATGAAATTTTATGAGGTGTAACAAGGGTTCATCAACCTTTTCATCTCGAAAGATAGGTAGGTTTTTCATCCAATTTATTTCAGGCATCTTGTGTGGGAATCCAGGGATATGATCTCTGTTCATCGGAGCATATCTCCATTGTATCCTTGGATCCATCTTTGTTAATCAGAAAGTGTCACTATGTCTTTTCAACCAGTCTAAAGTTCTCTACCATTGGAGTCTTTTGGTCTAATGAGGGTTGTGGAGTCGCCAGGTGGAAGATTTGAACTTTTCTGTCCACCATCAGCATGATTGGGATTGCTCAATGCATTCCAGGAGATTTTATAAGGACTAGTGGAGTAATAGGCCTACTGGAGGCTAGTGGAGTTGCCAAGTGGATGTTTTTAGTTGTTTTGAGGGTATATGTGTATGGTCCACCACCAATACTGACAAAAAACCAATCTAAGGATGTTTTTGGGTTTTTCTGAGTTTCTTTATGTAGCCTTGAGGTTTGTAAGATTTTCCTATAATTGAATCATCATTTTGCTAAGATGGTGAAAGAGCTAGTTTCTATTCTTCGGACAACACTTAATTTTTCTAAGTTTGACTAAGACTTTAAGAGTTCCTAAGGGATACCTAGGATGTTTTGAATCAATGTCCCACCATGATTTCCATTATGTTAGTGTGGCGATGAGGTGGTTGAAAATCACTGGGTATTCTTTAATTGATGGATTCTGAAGTCCTAAGGTATACTTAGATTGTCACTAACTCAGAGTCCAACCATGATCGCCATTATGTTAGGGTCCCGTGATTTGGTAGATTGGCAAGCCAAGTGACAGGGTAACATCAAACAAACTTTGGAGCCCTAGGACCTAGCCTTCCTGGACTCAGAGAGGGCTCTCTCTATTATGCAAGGGATGCAGACTTGTTTTCTTCTTATGTATTTGATTTTAGGCTAGTTGTTAAGTATTTTTTTAGTTTGTTTTAGGTTTTTGAGGGAGGAACTGATCAAAGGATAGATAGATTAAACGATTGTCAGATCAACTGGGCTATGGGGTCGAAAAGGTCGAGAATGCCTCAAATGGTGGACAAGGTATATTGCAGGGATGATTTGGTCGAGATAAATGGATTCTCTTAGGTGAAGTGAAATGAGATGGACACTAAGTTTGTGAAAGACAAAGAAGTTTTAAGCACAAATATTTTTACAGAAAACATCCATGTGGTAGGGCTAACCATTAATCATTATAAATGAAACTCAAACTGATAGATGCATAAAATAAACATTCAGGCGATACATAGAAGTATAAAACCCTTTAACTTTGGGAAAATCACCTTCAAAATTTTGGGAAAACAAATAAGTCAAACAAAAAACTCAATCTATGAAGAGGGAACTCCTAAACAACATATTTTGAGCTATCAGGAACTTTGAACTAAGATTGCAGAGCATGGGCAAAGGGCAAGATCGAAACAAGACCTCTTTGGTTTAACTAGGACAATCAAATATTCAAAGAAAGGTTTCATTGATGGGGTTTTGGATAGCTATGAGTAAGCAGGGCATACCGTGAATCATACTAGATAGCATAAATAATAACCATTAATGAAATTGATAACAAGTTCTTAGGGTATCAAAGAGGAGTTAAGAATTCTTTGACATAACCAAGAAATAAGAAAAACATAGAAGTTGTAATGAATCAAGAAACTTGAGGTGCCTCCATGGGCATGTCTCAAATCTATTCTTTATTGACCTAAAGCAAGCAATAAGAATGAAAAAATGTATGATAAACTAGGGAAACATAACAGATAAGGAACACTATACCATTCACCAAGCCATGGAATCCTACAAACAATCCTCTTCCACCATCCAAGACAAACAAGAAATCATCCACTTCATGAGACAAAGTATTTCTTCAAAGCTTGTAATACCATATATTGCTCTATAACATCAAGTTCAGCCTCTGATTACAATGAATCCTCTTGGAATATATAGGCCAAAGAGGAGGAAACCCAACTAGGGCAACTAGAAGGCCATTGGCCAAAAACAAATATCTAAACTTGTCCTTGAGACTTTGCAAAGCCCAAGGCACAAAATATCCTCTAAAATATCTTAAAATGCTAAAAATGGAAATAAAATTGAATTTCCATGACTGAAAAGAGCTAAAAAAGGCTTAACACACATTTGGATGAGCATCTTCAAAAAACTGCCTTTTTTACCAAAATGCTACAGGAGCGTTGCAGCAGAAAATTTCCTGTCTTGCAGAGTACTTTTGAGGGACTTCCCGATGTCAAAATGCGGCCTGTGATGGCTCGTTGGAAATCCCTAGATGTCTACTTTCCGGAACTACTTGATTTTTTTATCAAACTGATCCCTAGAAGTCTATCAAAAAGTGGACTTAGTGAAAAAACCCAGGAGGGTCGCACTTGATGATATTTGAGGTAGAAAGGTAAAATTTGATTGTTTTTCGCCTCTTTGGGGGACCAAAACACCTTCTTTTGATCTAAAATTTTATGAGTAGGTGACCTCAAATTTAATACATCCAAAAAAATAACTTTCATGAGCTGAAGATGCTCCAAGAAAAAATGGCAGTGCCTTGAAAAATGTGCAATTAGGGCCAAAAAACACAAAAAACAAAATCATGTCAAAATTTGGTCAATTTTGGTGAGCAAGCCCCTTATGGGTTCTTAGAAGCATGCAAGGAAGCTGACGTGAAGATTTCAAGTCCAGATATGCCTTTCTCCACTTTTTCTACCGGGCGCCTCTTTCAGGCAACTTTGAGCCTTTCTTGAGCAAGTTTGAGCTTTCTTCGGGCAAATTGGTTCAACTTCTTGTAGTGCCCAGTCATCTTCCTTTGTAGATCCAAGTCTCTATTAGCTTTCTATAGTTTTTCCTCCAAATTCTTGTTGGCTCTTTCAAGCCATGATTCTTTATCATTTTCTATTTCTTGGGTGAGCAATTGAGTGAGAGGATAAGATCGAACAAGGGCTGCCTCTTCTTCCTTATTTTTCTCCAAAGCTTTCTTAAGGCCCATAGTCTTAGGCATTTTTCTTATTGGATGCTCTTCTTCTTCAGTATCATCAAATTTTCCCATAACCTCTTCAAGCTTTACTTGTGCTTTTTAGGCTTCCCTTTGGTATTTGAAAGCTCGGGCCTCATAAACTGCCATTTGAACACTCATTTGTTTTTTTTGCATTTGTATAACATGTATGAGGTCCTTTGACCTTTCTAGATCAGCTTACAAGTCATGAATATGGTCTTCTATGTTTTGCAAAAGAGCCTAAAGAATTCTAACTTCATCATCCCTAGCATCACTGTCTATCTGTATGATGTCAAACTCCCTTTCCTTTTCATGACTAGTCTCCTGCTATTCCTCTTTTTCTTTACCCTTGCCTTGGGTAGACTTCTTGGTCCTTTTCCTCTTTGGAAATTCGACAATACTCTTCTTAGGCAGTTTGCCTCTACTTCTTAGCGCTCCTGTGACATTGCTAGTCAATGCTGGAGTGATCTTCTTCTTTGCAGATCTAGTGTTTCTAGGCTTCACCAATTTTGGAGGAAGAGTCATGGCCCCTTGCCTAGGAGAGGCAGCTAGCACATGCTCTTGGCTGTGTTGAGGAGAAGAGAGAGGAGGTTTCATTACTTACACTTTCTCAACCTGGTCCTTTACCCTGCTGCCTACATCATCATCTACTCCAGCTTCACCTTTGTCACTGTTTTCTTCACTGTTTTGAGTTTGTTTAGGGCTGAAAACTTCATCATATGTTTCTACTGCTTGACCATCTTTACTGTCTGCCTGTAGACTGCCTTGTTTATCCTCATCTCTATCTTGAATTTGTTGAGGGCTACTACCATGGTCACTTTGCATGCTGTCACCTCCCTCACTGTTTTCTTTAGCCTCTGTGTGTGGATTGCCATCATGGTCACTTTGCCTTTCTCCACTGCTTTGAACCTCTTCACCTTGCTCTCTATCACCACTAGCTGGCTAACCTTCATCATTACTACTTTTCTTCTTGTCACTTTGCCCTTCCTCATCACTAGTTTGCTTAGACTTATCTCCTTCACTCTCAATCATGGGGGATTTTTTCTTTTTAGGAGTAGATTTACTAGAAGAAGGAGAATCATGGTGAGTGGATGGTGAGGAAAGCACATGAGATGGGCCATGAGATGAAGAGGCCATAGCAAAATCGGGATGGGAGATGAAGGATTCCCAAGAAACTCTCTTTTTCTCAAGTTGATGGAGGATGATGATATTGATAAGGGAATGATGAAACAAACAAGCTTGTTGTTGAGCAGAGGGCTTCTTTTGGATAGTTGAGGCCATATTTTTAATGCTTCTGCAAAGGAAAAAAGGGAGGTTCAAAATCTAGGTCCTGGTGAAGTGCATCAACAATCGGATATGATATGAATAGACTCTAGAGTATCTCCCTTCACATGTAACGAATCTCATGATGACCTTCATGAGAGGCGCGTAACTTTTCAATAGATGAGAAAAGGGGAAGATGGTCTTGCATTCATTTTGGTAAGCAGGCTTCAGAAAGGGCTTGTAGTGATCCAGGTTCAAATAGGCTTGCTTGAACCATTTCTCACCAAGATAGGGGATCTTGGTGCCTTTTGATACTGCTTTAGTACTGAGAATGAAATCAAGGCCTGCTATGTGAATTTTCCCTTCTTGCAGCCTTAATGCAAACAGATGTGTTAAAGGAGGGTGATTTTTTACCTCTTGAACTCTTTGGCAAAAATCAAGGCACCCTACTTCATGAAAATTGAAGAGAACCGAAGGGGATTCATTTATATCCTGAGTTGTAATAGGCTCAAAACTATTGTGATATCCACTCTGCTGTCCTTCTTTGGAGGCATTTTCGCTTTCTAATACCCTTCACTGACTTACCAAAACAAGACCTTGAACTGTACTGAAAAATAGACCCCTTCTTTGAGCACTGATTTTCTCTTTAGTTGGCAAACAAGTATTTGTTAAATGAAAAAAAAAATATTTCTCCATCACTGTGTCTTGATCAAAGAGGCCTTTAATAAGATCTATTTGTGGTTTTTGAAGACAAGTCCCCTTTTGTTTTTGACACAAAAACTCTTTCCCCTCAATCACTGCTTTTTGAAATCACTGTTTAAGAGGTGAGAAAACCCCTTATAAACTGATAAAAAATATTTCCCCCAATCACTATATTCCTTTGTCTCTAAGAAAAGAGTACACTCTTGAAAAAACACTATGTTTCCCCTTTGAAAAAAAAAACTGTCATTTCTTTCCTAGGCAAGCAGATAATTTGTTGGATGAAGTTTTCGCTTGTTTCTCTAAAGTAGTATCTCCACTTGTTACTGAGCAAAGGTCTTCAAAACAATCCCATTTTTCTCTCTATAAGACTATGTTTATCTCCCTTGACTATTCATAATAAGAAAACCCTCTTCAACTGAAAAATATACCTTTCTCCTTTAATCACTGTTTCTCTGTATTTTTAATGAACAAGGCAGTTTTAAGAGTAACTGTATTTTCTTAGGGCACTGGAAAACAAGTTTTTTGATCTTGAGTAGAGGACTGTTTCTCTCTTTAGCACTCAATTGTTCTTCTTTGTTTGACAAACAAGTCTTTGCAAACAAACAGACTTCTAACCCTTCTCAATATCACTGATCTCAGACCTTTTCTGTGCCTTTCAAAATCTAAAACTAGGTAAAAAAACATAAATACCTTCTTAAGAAGCTTCTTAGTAGCATTTGAAGATAGAATCCTTGTGCAAAATTTTGGCCTTAACACTTCTGAGGCTCTTGTTAGTTCCCAAATCCACCTTAGGCTGAAATAAGGCAGAAGAAGGACTACACCAAACCACGCTCAGCCTCGTAGCTAGCCCTATGAGGACAGGAGAGGGCTCTCTCTGGGTCAATCTCAATTAAAATATTCGAAGAGGCTTGAGATGACTAAAAAAACAACTTATCTTAGGCTAGATAAACAAATAGGAGGGTTTGATTTTGATTTTTAGGGGTTTTTGTTGGAAAAAGGGAAAAACAATTTTTGGGCTTGGGGATGAGGCCAAATTCTTGCAGAGTTCAAGTTGGGGCGAGGTAGGCAGCGGCTTTGATATCTGAGATCAAATGAATGGATTGAAAATACTGCTGAGGAGCTGAAGAGGGCAAGAGAGTGCAAGGATCCTCTTCAAACTGACGAAAAACATATAAAACTAAACAAAAGTCTAAGGCAGAGCACCAGCAAATCAATGAATTATATCTTGAATACTCATTTGTTTAATTCAGAAGTAAAGAGAAAGGAGATGGCATACACATAAAATTAATTAAACTTACAATAACATGAGAAGAAACATCATCAAAAATCAGTAGCCACAAGGATCCCAACAAGTGCTGCAAAACTCTGGTCTTTCCTTTGCCAAAAATCTGAAATGAATATACAATGGGGTGCCAAACTTTTCCCAAGAGTCCAACCCTGAAAATGTCTCAAAAAATAAAATATATAGACCATCCTAACCCCTTCCCATGCCTATAGGGGTCGATTTCATTCTTCTAGGAGCAGTTTGAACCAATTCTAAACAAGGAGTTGAAATCTAGGCAGCCAAACAACTTGCCTTTAAAAGGAAGGAAACTGATTCATTCATTTAATTTTCACTTTTTAGTGAATGAATCATCTAGAACAAGTAAATACATGCCAAAATTACATCATGGTTACCATATTACATCAAGCTAGATCAAAAATTACATCAAGAGGTGAAACTAGTCAAAACTGGCCGAATTTCTGAGCTGAAAGGCAAAAATTAGGTCAAAATTCTCTATGCGCCGCGCTCAAAAGATCTATGCGCCACACCACTTTGGACCTATTTTTGGAGCACTTCCCGAAGTCCAAATCGAGCTCATGATAGCTCGTTGGAAAGCCCTAGATGTATGCTATCAAACCCAAGTGGAATTTTTTAATTTGGAGCTCATTTTCCCCTCCAAAACTTCATTCTCCCAAGAATACTTCCTGCTAGTGCAAAAGGTGGCAGAAAGGTGATTTTCATGGTGTTTTTGGCAGTTAAGGTAGCCCATATTTTGATGAAATGCTTCGGCCATTCCTAAAAATGCATAATATATCATGAAAAACCCAAAAATGCAACTTTTTCCTCCAGAAGATGTCCCAAACGTAAGCGCGCGTCGGGAGGCGCGACGTGTCGGGCGGAAAAACCTGTTTTGCAACCAAAATTTTCAAAATGAAAAAATCTTCTCCAAATTTTCTGAAATTTGGAGTGAAGGTCTCCCGTCATGTCTCATGCTTAGCCAAGGAAGCTTCGGCCAAGATTCGGAGTGGATCCGGCCTCTTTCGACGTTTCAATGCCTTTCTCAACCTTGCCTTCAGGATCTTCATTTTTGCTCTGCAAACGTGTGTGCGGGCCCAATAGTGATTTTTCATATGTATGAGCATGTATTTTTCCCTATTGGCATTTTCCAAGAGCTTCTCCAGATGAATGTTGACATGCGTAAGGCAAGTCTCTCGCTCAAATGGTGTCATGTCACCTGGTCTCTTCCGGGCCAATTGTCGATCTTCACGGATTTTCCGCAACTCTATAAGTGTGTGCTAATCCTCCAGTTGTTTATTACGCTTCTCCAAGTAATATATCACCCACTGAGCTCTTTGAAATTTCTCGGTCAGCGTGTCAATCTCAGCCTTTTGTTCCTGGATGATCTCTTTCAGGTTCGAGCTAGGAGAGCTCGCATCAACATCGATCAAAACAAAATCAGTATCTTGGCCTCCCGAGGGGCCCTCATCGTGCATAGGCCTCTTGCCTCTGTCCTGAACCTATACCTGGGCTAATGTCGAAGGCGAGACCCCTTCCATGCCATGTGGAGATAGTACTCGCGCTGCTGATGAAGATAACGAGACCCCTTCCACCCCTGGTGGAGATAGTACTAGTCGTGCCGCTGCAAATAAGGCTCTGTGGCCTCTCTGATATGTCACACACACTGGAGCACTGATAGGCTCAGTCTCAGGAATCTCAAACTGAAGTGAAGGTTATGCCTCATCATGAACAATCTCGGGAGGAGGCTGGGCCGCTGCAAAGAAATCACGAGAAATGAACTCATCCCACGAGATGCCTTGTAATCCAAGCTGATGCACTACAATGATTTTGATGAGCGCATAATGATAGATACTGTTATGTTGCTACTCCGGAGTCTTCTTCTGTACAAGGACCGTCATCCGCTCTATGTTACGGTACATGAAATATGGAATTCTCATCATCCGCACTCTCGTGAAATGCATCAAAAGCCGGATGTGATACGCATACAAGCGTGAAAAGCGACCTTCACAACTGAAGTATCTAATGATCAGTTTCATCAATGGTGCATACTCTTCCTTCAGAAACCAGAATGGAAAAACCCTGCTCAACTGCCTCAAATATCTAGGTCTAATGTAAGGTTCATAATAAGCTCTATCCAGCTGATGTCTCTTATTCCACTCCTCACCAATGTTCGGTATCCCAGTCGCCTCAGAAATAGTCTCTGGTGTCAAAATGAAGTTCACTCCAGTAATATTTACACGACCATTATGCAAATGTAGGACAAATAGGCGAGCTAACTCATGATGATGCTGAGTTCGGGCAATCAGCTCACAATACTGGAAGCATGACTGACGCTGAAAACAATCCATTGCAAGCGGGCAAGCCTGCAATTGGGTCAAAGAAGTGGGCTCTTCCCTGACATGCCTGCCACTTTTATAAGATCTCCTTGGCACATTAAGTTCTGTTGTAGAATCACTATCCTGCTCATATCCCTGCGCATAAGGTGAATCTGTCTCTGACATGGTGCTAAAATGTGTTTGTCAACTGTATGCTTGGTTGGTTAGAAAATGAGCAATTGGTGTATTTGTTTTAATTCCAAATGTGTCACATATATATATCAAGGTGCTATAAGAAATACCACAGTGGGAAAAGGATTTTCAAATGAGTTCCAAGTGTGAAGACAACCACTGTTTGACTGTATGGGGATTTGGGGATTATAATTAATGGGAATGAGTGATAGTAATGAGGGTAGTTTTTAGGGATAGGAGTGCAATGACAATATATAAGTGAAATCAAGGACATAATCCAGCCCTTGAATGTTTGGTAATCAGGGTTATATCAATGCTATGAAGTGGTGGGAAACAATAGGGTTTGAGAATTTAAAACATGGGACAAAGGGTATAGGGATATGGGATAGTGGTATAACAATGGGACTATGCTATAATGTGACAAAACTAACAGTGATAACAATGATAGTAATTTTAGTGATAAGAGCACACATAACAATGGAATGAGAGTGTTTGGCAATTTCACGTTTTTGACACCCAATTTCAAATTACAATCACCTCTCTTCAAACCCTATGGAGAAAATTTCAATATAGGTATAGGGTTAAGTTTTTCACCATTTAAACACCAATGTCTTCGCTTCTAAACACATCACACATAAACAAAATCACTGCACAAGCCTTGTGGACTTACTTGGAGAAGAATCGAGCTGAAACAATTCGAATTTTTGTGGAGCGAATATGAATTTCGGCCTTAGGGCTCTATGCGCCGCGCGCAGACCCAATGCCCCGCGGCCTTTGGGTGCGCCGCGCCAGAAGGAAATAACACAACAAATTTCGGCTCTATGCGCCACGGCCCGTGGGTGTGTCGCGCCTCTGCCCAGTGCGTCACGCGCAACTTAACTCACAGTCAACCTTCCTCAAAACGCAGATTTTCTCTTTCAATCCAAAGCTCGACTTCTCTCTAAGATTTTTTGAATGAAACTCATTGAAAATGAATAAATAACCTTGAGAAATTTCTTGAAAGAGATGGCTTTGATTTTTACTTCTTCAAAACCCATTTTGTAATGTTCTTTTTATTTTGGCACTTTGTCATTTAATGAAACTTTGTCTTTTGTCTTTTCACTAATTTTCTGAATTTGGACTGATGAAATTGGTTGATTTCTTACAGGGATTTTGGCGTTGAACTTTGGCAAAGGAAAACCAGAGTCTGCTTTGAAGTCTTCATGGCGGAAAAATACATGATTATTACAAAAAACAAATTCAACAATTTCTTATTCAAAACAGAGTTTTGAACAAGAAATGTCCTCAAACATTTTTGATAATAAATTTTTGAACTGAGAACTTATTGGAAATCATCCTCATGGCCTGCGGGCATTATATGACATTTCAGAAGACCGAACCCTAGACTCAGAAACTAAAATGACTCTTTTTGACCAAAATAGCATTTATGACTGCAAATGACTTAAAATGAACTTTGATGATTTTGGAGAAATTTTGACTAACCCAGCAGGTACAAGCATGAGGGAAGCAAGAAAACCAAACCCTTCTGTCAATCAATGGAATGCCCCTAATGGAATGCATATGAATCAGTGGAATGAGACACCTAAACAATGAAATTCAATAAGAGGAATGATCTCTGACGGAGGGCTGTAAATACTGACTCTAACATTGGCTCCAATGGGGATGGTAGCTCCTTGGAGGTGCCAATAACGACAGATCTTTGGGAGAGCAGACCAGTGCCTTCATCCATTGGGCTATGGAATCCATTATTTTGAAAAAACAACTCAAGACTGTTGACTAAATTTATTTGACTGAAACTGTAACTTAAACTGACTCAACTTTTAAAACAGAAATGACTGAAACAAACCCACTAAACAAACTCAAATGAAAACTGAAATCCTTCTTCAGAATTATAGCCTTCACTTCGGGCCCCAGACTGAAGAAAAGACTACAGTGCACACTTACAATGAAATTTGAAACACATGATATGTACAATGACAATGATCAGCAGAAAACAACTTAAAAATGGTAGCGTTTGAGCAGCCGACCATTGATCGGCCCTCCTGGACAGTCTTCACCATTCACCTCCTTCAACAGAAAGGCGTTCTGACCTCGATATGTTGCAATCTTGAATGGACCTTTCCAGAGGTTTTCAAACTTACCGTTTTTACCTTTGTCCTCGTTCCTAGCATCCCACTTCAGTACCACCTCTTCCAACTGGAATTTATCTGCCTTCGCTTTCCTGTCATAGATCTTTTTTATTCTTTCCTGCAACTTAAATGTATTCTGGAAGACTTCTTCTCTCGTTTGCTGCAAATGAATCATCTGATTTATCCTTCTCTGCATATGGCTTTCTTCACTATCAGCTTCTTGAAGAAGCTTGACCACCGGAACAACAAGTGAAGTAGGAAAGACTGTATCTACTCCATAAACCAACTCGAAAGGAGACATACCAATTGACTTCTTTTGACTTACCCGATCAGCCCATAGCGCATTCACCAGCTTCTTATGCCAACTCTTCTTATTGATGTCCAGCAACGTTTTAATGATATTGACTAGAGACTTATTGGAAGATTCCGCCAAACCATTACCTTGCGGATGGTAGGCGGTTGAATGCCCCAAAATGATGTTATACTTTGCACAAAACTCAATCATCTTTCTTGATTTAAAAGCCGCTGCATTATATGTGATCAATTTACTCGGGCAACCAAAACGAGACAAAATGTTGTTCTCAAGGAAAGAAATAATTACCGAATCGGTGGCTTGTCTTGTAGGAACTGCTTCGATCCATTTCGTAAAGTAATCAGTGGCTGTTAGAATCCATCTATGCTGTCCTGAGGAAGGAGGATGAATTGCCCCGATGAAATCCAAACCCCACTGCTGGAAAGGGGCGCTTACCTCAACAGGTTTGAGTGGCAATGGCTGTAATTTCTGTCTTCCTTCAAAAATTTGGCACTCATGGGAGCCTTTGACTGTCTTATAAACATCAGCAAACAATGTCGGCCAATAGTACCCAGCTCTCAAAATCTTATTGGCAGTTGTCTTCCAAAAATGATGACCGCCGCAGTCACCTTTGTGGAAATCTTCCATTACCTTCTTCGCTTCTTCCTCCACCAAAAAATTCAATAACACACCACCTGGATCCTTCCAATAAAGTGCAGAATTCAAAACACAAAATTTTGCAGCCTTCAGTTTCAAGGTCCTACCTTTGTTTCTAGTCATGCCGGGCGGTGATGACAAATTTTGAAGAACATAGATGATATCTGAATACCATGGGGAATCAATAAACATTTCCGATACCTGAAGTGGTGAATTATCCTCATCTTCATCAGACATAGCAGCAATCAGATTTATGTCTAATGCGTGCAAATTGGATTCAGCCATAAGCTTCGCCAGCCCCTGTCCCTTGATCAGTTTCGTGGGCTTTATTTCCACATCATATTCCAGCAAAGCTGCGATCCACTTACCACGTCTTCCTTCCGGATCAGTCTGTACTAAAACATCTTTCACGGCAGCGTTAGGAACATAAGCTAAAATATGGGAATGCAAAATGTATACCCGGAAATCCTTCAATGCCTTTACCAGTGCCAGAGCTTGTTTCTCAATGATGTTATATTTTAGGGCTATGTCTCTAATAGTTCGACTGAAAAATGCTATGTGCTTCTCATGTCCATCTTATTTCTGCATTAACATAGCTGCCATGGTGTGCTCTGAAGAAAAGGAAAACAAAATGAAATCTTGTGTGTAATCCGGGCTGATTAACACCGGAGCTGAAGATAGAGCCAACTTCACCAAATTAAAGGACTTTACCGCATCTTCCGTCCACTTCACTTGGATGTCCTTTTTCAGCATATTTGTTATTTCTCTCAAATGCTCAGCAAGGTTAGGGACAAAACGATGCAAAAATTTCATCTTACCATTAAAAGACCGAATCTCTTTCTTGTTCCTGGGAGGGTCAATTTTCTGGATTGCTTCAACACGTGCTGGATCAATACGAATGCCATCTTTGGAAATAATGTGACCAAGTAATTTACCTTCATCCATGGCGAACAAGCTCTTTTTAGGATTAAGCGAGACACAATATTTTCTGCACTTCTGAAAAACAACTTTCAAGTGATACATATGCTCTTCATCTGAATTTGAGAAGACATTCAAATCATCAAGGTATATAACAAGGAAAACATCTTTTTCATTCACAAAAGCCATGTCCATCGCCCGCTGGAAAGTTGCACCAACATTCTTCAAACCAAATGGCATCTTGGCATAGTGAAATGTCCCCCACGGAGTGGTGAAGGCTGTTTTGTCACGGTCATCCTCATGGACCAAGATTTGGTTATATCCAGAATAACCGTCGAGTAGTGACATCCGAGATGCACCCACTACTCGCTGTAATATATGATCCATCTTAGGCAATGGATAATTGTCCTTCAATGACACCTTGTTCAAATTTCTGAAATCAATACACAATCTAATCTCACCTGTCTTTTTCTGCACTCGCACTAAATTTGAAATCCAATCAGAAAATCTGATAGGAACAATGATTCCTGCTTTGTACAACCTGTTTACCTCCTTCTCAATCGATGACAGCAACTTCGGATTGATTCTTCTTAGCTTTTGTCTGAAAGGCTTCTGATTGGGCTTAATGGGGATAGTATGCTGAATAATATTGGTGTCATACGTCTTTAAATCTGATTAATCCCAAGCGAAAGCATCAGCAAATGAAGACAACAAACTCACATATTCAGCTCTTACCTCCGGTGACAATGATTTGGATAACTTTACCATTTTGGGGTTTTCAGCTGTCCCAATATTTACATCCTCTACTCCTTTTTTAGTCGGTCATAAAGTTGGTTTCTTGGCCACATCATCCTGATCGAAGAGTTCTTGTAAAGGTATCAAACCTTTAGGAATAATGTTATCTTTCAGCTGCAACACCTCCATTTGATTTACTTGAACATCATCACCATTGTCAAATTCTACATCGATTGAGGTATCTTTGAACTTACCTTTACTTTGCAGAAAATCATTAATCTCATCATCATCTTGGAAAACTTGCCAACATCTTTGATTATCCGGGACGGTAGGACGGTGCTTCACATGGATCTCGAATTTATTACTTGAATTCATTGGGATCTTCAAGTTACTTGCTGCCTTAGCAAGCGCATCTGCAATTCCATTTTGAATGTGAGGAATACAAGTCAGGGTATAATCTGAAAACTGCTTCAAAATATCAAGGAAAACATTCTGGTAAGCCCGCATCCGTGGATGTTTCGTTTGATATTCTCCCTTTACCTACTTAATCACCAATTCGGAGTCACCATAGACCACAATTCTCTTAGCTTTCATCTTTCTAAGAATCTTTAGGCCAGCAATCAGAGCTTCATACTCAGCCTCATTGTTCAAACAATCAAATGCCAACTTGTAAGAACATACCCGTACATTGCTCGGTACCTTGTCAGGAGCGGAAAAAGGACTGCGTACCCAAATACCAATCCCAGCACCATCATTGCCCACGGCACCATCGAAATCCATGGTCCATAGACCCTCTTCATCATCCTCTAAGTGCTGAAATTGCGCTAGCTCTGTTTTTTCTGCTTGCTGTCCACTATCTTTAGCTGATTGCTCAACTGTGCTTTCCGGTAGTTGCCTTTCTTTCTGCAAAACTTCTCTGAAATTCTCGGTAATCTCTGGAATATCTTCTGCTTGAACCAACTGACTATCTACATCATTAAAACTATCGGCAAACAAAACAAAAGACTCTAGATCTGTATGTACATAATTAAGTGGATGATTAACCGGTTTCTCCTTAGTGGTAATCATATACTTCATTTTTTGTTCCCGATACAACTTTCTCATTTGGCCAAACACGGGAATCGTCGCATAGGAGAAATCTAATTGTAGTGTCCCTTTCAATTTTTCTCCCCAAGATCTGGAAAGCAACATACCAAATCTCGGAGGGATGTCTGCTACAACAACGTCCATCAAAAAATTCTTTGTAGGAATCTGATCCAAACTTACAACCAAGTCTTTAATGAGCCTAATACATCTCACTCTGCTAGAATCAAATGAATAAATATCGTGGTACTTCCGAGTAATGTCTAAACCCAACTTCTACATGATTGCTTTCGGCATAAGATTATGGGAAGCACCGGAATCGAACATGGCATTATGCAACACAAACTCATGCAATCGAAGATTGATATAAAAAGGAGGCACTTCGTTGTCCGGAGACTCACCATCTAAAGCTGGTCCAAATATCAGTTCCGGTTGATCATCTTCAATATTCACCATATCGGACATGGGATCGAAATTCAAAATTCTAGAAACTTGACCTTTATAACTGCTGTTCCTCATTAATTCAATCAAGGGGATGGATACCTTCAATTTTGAAATTTCATTCTCCAAACTAAAAGCTGAAGTCTTTTCGATCTCTTTGGCTGGAACCTCTTTCTTTTCAACCTTCTCTCTCGATGTAATCGGCTGATTTGGTTTTTCTGCTGATGATGACTTAGTGGCAGCGGGATCAACTACCTCTTTTGCTTTCTTTTGTGCAACAGGTGAATCATTTTTAGGCGCTCAAACTTCCTTCCTCTTCTGAATTGGATTGACTGGTACATCTATATTTCTAAGAGAATATTGCTTCTGCTGAGCTGACAATGCATTCATATATCCTCTCTGATACTCATCTGACTCCTCCTCAAGGGCTGCATCATTAGCTAGGATAAAATCCTCATCTCTTTGTACCGCTGAACTTTCTGCATACTCATCATCTTTGGTGATATAAATGGGCAAATCATCAGGAGTAAAGAAATGATTTTCCTCCCCCACTACATGATTTTCATCATCTGAATCCTGACCAACAAAATTCTGCTGAAGAGGTGTCTTTACTTGCTGCTGGACTGTTGATTCTTGTGCTCGCTGTTCTCATTGCTTGATCCTGAATTGGGGCTGCTGCTGACCATGAAAGTTAGGATTCCAAACGTGTGGTTCGGGCTTATCAAGAGTGAGCCTTTCGAACATCTTTCCCATTTCGCGAAGTATCTGATCTGTAGATGTAGAAGCTTCTACCTTTATCACAATTTTCTTCTCGGCTTTCAGTCTAGCTATCTTATCATTCAAGTTTGCCTCAACACTCACGGCAATATTCTGCATGTCCTCTAAAGTAGGCGGATATCTATCTCGTAATGAATGGGCCATCTCCGGATCAAAACCATCTGGGAATTTTAACAAAGCTGACTTCTTAGAAGGCCTCAAGTCATCAGGAATTGCATTATAAACCGCATTAAATATGATAATATAGTCTTGGATGGACTCACCAGGATTGCGCTTGATCTTGGTATACTCAGAAGTGATTTGAAGTGGATCTCTCTTCATCTCCCGTTGATCTAGAAACTGTCTCTGAAGATCTTCCAATGTATTAATACTTCCGGGCTGTAATGCTCTGAACCATTTACGTACCTCACCTCTGAAAGTTTGCACAAACAATATCATGGAGACATTCTCTTCATCAATTTCATGCAGGTCCAAAAAGTCTGTCATTCTATCAATATGCTGCTGAGCGGGCACACTTTGAGGAGTACCATCAAACAAAGGAATTTTACTCTGATAATCAGTGGGCATAGGATCCAAGTTTGCTGGCAAGACAAGAAGTGCGAATCTAGCAGCCATGGCTCTTGGTGGATTTATGATCTGTCTTGGAGAAACGGGTGGAGTGGGAGCAGTAGGTGTATGAGGTGTATGTGGTGGAGATGGAGGAGGAACTACTGCTGATTGCTGATCAGATATCGATGGTTGCACTGGAATGGTAGGAATAAAAGAAGGCTCAACGTGAACTTGTGAATCAGATGTAACTACTGATGGACCAAGAGTTTCAGAAGCAAATTCAATAAACTCAGGAATATTCATTGCCACAATAGGGTTCTGAAGGTTCAGAATGTAAATATCAATGGATCTATTGGCTTGTTCAATCTCAAGATACTTGATAAACTCTGGATTTATGAAGGTAGAACTAGTAGCACTTTCAGATTTAGTTTCAAACAACGACAACTCGAACCGATCATCAAACTCAATATCTTCGATGTATTCAAACACGGTAGGGTATGAATGAGATTTAAACAGAGGAAACACAGGAGCTTCTCGACGGAAAATTCTTGGAATCAGATTGGGATTCTCATACACTGGAGGCGGATTTGGATCAGGATTCGATCTAGTATGTCTTCTGGAAGCCAGTGTGTTGATCTATTCAAAAATCAAAGGACAAAACGATCTATTCAGCCTGTCAAATTCCAAACTCAATCATCCAAAAGTCCAGAACGATGTAATATACTGGGGTAACTCACAAGGAAAATGTCACGTTCACAAGCTAAACCGAAGATCGACTGAAGCAGCGTTTATCTACTTCCGCTAATGCAAGGCAAAAGCGTTTCGAAAGCTACCTAGCGTGACTT
This sequence comes from Pinus albicaulis, assembly GCA_034641835.2. Classification (NCBI taxonomy): domain Eukaryota; kingdom Viridiplantae; phylum Streptophyta; class Pinopsida; order Pinales; family Pinaceae; genus Pinus; species Pinus albicaulis. The sequence goes on along the minus strand of CM076576.1, from coordinate 752,975,107 downwards.
CAGACTCCGTCTATAACATATGAAGAAAATAACATCAACAAGCAAACTATTTTCTTCCCCAGTATGGTCGCCACTATGTTAGTTCCCAAATCCACCTTAGGCTGAAATAAGGTAGAAGAAGGACTACACCAAACCACGCTCAACCTCGTAGCTAGCCCTATGAGGACAGGAGAGGGCTCTCTCCGGGTCAATCTCAATTAAAATATTTGAAGAGGCTTGAGATGACTAAAACAACAACTGATCTTAGGCTAGATAAACAAATAGGAGGGTTTGATTTTGATTTTTAGGGGTTTTTGTTGGAAAAAGGGAAAAACAATTTTTGGGCTTGGGGATGAGGCCAAATTCTTGGAGAGTTCAAGTTGGGGCGAGGTAGGCAACGGATTTGATGTCTGAGATCAAATGAATGGATTGAAAATACTGCTGAGGAGCTGAAGAGGGAAAGAGAGTGCAAGGATCCTCTTCAAACTGACGAAAAACATATAAAACTAAACAAAAGTCTAAGGCAGAGCACCAGCAAATCAATGAATTCTACCTTGAATACTCATTTTTTTAATTCAGAAGTAAAGAGAAAGGAGATGGAATACACATAAAATTAATGAGACTTACAATAACATGAGAAGAAACATCATCAAAACTCAAAAGCCACAAGGATCCCAGCAAGTGCTGCAAAACTCTAGTCTTTCCTTTGCCAAATATCTGAAATGAATATACAATGGGGTGCCAAACTTTTCCCAAGAGTCCAACCCTAAAAATTTCTTAGAAAATACAATATATAGACCATCCTAACCCCTTACCATGCCTCTAGGGGTCGAGTTCATCCTTCTAGGAGCAGTTCGAACCAATTCTAAACAAGGAGCTGAAATCTAGGCAGCCAAACAACTTGCCTCTAAAAGGAAGGAAACTGATTCATTCATTTAATTTTCACTTTTTAGTGAATGAATCATCTAGAACAAGTAAATACATGCCAAAATTACATCATGGTTACCATATTACATCAAGCTAGATCAAAAATTACATCAAGAGGTGAAACTAGTCAAAACTAGCCGAATTTCTGAGCTGAAAGGCAAAAATTGGGTCAAAATTCTCTATTCGCTGCGCTCAAAAGCTCTATGCACCGTGTTACTTTGGATCTGTTTTTGGAGCACTTTCCAAAGTCCAAATCGAGCTCATGATAGCTCGTTGGAAATCCCTGGATGTCTGCTATCCAACCCAAGTAGAATTTTTTAATTTGGAGCTCATTTGCCCCTCCAAAACTTCATTCTCGCAAGACTACTTCCTGCTGGTGCAAAAGGTGGCAGAAAGGTGATTTTCATGGTGTTTTTGGCCCTTAAGGAAGCCCAGATTTTGATGAAATGCTTCGGCCATTCCTAAGAATGCATAATATATCATGAAAAACCCAAAAATGCAAAGTTTTCCTCCAGAAGATGTCCCAAACGTAAGCGCGCGTCGGGAGGCATGACGCGTCAGACGGAAAAACCTGTTTTGCAACCAAAATTTTCAAAATGACAAAATATTCTCCAAATTTGCTGAAATTTGAAGTGAAGGTCTCCCGTCATGTCTCATGCTCAGCCAAGGAAGCTTCGGCCAAGATTCGGAGTGGATCCGGCCTCTTTCGACGTTTCAGTGCCTTTCTCAACCTTGCCTTCATGATCTTCATTTTTGCTCTACAAACGTGTGTGCGGGCCCAATAGTGATTTTTCATATGTTTGAGCATGTCTTTGTCCCTGTTGGCCTTTTCCAAGAGCTTCTCCAGATGAATTTTGACATGCGTAAGGCAAGTCTCTCGCTCAAATGGTGTCATGTCACCTGGTCTCTTCCGGGCCAATTGTCGATCTTCACGGATTTGCCGCAACTCTATAAGAGTGTGCTGATCCTCCAGTTGTTTATTACGCTGCTCCAAGTAATCTATCACCCACTGAGATCTCTGCAATTTCTCATTCAGCGTGTCAATCTCAGCCTTTTGTTCCTGGATGATCTCTTTCAGTTTCGAGCTAGGAGAGCTTGCATCAACATCGATCAAAACAAAATCAGTATCTTGGCCTCCCGAGGGGCCCTCATCGTGCATAGGCCTCTTGCCTCTATCCTGAACCTGTACCTGTGTTGATGTCGAAGGCGAGACCCCCTCCATTCCATGTGGAGATATTACTCACGCTGCTGATGAAGATAACGAGACCCCTTCCACCTCTGGTGGAGATAGTACTCGTCGTGCTGCTGCAAATAAGGCTCTGTGGCCTCTCTGATATGTCACACACACTGGAGCACTGATAGGCTCAGTCTCAGGAATCTCAAACTGATGTGAAGGTTCTGCCTCATCATGAACAATCTCGGGAGGAGGCTGGGCAGCTGCAAAGAAATCACGAGAAATGAACTCATCCCACGAGATGCCCTGTAATCCAAGCTGATGCACTACAATGATTTTGATGAGCGCATAATGATAGATATTGTTATGCTGCTGCTCCAGAGTCTTCTTCTGTACAAGGACCATCATCCGCTCTATGTTACGGTACACGAAATATGGAATGCTCATCATCCGCACTCTCGTGAAATGCATCAAAAGCCGGATGTGATACACATACAAGCGTGAAAAGGGACCTTCACAACTGAAGTATCTAATGATCAATTTCATCAATGGTGCATACTCTTCCTTCAGAAACCGAAATGGAAAAACCCTGCTGAACTGCCTCAAATATCCAAGTCTGATGTAAGGTTCATAATAAGCTCTATCCAGCTACTGTCTCTTATTCCACTCCTCACCAATTTTCGGTATCCCAGTCACCTCAGAAATAGTCTCTGGTGTCAAAATGAAGTTCACTCCAACAAGATTTACACGACCATTATGAAAATGTAGGACAAATAGGCGAGCTAACTCATGATGATGCTGAGTTCGGGCAATCAGCGCACAATACTGGAAGCATGACTGACGCTGAAAACAATCCATTGCAAGCGGGCAAGCCTGAAATTGGGTCAAAGAAGTGGGCTCTTCCCTGACATTCCTGCCACTTTTATGAGATCTCCTTGGCACATTAAGTTCTGCTGTAGAATCACTGTCCTGCTCATATCCCTACTCATAAGGTGAATCTGTCTCTGACATGGTGCTGAAATGTGTTTTTCAACTGTATGCTTGGTTGGTTAGAAAATGAGAAATTGGTGTATTTGTTTTAATGCCAAATGTGTCACATATATATCAAGGTGCTATAATAAATACCACAGTGGGAAAAGGACTGTCAAATGAGTTCCAAGTGTGAAGACAACCACTGTTTGACTGTATGGGGATTTGGAGATTATAAGTAATGGGAATGAGTGATAGTAATGAGGGTAGTTTTTAGGGATAGGAGTGCAATGACAATATATAAGTGAAATCAAGGACATAAGCCAGCCCTTGAATGTTTGGTAATCAGGGTTTTATCAATGCTATGAAGTGGTGGGAAACAATAGGGTTTGAGAATTTAAAACATGGGACAAAGGGTATAGGGATATGGGATAGTAGTATAACAATGGGACTGTGCTATAATGTGACAAAACTAACAGTGATAACAATGATAGTAATTTTAGTGATAATAGCACACATAACAATGGAATGAGAGTGTTTGGCAATTTCAAGTTTTTGACACCCAATTTCAAATTACAATCACCTCTCTTCAAACCCTATGGAGAAAATTTCAATATAGGTATAGGGTTAAGTTTTTCACCATTTAAAAACCAATTTCTTCGCTTCTAAACACATCACACATAAAAAAAATCACTGCACAAGCCTTGTGGACTTACTTGGAGAAGAATCGAGCTGAAACAATTCGAATTTTTGTGGAGCGAATATGAATTTCGGCCTTAGGGCTCTATGCGCCGTGCACAGAGCCAATGCGCCGAGGCCTTTGGGTGTGCCGCGCTAGAATTAAATAACACAAAAAATTTCAGCTCTATGCGTCGCGGCCTGTGGGTGCGTCGCGCCTCTGCCCAGTGCGCCGCACGCAACTTAACTCACAGTCAACCTTCCTCAAAATGCAGATTTGCTCTTTCACTCCAAAACTCGACTTCTCTCTGAGATTTTTTGAATGAAACTCATTGAAAATGAATAAATAACCTTGAGAAATATCTTGAAAGAGATGGCTTTGATTTTTACTTCTTCAAAACCCATTTTGTAATGTTCTTTTTATTTTGGCACTTTGTCATTTAATGAAACTCTGTCTTTTGTCTTTTCACTGATTTTCTGAATTTGGACTGATGAAATTGGTTGATTTATTACAGGGATTTTGGGGTTGAACTTTGGCAAAGGAAAACTAGAGTCTGCTTTGAAGTCTTCATGGCGGAAAAATACATGATTATTACAAAAAACAAATTCGACAATTTCTTATTCAAAACAGAGTTTTGAACAAGAAATGTCCTCAAACATTTTTGATAATAAATTTTTGAACTGAGAACTTATTGGAAATCATCCTCATGGCCTGCGGGCATTATATGACATTTCAGAAGACCAAACCCTAGACTCGGAAACTAAAATGACTCTTTTTGACCAAAATAGCATTTATGACTGCAAATGACTTAAAATGAACTTTGATGATTTTGGAGAAATTTTGACTAACCCAGCAAGTACAAGCATGAGGGAAGAAAGAAAACCAAACCCTTCCGTCAGTCAATGGCATGCCCCTAACAGAATGCAGATGAATGAGCAGAATGAGACACCTAAACAATGAAATGCAATAAAAGGAATGATCTCTGACGGAGGGCTGTAAAGACTGACTCTAATAGCTCCTTTGAAAATCTGTGTTGACAGTGGCCTAGGCACCCAGGCTGTGGGCCGTTAAGTGGTGGCCCGGGAGGTGTTGAAAATGGGCATACAGAGGCAGATAAAGAAGAGTTCAAGGGCAGAAAATGGAAGCTGATAATGGTGAGGGCACAAGGCAGTTGGGAGGAGTTGTATTAAAAGCCCGAGCGCTTGGATAATGGCAAAAGAAGCATGGGCGCAGCGTTCAAGAGTGGCTCGGGCGGTGGGCCGTTCAGAGGTGGCCCGGGCCATTCAGAGATGGGCTATACAAAGGTGAAATAAGACAATTTCAAGGGCTAAATATGAAGGATGGTGAGGGTAAGAGTATAATGCAGGTGGGAGTAGTTTGATACATAGCCCGGGTGCTTGTTTGAAGCTAGAAATGGTAAACACGCTGTGTTCAGATGAGCACCGGGAACCGGGCACAGGCGTGCCACGCAACCACACAGGCACACCGCGTTGTGTGCAAAGTTATATTGTAGGTACCTACAGGCGTGTCGCGCATCCAATCGAGCCCTAAATGACTTAAAAACGCTCAAAGCCTGTTTCTCTCCTCCGTGGCTTGGTTTGAAAGATGATAAATGATATGTTTCTCATGCCTCTTATACTTTTGGAGGTTTTTAAACCATATTTCCCTCCTTTGCTAATTTAAGAAAACAAAACAAACTTCCCCTTTGTCTTTGTAGATATTTGAAAATTACTTGGTGCATTTGTTTTCGGGATTTGAAGAAGCCTTCTTTTTTTGCTTGCTTGAAAGAAACTTTTGAAAAATGACTGATGTCTTCAATCTCTGATGTCACTGCAAATTTCCTCTCAAACCTATATTCAACCCTGATGATCTTTTAATCTTCCGCTTGTCATGAAGGAAATATAAAATTGTTCCTTGCCTCTTTTTGTTTACAAAGGAGTTTATCATAAAAGCACTACTGCAGCCTCTCAATCACCACAATGCATCCTCTGTTTTTATGAAGTGAAGGAGATCCTAAACCATGTGTTTGTCTCTATTTGTTTGCAAAGAGGTCACTATATAAAATCTGCTGCAGCCATCTTAAAACTACTATGCCAATCCACTTTTTGTGAAGTAAGGAGGTCCTTTGAGTTTGGTATTCTAATTGTTCATAAATGAGGTCTTTAAACATGATTTGACCTTCTGCTGGTTTACACAAAGGAGGCCTCTAAACAAAAACTTATCTTTATAAGACATTTTTCCACATAGTCCTTTTGAAGGTGGCCTTTTAAACTCGAAACTTGAATTTATCCTCTGATTGAGAATATCTAAAAAAAAACAAATTTATTGTATCCACCAAGACTTGGTCTCCTATCATTTGATGGAAGCACCCTTTGACTGAATATGAGTTATGGCTTCATCACCTTTTTTAACCCTTTGAATGAGCTGATTCATAGTGCAAATCTTTTGGAGATTTGACCCTTTGCTTTTTGTGAAGGAGGCCCTCAAACAGTGAAAGTGAGTCACCTATCTTAACAATGTGCCCTCTGTTTTTTAAATGAGCTTGGAAAAGTTATTCTTGGCGCATGCCCTTCATTCATCATTTGGAGAGATTAGTTATGATAAACTATAATGGATCTGTAAAATAAAAAAGCCCTTTTCACATACACCTTCTGTGTGAATGCTTCTTTATACTAGTTTGCAGAAGTGACTAGAAACAGAGTTTGGTCTACCAATTTTACCATTCAGATGAGGTTGTTTTAATCAAAATTATAACCTCTGATTTATCCTTTGAAGGAGGTTTTCATAAACATAAGATCAGAGGCCTTTAACACCAGCATGTCAACCTTTTTCTTGTGATATGAAAAAGGTCATTCAATATATGAACTCTCATTTTTTTCACCACTATTTCTCAACTGGTCTTACCAACAGATACTTTATTAAACACAACATTTTAAACCCTGCTATGCATTCTCTATTCATCTTTGGAGGAGGTGGCGCAAAACAACTCCTAAAGCTACTTAAAAACATGCTGACCCTCTGCTTATTAGTGAAGGAGGTCACAACAATGTGTCTTTTACCATCTGCTTTTATATGAAGGAGGTTCCATCATTTGTTTCTAACCCTCTACTCTTTGAAGGAGGTTTCTATCACTATGTTTCTAACCCTCTACTTATTATTTGAAGGAGGTCATATTAAACACAAAATCTTCATCTATTTCAACACTGTACATTTCTTTGTATGTTTGTTTGAAGAATGCCAATAGGAAACAAAGTGGAATTTTACATTTATCATTGATAAAATCACTTGAAACTAATGTCCTCTTGCTTTATGAGACCTTGTCTGAGATGTATATATCCTTTCGTAAAATATCACTGTGAACACAAGACCAGAAGAAATGTGATTTGTATGTGGAGAGTGTTTGCTGCTAGACATCATTGAGTTATCTTTTCCCTTGACTGTGTTTTCATAGGTATATTGAAATTGCCTTTGACTAATTTTTCACATTCCAGGTTCAAAGTAACATAAGAAGTAGTTGTCTTCTTATGCCCTACATGATGATTCCCTTTGGAAATATTAGGCAACACTGCTTTTGGAGGATATTATGGAGCACTACTGATCAACATCACTCAGTCTTTTGTACTCATGTGACTTGGAGAATGATCTCTGTTCTTCAGGCAGATTTTGGATTTAAAACCATATATATTAGTTGCTCTTTACTCACTGCACTTCATTTGCGTTATTGGTGGAAAATCCCTTCAAAATGAGAGACCTGTTTGAACTTGTCTCTTTTCTCTCATTTTCATACTGATCAACATTCAATTACACCCCTACAGAGATGTAAAAACATATGCTTTTGAACCTTGGAGAGCTCCTTTGGTGTTTCATGGAGATTTTTCCTGATCTAAGCATATCTCTCTAGATAGTGAACATCCTCATCTTTTCCTGATTTGGATCTTTGCTGAACTTCTTCTCAAATGAGACAAAGTGACCTCTTAGTGGTGCGCGACCTATGGATAGATCAAGGCTTGTTTTGCTAAATAGGGAAAGATTCATGGCTGGCTAGTACTAGACACAGGATTTTTGGCTTAGGATATTTTAGCCAAGGAAAAACTCCCTAAACACCACTATCTAACTTAGAGACAATAGTCACAGATTCTGAGTGTTTTCTTAGGCATGATCAGATTGTCATATGACAAGATGATTAGGGATAGAGGAGCAGACACTTTGTCAACTTTCGGACAGTGAATGGCATGAGAGACAAGGGAAAATGATATCAGAGAAGCAGAGTTATGACAAATAAAGATAGGGAGACTTTGCTGAAGCGAGATATAACTTGAAAACTGAAGATTTTTCTCATTATAGGTTGACAGGGAGGGGTAGGAGGACAAAAATTTGTTTGGGGTGCTTTCTAGATGACAAATTGACAGATTGAGATTAGCTTCTAGAAAACTTAGCTAAGGAATCTAGTCATCAACAACATGTAAAAAATATTGATGACTAACAGAATATACAATAGAAGATAGAGGGGTTTTGAGCACCAATCTTTCCCTAGGAAAATATTTTTGTTGTGGTTTGATTTTTTTCCTTCTGTACTTGTTGTGATTGGCAATCGTGTTTATTTTCTGAAATTAATTTGTAGAAGGATTCAATATCTTGCTTTATCATATCACATGATCAGATTAAATCCATTGGTATACATATCCTGGTTGGTATATGGTTTCTCGGGGGGAGATATTCAATCAACATTCTTAGCTGCGTACTCGGTCCCCTGCGAGTGAGGGTACGAACCTCCTTGCTGATGGTGGTATGATGACACCCTATTGGTCATATTCTAGAGAGGTTCATGATGAATATGATGGTAGCCTGTTTGTGTGATGTTCTAGTTAGGATCATACGAGTAACCTGGGTATAGGATACTGCTCCCTAGGTGACCTTGGGTCAATGACCCGATCAAGCCGTCTGTAGTATTAGACGCGTTTGGCGATTCTTTGTAAGTTTGTAGGCGTGGGGCTTTAGGCAGGATGTTGTAAATGTATCTTAACTGGGTGTATATAAGTTGGAGTTGTTGGGAATTATTAATGGCATCCTCCTCGGAGGTAGGTCCTTGGTGTTATTGCCTAAATCTACCTCAGGCTGAAGGAAGGCAAAGTTCAGGGTAACATCCAACCACGCTCAGTCTGGTAGCTAGCCCTACCAGAACAGGAGAGGGCTCTCTCCGGGTCAATCTCAGCAAAAATAATCAATAGGGCTTGAGATGACTTGAAATGAAAGATAATTTTAGGCTAGGTATATAAGTGAAGGAGTTTGATTTTGTTTTTGGGGGTTTTTTGTTGGATCAAAGGGAAAGGCAGTTTTGGGTGCGGGGATAAGGCCTCGTTTTTGCAGAGTTCTGATTGGGGCAAGGAAGGCAATTGTTTTGATGCTTTATATTGAATGAATGGATGGATCAGACCGATGAGGAGCTGAAGAGGGCAAGAGGGTCTCAAGAGTCCTCCTCAAACAAATGAAAACATGGAAAATTAAACAAAATTGAAGGCAAAGCAAAGCAAGCTACTGAATTCCACCTTTAAACACTGAATTGTTTAATTTAAGAAGAAAGATAAGGGAAAATGATACACATAAACATTAGTGAACTTACAATTACATAGAGAAAAACATCATCAAAACACAGAGCCACATGGATCCCAAAGAGTGCTGCAAACCCTGGTCTATTCCATTGCCAAAAGTGCAGAGATGAAATGTACAATGAAGTGCCAAGCAATCCCAAGTGTCCAACCCTAAAAATGACTGAAGAACTACATGATATAGACAAGCCTAACCCATTACCATGCCTCTAGGGGTCGAGCTCATCATTCTAGGAGCTGTTTCAAACATATCTAAACTAGGAACTAGAAAATAGGCAATGAAACAACTTGCCTCTATATGCTAGGAAACTGATCCATTCACTTACATTTCACCTTTTGGTGAATGAATATTCTAGAATGAGTAAAAATGTGCCAAAATTACATCATGGTCATGAAATTACATCAAGGTACATAAAGAGTTACATGAAAAAGTGAAACTGGCCAAAACTAGGCGAAATTCTGAGCTGCTGAGTGAAAAATAGACCAAATTCCTCTATGCGTCGCGCCTGGAATCTCTATGCGTAGCACAAGTTTGGAGCTGATTTTGAGGCCCTTCCCGAAGCCCAAATTGAGCGCAGGATAGCGCGTTGGAAATCCCTACCTGTCTACTTTCCAACCTCAATGTAATTTCTGGATTTGGTTTCCATTTGACCCTCCAAAAGTTCAATCTCCCAACACTGCTTCCTGTGTGTGCAAAAAGTGGCAGAAAGGCCATTTTTAGGGCGTTTTTGACCCTTTAGGAAACCCAGAACTTGATGAAATCCTTAGGTAATCCATGAGCATGCATAAATTTTGATCAAAAATCCAAAAATGCAAATTTTTCCTCCAGAAGAGCTGCCAATTATAAGCGTGTGCCAAGTGGCGCTACGCGTCGAGCAGGAAAATCTGTGTTTAGGCCCAAAAATTCAAAATTGACAAAAATTTTCCCAAATTTCTTGAAATTTGGGCTAAAGGTCCCTCATCGAGTGCTATGCTCAGCCAAAGAAGCTTCGGCCAAAATTTGGAGCCTATCATGCTTTTTACGCCACCTTAATGCCTTCTTGGTGCATGCAGTTTAGTGGTGGAATCACTGTCTTGTTCATATGATGTTTCAGTGTCTGTCTCCATAATGTCCATGCAAGGTGTATGTTTAGCTTGTTGAAAAGGAGAATTTGGTACCTTTTGTTTCAATGCCAAATATGTGCCAAGTAGGAAGGGACTGTGGGAAATAGTACAGTGGGGACACTGAAGTCTTGTCAAGTGGTACTTTGTCTTTCGAAAGATTTTGATTTGACAAACTTTGGGAGAAGGGACAACCACCGAACTATTTGGGGAAATTGAGGTTTTGGGAATTTTTACACATGAAATGGGAAAAGGAGAATTAAAGGAAATGAAATGTTTTATAGATAGGGAAATAGGGCACGAAATGATATGAGTGGTTTGGAATATAAGGGAATAGGGGATTAATAGTGATGATAGGATTACAGTGAGAGGGAGGGATGAAAAAAATGGGAAATGAACAAGTTTGGCACCATAATTACTTTTTAAAATGCCAATTTCAAAACCCTAGGGAAGCAATTTCGACAAGAGGATAGGGTTTGTAAATTTGGCATTTCAAATTCTTTTAATCCAACTCAAACCACACCAAGCATGGGTTAATAGCAATGACAAAGTCGCACAAACTTACTTGAAACATAGAAGATTGAGTCAATTTGAGTTTTTTGTGGAGCAGTGGCAAAAATTTGGTGTTCTGGCCCTGTGCGCCGCGCACGTTCAAAATACCACAGTGGTGGGCTGCTCTATGCACCGCGACCGCCTTATGCGCCACGACCTTCACCCAATGCGCCGCACAGGTGATTTCACACAGAGTCTCGGCTTTCAAAACTATTTTTCTCTTTCACGTTTTGACTCAGCTTCAATGATGTCTTTGGTGTACAAATGAATTGTTGAATGTGAAAATATCTCATATATACAAAAGAATTTTGATTTTTCATTTAGAAAACCCACTTTTTTAATGTCACAGACTTTGGCACTTTTCACATAACTCTGCTTTTGTTTCCACTTTGATTTTTTGGCTGAATGATGAATCTCTTTGTCTGTTTTTTGCAGGGATAGCTAGCATTGGATTTGGAAAAGGTGACCAGGGCTGCGCCTGAAGAATTTCACAACTGAAGAAACTTTGAAAATTACATTATGTTTATTACAAAAGATAAAATGGATGATTTTTCTTCAAAACAGAGTTTTGAAGAAGAATCATGATCAAATAATATGACGATGAAATTTTGCACTGAAAACCTTATTTGAAACTTCCTCATGTGCCTGCTGGCATTATTGGACACTTTGAAGACTAAATTTGCGAAACCCTAGACCTAATGAGACTGAAAACCCTAAAAATACTCTTTTCCAAGCAAGAGACAAAACATGATTGTAAATGACTTGAAAATGATTTTGATGAATAGAATTGGACTGACAGGTACAAGACATGAGGAACATGAGTAAAAATCTCCCTACCATCAGAAAATCCATGCCCCTAATGGAATGCAGATGACTGAATTGAATGAGACACCTAAAATGAAATGCAACAAAAGAGATTTTGATCTCTGACGGAGGGATGAAAAGACCGACTCTAACACTTGGGTTGCAACATATTTTTAAATATTTACTGTGAGAGTCTTCAAAAATAGGTCTATTAAAACTCTATCATCGAGTTTGGCTTTGCATAAAATTTGACGTCATCTCCATTCATGTAGATGGTCCGAGTCAGTAACTCCATTCCTAAATCATGGTAGATGGGTAACTGAAAATATGCCAGGAACACAGTAGCGAGGGTGCTAAAGTTTCCATGTGAAGCAGAAGGATGCTCCACATACCATTTCACAGCTGGTCTGGTTAAGGTTCGTTGAAATAGTCTTAGTCGAATAATATCATCAATAATACGATTGGATGAACACCATAGGTGGAAAGTCATTACATGATTTTCAAGGTATTCCGCTTGCTTCCCTTCAAATTTTGGAATTTCCAAAGGGAGTTTCGTGGGCATGGGGGGGAAATTGGTGTTGTGCACAATGGGATCATTTTTTAGCTTTGATAGACCTGGGAGGTTTAATGATGCTACGAAATTCAACTAAGTATTGAGTGCCATTATGAACTGTGGAAACACAGGAATCTGGTTGTGTGTGGGGGGTGTCTGGGGGATATTACCCTGTGATGTACCCTATTGTGTGTTATGTTGACTCCTCGAAGGGGTGGCTCTCATCTGCCCTCTGGGTGTTGTGGGAGGAGTTGTATGTGGTGACCGTGTGGGAGTTTCCACAGGTGTGGCGTTGGGTGACCCTTGTGAAAAATCATAAATTTGGATTCCTAGTGCAACAAATCTGAATTACTTCTCCTATTATTTTGATAATTATTTCATTACATTGAAATACCGAAGTAATTTCTTGAAGTAGTCTACAAAAATAATGTTGCATAATAAATCTAAGTGATGAAACAAACTGAACAAAATGCAATGAAAAAAAACCAAATTTGACACAGTTATTTTTGGACTAAGTCCATAGAAAAACCCAACTTCGGAAAACCGGTGCAGCAGATATGAGAATTTTATATTATTAAGCAATAGAATCTAGAGTACAACTAGGGTGCCAATATCCAGCTCACCCTTCAGAGAAATTTAGACAGCTGATGAAATTGTGAGATATACCTCACTCTGCAAATCCACGACTGATCTGAATAATGCTGGTAAAGCCCTTCTTTGCCTCTGCGTGATGCCTACGCTGGAACTACATAAATCTGCATGGGAAATCTTTAGAACTGTGTCACCTTTGGTCAACAACTGATCTAAGCTGATCCAAAATTAGATTTTGGCCTTCCTGGCTCAGAAACCCTTGCTCCCACCTATCTCCGGACTAGATCAAAGAAACATTACATCACTTCTGCGTTAGTTCCTTCAGGAATTGTGTCACCCCTCAAGGTGATTGCATTGTCTCTCTCTCTGCATCACTGCCGCCTCTCTATGAAATGCACTCCTAGTCCTCCTGACCCGTTTTTGCTTTTTCCCCTCTCTGAATCTGATCACTAAATCAACATCACTTAGCAAACTCTGCCCTAGTGATTCGATTCTGACCAAAAGCTATTTATCCTCACACAAAATTGAAAATTCCAAATTCTCAATGTGCTCAACGTGATTTCCATAGACCCCTCACCCTGCTTCTTATAATATTCTGTTGACCCTTAAACGATCAATATTAAAACATAATCAAGGGCTAAAATTAACTTGGAGGTGATCCATGACTTTATCTAGAAGATTCACACTTAGTTTAATTAGCACCCTTTAATTAATCAGTTTCCCTAAGTTTAGACTTAGGAAAACATTAAAAAATGATTAATTAATTTAATTAAACCATATCTAAATGGAATTTCCAAAACCATTTCTGGGTTTTATGGAATACATCTGTCTTAGCATATATACAAAGTTACAAGGCTAGAGCACATCCGATGCTACCATAAATCAACACTCCCCCTTAGCGAGGAAATTGCTCTAGCAAAACAACTCAATGTGTTGCTGATCTAACTTCTGGAACATCTATTGTTGTGTTGTTGATGTTTCTCACCAACAATGAACAAAAATGTTTCATCTGTACTACTATTGTCTCTGCAACCTGCTGCCAACTGCCACTGTACTGCAACTCCCTTTGAATTTTGCAACAATGTTGCTGCACTACGTGAGTAGTAGCATTGCTCTGCACTGCGTGAGCACTACTCTGCATTGCGTTGCACCACTTGTGCACTGTGTTGCTGCTGCTCATATGCTATTGTTGTTCATCTACTACTGCACTGTTTCTAATTGCAATAGAAAAATATCCGAAATTGGACAAGTAAATCTACAACTGAAAAATAAGACTGTCTGCTACTAGCTTCTGCATTAGTATTCTTAAAAATATTTTTTTTTTCTACTCTACACTGCATGAGCACTGCACTACACTGGGTTGCACTAGTGTACGCTATGCTGCTACTCCCTCTCTACGCTGATCAGGCTCTAGTACTATTGGCTACTACATTTCCTTCTCATATTCCGTTGTAATTGTCCATCCTGCTACTATCTTTAGGATGTCGTAGCTCACATGTGATCCAAGAGTTTGGAAATACTCAATGATCCTACCACTTGTAGATTCTGGATCTACAACTCCAAGTCAGCCATTTCTCTCCTTTCATAATATGACCTAGCATAGCACAATCTCCTTCTGCCTCAATCTTGGCATCTCCGGCTTGAGGATCTTGCTTCTCCTCTTTATCCTTTTTCTTAAGAGGACATTGTGTGGAATAATGTCCCATTTATCCACACTTGAAGCACTTGATATTAGACTGATATTTCCTCTTCTTCCTCGGTTTCCCATTTGATGCAAGGGCTGTTTTTTCTTCCTCTTCCTTCTTAACCTTCGAAATGTTGTTGCCATCCTTAATATGGATTTTGAGGACGTCTCTCCTCATATCTTCTTACTGCAAGGCTGCCCACATCACCTCCCATCCTGGGAGTCTTTCTCTACCCAAAATTCTTTGGACAAAGACCTGGTAATATTCTAAAATAGAGTTCAGAGTGAGACTTACCAGCTCTGATTCTCTAGGAGCTGCCCCTACTACTGACAGTTGATATCGGTTCTCTTGAATTCGAGACAAGAAAGAGTCAAAACGCTCTCCCTTATACACTCTAGTATTACGCATCTTTTCTTCCAGGTACATCTTCCACTGCTCGGAAGATCTTTGGTATAGCTTTTCTAGCCCTACCCACATTTCTCTAGCAGTACCATTTGCTGCTATGTGAGGTAAGATGTGATCCTTCACACCATCTAGGATCAATCGCTTAGCTCTTGCCATATTCTTCTTGAATTGTCTCAGATGTGTTGCATCGAAGGGTTCTGCAACTGCACTTTCAATGAGGGCCTTTAGATCATGATCATCAAGGAGAAACTCAATGCTTGATTTCCAAATAACATAGTTGAAGGCACCTTCCAATATATCTTGGTCATGCAGTCCATTTTTGTCCATCTCCTCAACTGTCGATTTCTTTCTCTAATCCTTTGCTCAGCTAGACTTACGCACTCCTTGTGGAGTAAGTCACTACTTCTGTTTCTGCACAGGAAAAATGAGCTTCTTTGAGTAAGAAACTCCCTGAGGTCAAGAAATCCCCAATATGTGTTTTTCAGAAATTTTATGATGCTTATGCAGCTGCTCTTAATGTTGTGCATTAACTGCGTCCTTCAATTACGCTGGTCTACTATGCTGCCTCTTCTGCAACTGAAAATTCTTACCCGACTCTCAACTCTCTCAGAGGGAACGTTTTTCTGCGTTGGATTTCCCTCTTGGCCTGGACAACATAATCTCTGGGAGGGTCTGCTACTGCTTACGGAGATCCCAGTCTCTCTTGCATTGATATTCTGGTTCACTCTTGTTTCTCCTACACTTTAGCTTGAATAAGCTCTGATACCATGTGAAAAATCCTAAATCTAGATTCCTACTGCAACAAATCTGAATTACTTCTCCTATTATTTTGATAATTATTTCATTACATTGAAATACCGAAGTAATTTTTGAAGCATTCTACACAAATAATGTTGCGGAATAAATCTAAGTGCTGAAACAAAATGAACAAAATGCAATGAAAAACAACCACATTCGACACAGTTATTGTTGGACTAAGTCCCCAGAAAAAACCCAACTTTAGAAAACTGGTGCAGCATATCTGAGGGTTTTATATTATTAGGCAGCAGAATCTTGAGTACAACTAGGGTGCCAATATCCATCTCACCCTTCAGAGAAATCTACACAACTGATGAAATTGTGAGATGTACCTCACTCTACAAATCCTCAGTTGATCTGAACAATGCTAGCGAAGCCCTTCTCTGCCTCTACATGATGCCTACGCTAGAATTGCATAAGCCTACGTGGGAAATCTCTGGAACTGCATCACCTCTGCTAAAAAACTGATCTAAGCTGATCCGGAACTAGATTTTGGCCCTCCTGGCTCATAAACCCTAGCTCCCAGCTATCTCCGAATGGATCACAGAAATATTGCGTCACTTCTGCGTGAGCTCCTTCAGGAACTGTGTCACCCCTCCAGGTGATTGCATTGTCTCTCTCTGCGTCACTGCTGCCTCTCTCTGAAATGCACTCCTGGTCCTCCTGACTAGTTTCTACGTCTGCCCCTCTTTGAATCTGATCACTAAATCTACATCACTTAGCAAACTCTGCCCTAGTGTTTTGATTCTAACCAAAATCTGTGTTTCCTCACAAAAACTCAAAAATTTCAAATGCTCAATGTGCTCAACATGATTTCCATAGGCCCCTCACCCTCCTTATAATCTTCCATTGACCTTCAACGACCAAGATTAAAACATAATCAAGGGCTAAGATTAACTTGGAGGTGATCCATGACTTTATCTAGAAGATTCACACTTAGTTTAATTAATACCCTTTAATTAATCAGTTTACCTAAGTTTAGACTTAGGAAAACATTAAAAAAATGATTAATTAATTTAACTAAACTATCTCTAAGTGGAATTTTCCAAAACCATTTCTGGGTTTTATGGAATACATGTGTCTTATCCTATATACAAAGTTACAAGGCTAGAGCACACCTGATGCTACCATAAATCAACAACCCCTGGGGGTTTCCAACTAGAGATGCCCTGATAAATGATGAACCAATAAGGGCGGTTATGTGTCATCTTTGACGCTTGAATGGAGAAAGACTTGGCACTCCTCCCTCTAATGGGGGGAGGTCCAAAAAACGTCTAGATTGACGAGGTCACGTTGGGTTTTTTATGGTGTTGACTCAGTTTGATTTTGGAAATATTTTTTTGTTTTTCTAAGAAGAGAGAGATTATTATCAAAGAAAAATGAGATCACATACATAAAAAAAATCAAAAAATAACAGGTAAGTTTCTCCTTTAGATTAATACTATGTGATCAAGCAATCAAAAAATATGCTTTTGGTCGTTTCACGTATGATACTCAAAAATTCTAGAAGACCTAATCATCCTCACACTCTCAAATGTAACTGGGCCTTGTGAATATATCTTCTGATGGGTACTGGGGCTAACGTCCCGAAAGAACTGGCGACACCTTCCAACAGCCGAAGAATCGACCAAGGTAAAGGTAAGATGATCTAATGTTTCCTTCACGGTCACCTATAGAGAAGGATGCCCTAGATTTGGCCACAAAAGTACCGTCATCCCACGTGAGCATTTGAGTCTTGAGCTTCTTGGTGTTTACATACCAGTACCGAGCACTAGATGGGTCAGGTAGCCCCAAATAGTATCGCACACACTGGGCCTAAGATTAACCCCCTATGAATCGAGTCTCTTTAGCTCAGGAATTCTGTTTCATGGATGGATAGATGGATTTTAAGCTCCCTAAATAGTCAAATTCTATGTTTTAGGAATGTAGACTGAACATGGCAGCTTATTGGATGCCTATCCCCAATGGTCCTAACCTGAACTATAATTTCTTTTTTGGCCCATGTGGGGAGAATTTAAATAGTTCAATTAATGGTTAGTTTTAAGGAGTCTTAATTTTCTTAAGGTGTGCCTTGGTGAAGCGACGGTAAGAAGAGGACCAAAGTCCTAACTTACTGAAGCTTCGTGTGTGTAATGAAGTGTACAATCACAATGTTATAGGATGTGGATATAAGATGATACTTTACACTCATTTCCTAATTATACTATGCTTGGTTGTTCCTTTAAGAAAATAAACAATGTGCGGATAATGGGCCTCTTACAATTTTTCCTACTTAAACTAAATGTTACACTATAGGGAGATGGAAAACTATGAAAAGAAAGCTTTCATATGTGTACCTAGGCTCACCAAGAGGTGCAAGGATGGTAGATATTACTGGCCTTCTTTGATACTTTGATCCTATTCCTAAATCCCAATGCAAAATTTAAACTAAACTAATGCAAATAAAAATTGAAAAAAAGAAAACTAGCTAAAGATGTGTGGATATGCGCCATTGACTTTGCGATAATTAATCCTATGTGTTTGGTGTTGATTATCAGTAACTAGTTCATTCAGATAGCATGTGTGGATTTAAAAACCACTTACTTGCCCCCTAATTAAACTATGTGAATTTTGTGATAATAAACTAAAATTAAAACAATGTAATAGCTAAGCTAAAGTTCAGCCAAAATCATTTCCTAGCAGTCAAGAAACACCATAACATAATAATGACATATTTATTATGGGTTCCAATCACTTTGCAATTTCTAAAACTGAAGAAAATCAATGAAAACGTGCTCACTGGTTTCCGCGCGGGTTATTTTCACACAGGCCTGCGATTTATGCATATGTCTGGGTTGACCACACACAGGTTTGTTGTGCATGAAAATTTTGCCTTCTTTGAACTGAATCTCTTCACAGAGGGTGAACGAGAGAAGCTAAGAGAGAGAGAGAGAGAAGGAATGGTCTTGCATCAAGCTTGGGCAAGAGAGAGGTCCTGCAAAATAACAACCACTTAGCTTAAGAATAAAAACAAGTGGAGTCGCCAATCCTGTAGTGGTGCATTTCGCACGTGAGTGTATGAAATGAATTGTGCTTGGTACGGTAGGTTTCTTTCCTACAAGTAATGTAACAGGGAAAAATGAGTTGTCAGATCGTTAGTGAGGCATCATAACATGTATAAAACTAGTTATAAAACATAGCATGCTAAAATAGAGGAGGAAACAAGAAACAACAAATACAAATACAATACAATCTCAATATCAAGTTTAAACAAACTAATAATACCAATGGAGAACGAATCCCCTTTTATTAGCTTTTGGTGGTAAAAAAGAGGTAGAACGCTAAAACACTCAGTGAACCCTTAGAGCTATGGAGCTCTAATATTCAAAGCAAGGAGGACTCTTCCCTTAAGCTTCTTGCAAGCCTCTCTCTCTCCTAGAATGAGTGGTAGGATAACGGACAACTGATGCACTTATCCTCTTGGATTGAATGTTAGATGGCCAAAAACTGAATCCCTCCACTCCTTGCTGCTTGGACAACACACTGCTAGTTTGTTCTTGGGCAATTTGGCTAGCATAACAATGTGTTCTAAATTGTTCTTCCCATGGTGGTTTTTTATAGGAAGAATTCAAATTTCCCTCCCTCTCTTGGAACAATTGTAGATGGTGACCCAAGAGTGGAAGTTGATTCCATTGTGTGTTACACTTGAGGCCTCAACTTGGCTGTCCTTGGTGGCCTTAAGTGGAGAATATTCTTCCTTAATTGTTCCAAGTGGTCCCAGATGGTGACCTTCCAGCATACCTAGGATCACACGACTATTTGAAGGATAGCCGCAGATATCTCCGCTACTATTGAAGAAAAGGTTGTGCAGAGCGCTTCGTGTCAGTGCTTTCTGTGCGCTACTTGATAAATTTACCTATTTGAACTTAGAAAAAGTTAAATTTTCCATATTATTTAATGTCTTTATTCCCTGTAAATCCTTCTGCTTGACATTTCATGATGTCTTTTGCCTGTTCGATTTTCTAGTGATATTAGTAGCTTACATGGGTTGATTCCATAGTTGAGGAGTATGATTCCATTATCAGAAACAGTGCATGGGAAGTGGTCCCAAGATCAGTGGGGAAGTTAGTGGTTGGATCCAGGTGGATCTACAAGGTGAAGCAAGCAGCAGATGGGAGTATGGAGAAATACAAGGCTAGATTTATGGCCCGAGGATTCTCACATGTAGAGGGGAATGACTATGAGGAGACTTTTGCACCGGTTGCAAGGCACTCATCAATTAGATCTATCCTTTCACTCTCAATGTAGATGGGGTAGTAGATACATCAGATGGATGTAAATACAACCTTTCTCAATGCTGAATTTTTTGAGGAAGAAGTGTACATTGAATAGCCATAAGGATTTGAGATATTTGACATGGAGTCACATGTGTGCATACTCAAGAGAGCACTGTATGGGTTGAAGCAATCACCTCATGCTTGGTACACCAGGATCAATAGTTATTTCATTAGGTTGGGCTTCACAAAGATTGAAGCGAATGCGAACCTATATCATATTGTTGTTGATGGTAAGCTTTCGATTATTCTACTTTATGTTGATGATCTTATACTAGCAGGTGATGGGCAGCTCATAAATTCTTGCAAAGATGATATTGTAAGAGAGTTTGAGATGAAGGACATGGGGTTCTTGCACTATTTAATTGGCTTGGAAATATGGAAAAGATATGGGGAACCATTTGTATCTTAGGGAAAGTATGCCAAGAAGATTCTAAGGAAGTTCAACATGGAGGGCAGCAAACCCATGGAGACTCCTCTTGTAGGAAACTGGAGGAAGAAGGATGCTACTTCAGGTGAGGTATTGGATGCTACTATTGAGAGGCAGCTTTTGGGTTCACTTATGTATTTGGTGAACCCATGACCAGACATATGCTATACAATTAACTAGCTTATTCAAGCTATGGTTAAGCCTACGAAGTTCTTTTGGAAGGTGAGGAATCATGCGTTGAGATATATCAGGGGCACTACAAAGTATGGATTATGGTACAGATGAACAGAGAGAGTGAAGCTTCAAGGCTTCACCGATGCAGATTGGGCAGGTATTTCATTAGACAGGAAGAGCACGTTAGGGGCATCTTCAGCACGGGATCAACAACAATTTCTTGGTATAGCATGAAGCAGAGATCAGCTGCACTCAATTCAACCAAGGCAGAGCATATGGCAGCTATTCAGGCTACATGTGAGGCCATCTAGATGAGGAAGATACTTGATGGTTTGTTCGTTCATCAAATGTATCCGACAGTGATACATTATGACAACTAGAGTTGCATAAATCTCTCAGTTAATCCAGTATTCCATGACAGGTCCAAGCATATTGACATCTGATACCACCATCTCAGAGATTGTGTTCAGATGTGCATTATGTTGTTGTTGTACATTCAGACGAAATATTAGGATGCATATATCTTGACAAAGGCGCATTCGAAGAGCAAATTCAAATACCACAGAGGCAAGACTGGGGTAGAAGATAATCCCTTTCTTGTTGAGAGGGAGTGTTGAAATTCAACAAGAAAATTCACACACACTGGTGTGGGATCCCAAGTCACACATGAGTGAGGGACTCTAGTGACACATTGGTAAGAATGTGGGAAACCAATTTTTAAATAAATTTAATCTTAACTCATAACAACTTGTAATAGTTAACTAATTGTGATAGACTTAGTTAGCTGAAGAATTTTGAGTTGAGAGTTAAAGGATAGGCCTGTAGAGTGATTCTATTATTTACAAGGTCTAGTTGCAGTTGTAGCACTAGTGTGGTGTGAGTGTGATCAATTAACTCACATTAATTGATTTAAAATGAGTTTAACTAGTTCCAACTGAATGATGAGCTAGTGGGAGATCAAGTGAATTAAAATAGATTTAATTCACAAGTAGTGATCTACCAACTAAGTGATGATTCACTATTAATGGTTGCATGCATGTCAGTTTTGATGGAGACCCAGTTGAGACAAAGGTTTAAGGAAAGTAAACTATCAATTGTATTTTTATCAAATTTTCCAAGTGCAGTTATAAAGCCACAGGAAGCCCATGATGGATTGTGTAGTCACGGAAGGCTAGAATTCCTATTTAATAGGAATTATTTTTCATAGGGATTGCGTGAGCAAGGCAAGCTGAGGGTAGGCAGGGAATTGGCTATGTGTTTGTCCAATTTTTCCTAGATCAATGTGAAGCATTTGGTAGAGTGTATGAGGTTGTGGTGAGCACACATGCATTGTATTTTTTCATGATTCCTTGGTTGATTATACAATAAAGATAGAGGGGTTTTGAGTAGGAAAATTGTGTTCTATGCAATTGATTTACTTCTTTATCTTACTTGCATGTGATTGAGCGATCATGATTTATATTTCGCAAATATTGTAGAAGGATTTGGTATCTTGTTTTAGTATATTGCATGATCAGATTGAATCTATTGATGTAATTTCTACTGTAACCCTTCAAAAATGTTGAGGAAAACATGTACATAATGGTGGGAATTCACTAGGAGTAAGTATATTTATTTACATCTTATTCCTACCAATTATTTACATCCTATTCCTATCAATTTTTTATGCAAAGACTTAAAGTGTGTATGTTTCATTGATGGTAAATATGTTAAGACGTGTATGTTTCCACCGTCAAGTACACATTGTACTTGAGAACTTCTAAAGCCTATATATTTTGTTTGAAGAACCGGATCTTTCGGGTGAACACTTCACCTATATAAAAAATGAGAAAATGTAGACATTAGAGAATTAAGGGAACATTGATAAAATTGACTAGGTCCAAGAAATGATTGATTTTATTTGAATTTAAATTCAAAATCAAAATTAAATTTTTTATTAAACAAACTAGCATTTAGAGAGATGGAAGGAAGCGTTGATAATTTGACTAAGTCAAAGAAATGATTTAAATTTAAAATCAAAATCAAAATAAATTATTTAATGTGTTTATAATAGGGTTAACTATGGCTTGCTAGATTTTATAAAAATGAATAAAATTGTAAATAAAGAAATATAATTTTAATTTTATATGGACAATTTCCTAAGAAAAATAAACAATCAAAAAACTATTATTATGTTATAATTAATGAAATTGTAATTTAATGTTCTAAGACTATAGAAATAAGATCAAAAGATTAAGTTTAATTAAATCTTTAAAATATATATATGCATATAAGTTATTTTCAAAGATTTAATTTTTAAATAATTTCCCTTGAAATAAGATTTAATTTTTAAATAATTTCCCTTGAAAATAAAAAATCACTCCAAAATAATCTAAAAGTATATCGATATGTCATTATATTGTGTAAACACTTCAATGAAATTGTCAAAGTTAAAAATTAAAAAAAATACAATGTAAGACAATAAAAGGTAATTGATTTTGTGTGATTGACCAGCCATGTTTAATAAATAAAAAAAACATTAAAAAGGATATTGCATATTTTTCAAACTAGCTATTTGAGCAGGACGTATGACTATTCAAACAGGGGTTCGTTTTATTCAACGACGGAGTCTCTTTCGACCAATAACCGTGATTGCTTTAGATGCAAGCACTGCCCATGATTGGTAGATATTGAAACTTTTCAATATATGAGGATAAGGATTATTATTTGCACCGAACGTGATATATTGAACTATTGCGCAGTAGTTAACTTATTTTAAGTTTTGGAGATTTTTTTTAAATATATATTTTCAATGGAATTTGTTTGGAATTTTGTGGAAATTTGTTTGAATCGCAAATGTAAGTTGCGAAAAGTTTTGTTTTTTTAACAAATGGAATTTTGTGTAAATTTGTTTACCATACAAATATATTTATATATTTTAAAAAAATCATGGAAAATTTTTCAAACTTCATGAAAAAGCCAAAATAGAATTCCAATGAACAAGATAAAGCAAATTACTTGCAGCACATGTAGTAAAAAATTGCTTAAATCGTGCGCACTTTCTATAAATCATGCGTGGGCATGAGCGAGAGACCCAGAAGCGGACTCTTCTTTCGCAGCGACTGCGCGAAAATAGAGAGGAGAAGATGGCGGGGCCATTTGATAAACAAGCAAAGGAGTACTCGGAGAGCAGGCCTACTTATCCTGCATCATTGTTTTCCATGTTGGCATCTCTCACTGCCAATCACAAACTGGCTTGGGATGTGGGTGCAGGCAATGGCCAAGCTTCTGTTTCTGTAACCCTCTTCCCTCATTTCATTTCATTCTCTTGCCCTTTTTTTTCATATCTAGTAATGGTGGGATTTCAACTTTCACATGAAATTATTGCCGCCAAAAATAGATTTAATGAAATTATGAGAGCGTAGATTGCAGAGCATTACGATCGCGTGATCGCCACAGACAGAAGCAAGGAACAGCTGGATTTGGCCCGGCAGCATCCGAAAGTGACCTATGCCGTCACTCCTCCCGTTATGACAGATGAAGATCTCTTTTCGATGGTGGCGGAGGAGGGATCGGTGGATCTGGTGACGGTGGCCACGGCAGTCCACTGGTTCGACCTCAAGACCTTTTACTCTCAAGTCAAACGTCTCCTGCGCAAACCAGGGGGTGTGATCGCTGTGTGGACTTATGCGCATGGCAGCATCAATCCCGCTGTGGATGCAGTGTGTGCGGAATTCCTGGAGTCAACCATACCTTACCGGCAACTAAAGATGGATATAGATATAGTAAAGGATGGATACAGGAAGCTGCCGTTCCCCTTCGAGCCGGTGCTAGAAAATGGACAGGGCATCGAAGGTAATCCCTTGGTAATGGAGATGGAGATAGAGCTGTCGTTGGAAAAAGTCTTGCTATTGTACAATTCTTCCAATGCGGCGGTCACAGCGCGAGAGAAGGGCGTCGAGCTTCTGAATGAAAGGGTATTGAGAAGGTTCAGAGAGGCGTGGGGAGATGAAAACAAGATTTACACCTGCAAATTGCCACTCTACGTGCTCGTAGGCACTTTGACCCTTTGAAGCCACATACTAGTGGTCATTTTTGTGTTAGGTTTGTCTAGTACTTATCAAGTTTGATCTGTGTTTGGGATCTATGTCAAGTTGGGGTGTAGTAGTTGGTTAAAAAGTTGTCATAGTTTTGTTTCATATCACTACTTATTTCTGATATGACTCAGTACTTTATCACTACTTTATTTTTTATATGACCAAGTGCTTCTACTCTTCTTTTCAAGTTTTATATTTATATTTTATATTTAAATATTTAAAAAATAGTCTTTTTTAATAATATAAAATAACATCTTTACAGATTTTCAAAGTATGGTACGATTAAATATCTGAAAATTATAGATAAAAGTACTATTTGAAAAATCACATCATTAGGATTAGGTCAATGACCTAATCCTAATTATGTGATTTTTCGGAAAATACTTTTATCTACATTATGGATCACAAAGTTTAGATGTAATATTTGAAAATTAGTTTTTAAATAATATAAAAAAATATATTTATTTTTTGAGAGTGTAAATTTCTATGATTTATATCTATTTTCAAAAAATCTTAAGGAAAATAACATCATAATTTATAAAGTAGATGTGTTTCGAACTATTTAGTGTAATTCATCATCGCGAGAATGATGATTGTGCTGATCCAACACACTTAGCCATATATACTATAGCGATGTGCAACCATCATTGACATAATCGAAACATTAAATTAATAAAATAATGTAATTCAATGTTAGGAAAATATTAATAACTATATCTAATAAATATTATATTCATAATCAACAAAATCTTTTTGAAAATAACATAACAAAATGACAAAGGTTAAAATAAAAACAAGAAATAAACACACCCAATAAAAATATAAGAAAACAATAAAAATAATAACAAAAATAATAATAATAATAAAATTCATATTAAACCAATGATAATAAACCCACTAAAAAATAATCATAACTACCTATTTTTACCTTTTTTAATATAAAAAATAGCAATCCTCACCAATAAATTTAGAAAACAAACTTTAAGAATAAGAAAAAAAAAATCAAAAGTAAAAATAAACTAATAAATGAAAACATAACTAAAATTAATAACAATAATAATAAAAATAAAATAATCATAAAACAATAATAACCAAAACAAAAACCAAACAACCCAACTAGAAAAAGTACCCCAAATAAACAATAATAATAAATAATGGTATATATATATATATATATATATATATTAAATTAAACCTAAAACAATAAGAAAAAGGTATCAAAATAAAGAGAGACACAAAACCAAGGAGGAAAAGAACCAATATTAGGAGCAGAGCCATGGAATCCCACAATTGCTAATTTTCCACCCATCATACCTGTTAGCATAGGTTTTGATTCTGTTATTCCAAGAAGATACTTTTGGACACCAAGGCAAAGGATGGTTTTATTCACTTCATTCATATTGAGCACCGATACCTCTGTTTCAGCTTCGCCCCCCACTTTAGCCCCTACTTTAGCCTTCTTTATATATATATATATTTCAGAAAATGCATAAGCCTTACCTTACCGCAGCAAAATTTATGACCCCTTCCTTACCTTTCATCACAATTAGCGTTTCGTAGATCCAAACTTAAATCACAATTGCCGCCTCCTAAAAGCCCTCCAAAATGCGATTTGTGAGCTTAGTCGGACCCATTTTTCCCTTTTATATGCCTCAAATGCTTTGAAATCCTTTATATTATGGTTCAGGCGGCTTTCATCATATTACCATTTCTTAAAATTCACTTGTCTGCTTGGAGAAGCCTGTAATGGGGTCCATCACCTTTTCGCATTGCAAATCACAAGTTTTACTAGATAGGTGCAAAAGGATCATGTTATAGTCACTGAAGTGCATTGTGCGATGTCAAGTGGGACCGGATCGCAAATTGCAAGTTTTAAAAGATAAGTGCGAAGGGTCATGTTATAACTACCGACTTGTGATGTCCGATGTCAAGTGGGACCCGATCGTAATCGAAAATCACAAGTTTTAAAAGATAAGTGTAAGGGTTTGTGATATAATCGCCGAAGTACGAAGTGCGGCATTAGTGGGACCCAACCGCATATTGCAGTGTGTGGGTTCAGGAGAACAAGTGTTAAAGGAAAAGTTAAAAACAACAGAGTGCGAAGTGCGATGTTGGCGTGGATGCAATGTGGTTCCAAGTTGAAATCTAAAGGATTTCAAGTCTGGGCGTATGAATTTTGTACGCTGTTTTATGAAGAAATAGGCTAAACATGGTAGAAGGACTTGGGTAGAATAAGCCCTGACAAGGAGAGCAAGCAAAGGAGGTCGAGTCGGGAAAAAGGCATTTCTACGGAACTGTAATGAGATGGAAACAGTAACTAGTGCAAAAGAAACAGTCACAGGTTTACAGAAAATCTGACATCAAAGACTTTAAATATTTGACACCTATCAGCAAATAAAAATATCTTCTTAAAGCTCAAAGACAGTTTGTCAGTATGATTAATTCCATAAGAGTGCTATTAGGATTGATTAAAGTGGCAGGTTTTGGAGTTCCACCTTTCTTGCAACAATTGAAGACAGTTAGGGTAGGTGGCAAACAAAAGCTTATGTGCCAGTCAAATAGTTTCATGCATCAGATTTTGAAGCCTCGAACCATTCAGCAGTTCTAAATTCATGTAACAATTTGATTTGTTTACTATTTTTAGTTTGTTTTATTTAATTTCATTCCTAAAATTTAGCAGGAGTTTGTTTTCTGCAACTCTATCTAAGAGTTGAGTTTTATGTAAGAAAGGGGAGAGGATGGTTGGTGGCACAGGGCCGAGTTCCCTGTTGTTGATTCTCATGACATTCCTAAACAGTGTATTGTTGAACACATAGTATATTCCAATTACACTCTTGAGGATTCACAAAATCATATGGTGTGTGTATTTTTTTCCCTTCTGTTTTTACATACTTTATTTGCCTTTCTAGATTTATCATGAAAGTTCTAATGTTTTTATAAGTCTTGTAAACCTCCAAGTCATATGGATCTGTTTTTGTAAGTCTTGTTCCAAGATTTCCTGATTCAATATGAATTGAAGATTGTTCATAAGCATTCATTGAGGTGGAATTAAACCCCGTTTCATGTTTTTGTAAGTCTTTTGATCTAGCATGTATGCTGATCTGTTTTTGTTAGTCTTGATTCACTTAGTATTCATGATTCATGAGATCATGTTAGTCAGAAGCATTCCCTGTAATGGGATTCTTTAAATGTAAAGTGAGATTTTTGTAAGTCTTTTAAAAGCATTCTTTCACTATAAATTTAAGATCTGGAATTTGTATCATTTTTCCTCCCAACAATGGATTTTTGTCCTAACAGACACACTGTCTTTCTTCCATTCTTCTAACCTTCAGGATACAAACTCAATTTTTCTACCACATCATACACCGGTGCCCTCATATGTGTCAGATATTTTTATCTGTTTAACATTCCTTTCAAAGTGATTGAGATCTAACCACTTTCCAAAAAATCCAATAATATCATAAGAAATAGCCCTCAAGCTTAAGATGTGTCTGGTCAGGCGCTTGATGCAATCCAAGTGCTGATTCCAACACCAACAATACCTATCAAGCATATGAGACCTTTTTTCAATTTTTTTTCAATTTCAACGACTTTCCTAAATTTGCAGTGATGGAAATTCTCAACCCTAGCAATGACTTTGGGATCTTACAAATAAATGAGGTGCTTAGTATTCCTAGCATGTTCTGCAAGAGCTGAGGATCGAGTCCTACAATGCCTAATATGAACAACATGTTCTTGAATTCTCTTGTTTATAGAACAACTGGTTTCTCCAATGTAGGGAATCCCACAAGAACATTGGATCAAATAGACGTCTTTCATGCAATTGCAGTCCAATAGGTATTTAACATATCAGAGGGAACCGCGAATGGTTCAAAGTTAAATTTTGTAAATTGCAGTGGAAAATGTTAAGATAATAATGAATAATGAATAAATTTATTGCACTAATAAGACCAATGTCCTTTATGTGACAAATATTCATAATAAATATAATAATAAGTTACCTATCTAAAAGTTTGTTGTATAGCTTGATTTACAATGCATCATAGGAAGCATAGGTTCTAAGCCAAGTTAAAGAACAACAAATTCATAAAAGTGAATTGTGTTATTTTATTTTTCGTGTTTTTGTTTGTTTAATCCTTGAATGCATGCCTTGCTAATTTTCTTCTTATTATTATAGTTTGTACTCCCTTTGCGTGTAAATTCTTTTGATGTTATCTATATATTTTAGGACAAGTATCTTTAGAGATGACAACAACATGTGTGTTGCTTAATGCATGTGGCTTAGTATACCAAGTGGAAGTGGAGGGTCGAGTGTCAAAACTTGGTGGAAGCCCTATTGCACTTCCCTAATTTATATGTCAAAGAGTCAAAGATATCTAGTGATCAAAGCCTTAACTAGATCAAATTCTCTATTTGATTAAATTAATTTTATGATTTTGACAATTAAAAAAACATTCATACATTAGTTGAGTTTTCAAAATATATATATATATATATATATATATATATATATATATATATATATATATATATATATATATATAATGAAAAATTAACAATTGATTTAAAAAAAATTGTTGCAAGGTAGTTTAGAGCAGTTTAACTAGAAAAAAAAGTATTTATAAAATTAATTTTTTCTTAAAATATATTGAAAATTAATTTTTTAATTTGTTTTAAATTCAAAATATCTCATAATATTAATTATTAAAAAACAAACTCATTTAATCTTATAACAAACTTTTCCTAAAAAAATTAATTCATATTTATTCCACTAAAAAAAAATCTCCCGAGGGTAAATTAACCTAACCCTTACTTGAGTGCTCTACCAGCTCTCCTACACGGTGTTTCTTAAACTATGGTGGTGTCACTTCTATTTAAAGTTTAACTATGGCGCAATTGGGAGGAGGGGTCGGGCAGTGAACCCCAACCCTTGGTCGTATTATCGCCATAGAACCATGACACAATTGAAATGGAGCGCTTATGAGAGTTTAAGGATTGGCCCTCAGTCATGTTCATACCCCCATAGGACCACCGAAGGATGATGAAGAGGGTTGGGAATTAAGCCACTACCCTCGGTCACGACCACCAGGCATAGAACTTTGGACCATGGTGGAAGTTCAACGAAGGGCTTGGGGATCAGCCCAAACCCATGGTCATGAGAGATCCCAAAAAACCAAGTGCAAAGGAGAGAGGATCTTGGCGGAGGGGGTGGGATGTAGGCCCTAGCCCCAGGTCTCATTGTAGTTCATATGACCATTGGCAGATTTGGAGAGGGATCTAGTGGTGGGGGTGGGTAGTTAGCACTGGCCCCCGAGGCATGTAAACATCGACTAAAGTATCAGGAGCTAGCACGACGGGAGCATGTGGTTAGCCCCAGTCCCCAGCCGAATCAACCATGCGACTAAAAACTCGATGGAGAAGGAGCCTAGGCTGGCAGGGGTGGACTGTTGGCCTAACCCTTAGCCTTCTGGCACGCCTCCTAGGTGAAATTGTTTCCTCTCGAGTGGATTAAAGAGTGAAAATTCCAGTCTCTTTGCAGGTTGATCCAATTTTGAGGATGAATAATAGGAAAAGGATGGGGAGAGTCATAACTTAATGAGTTTTGGGAATTTTTGAGCCTAAGAAGAGCCTAGATAGAGATTTTTGGACATTCTGAATCCAATGGAAGCCTTTTTTTACTGATTGGAGTGTTAGCCTCTCTAAAATAACAATAATAAATCCAAAATAATAAATAAATTAATTAAATATTCCTAGTTAGGAATATGTGCCTAACTCTTGGGTTGCTCCTCAAATATTGGAGTTTGTTTAGGAACTCCTATCTTGGTGGGTTTTTGGTGAGAAATTATCTCAACCAAAGGAGTCTAAGATAGCACGGACTATCTTAGAAATTTTCTCTCATCTATTTAAATTATAAGTTACATTATTTTAATAAGAGAAAATACATGAAGAAGCCATGAGGCTTCTGCCTTTTCCACCTTTATTTTGTGTGTGCTTTATTATGTGTGCTTTATGTCTGTTTCGGAGTTAATTATTTTTTCTATCATGTGGTATCAGAGCTGTGGTGATATTTTGGGTGTATGTGAAAAATCATGTGGAGAGAATGGATTGATGGGAGGATCTGCATAGCGCAGACATCATGGAATTGGATGGAAACCAGCTGAAGGAACGCTCACTACAAAGACGTAACGTATGGAGAAGAAATTGAATTTGATTTAGCTCATAAGGAAGCTCTGCAGATTGTTGTGTACTGTATGGCTTGTGAGAATTGAACGCAGACGAATTGAATACATATCGAAGCTGGTGTGAAAGGTAATTCTCGACTCTACATTGACTTGAGAGTGAATTCTGTTTCCGATTGATATAATCCGACTTGCTAAATTAATCCATGCCATCAAATCAGACATTTGTTTTGTTGTATCAAATTCATAATGGAGAAAAGAAATTCGATTGTATAAATCGATGCCAAGTTTTGGGACTCTGATTGGTGTAATCGACATTAGTAAGGTCGATCCACAATGTTAAGCGGAAAGCCGAGTTCGATGGGCACATATACGTAGGAGGCTGGGAAGTCAGACACAGTTATAGCAAGTGATTTTAAGGCAATTGCTGCAGATGCATCGGTTTTCACATTTGGTGATGAAGAAGACTATGAAAGTGATTAATTGGTAAAAAATATATTATAGAGCAAATTATGACGAAATAATTGATTGGTTCTGACAAATAAGGCTTGGTTTCAAAAACTTTGCATTGCAAGCAGAGTTATGATTTGCAGTTTCTTCAATTAGTGTATGTAAAGTGCTATATATTCTGGTTAAATAGAATGTCATAGTATGCGTTGTGGGATCCTTCATTCCAAGTGCGGAAAGGCCGTTGCAAATAAGTTCCAATGGGAGAATCTGCATAATCGAAACTTGCCAGTTATAGGTACTATAATACAGTTCCTGCTCCGAACAGGACCTTGATCTGCGATATCAAACTCAAAATTCATATGGACCTGAAGAAGAAGCTGTTGACGAGTGACCCTACAATAGTGATATTGTCCTCCTGCATAGTGCTTTAAAGATAACATTTTAATAGAAAAAACTGGCCAACAACACTTCAAATGGAATGGAGACTAGCAGGGCTGAAGGTTCAGATCCCGCTCCAGTAGGCACAACTTCTATTTTTCCTCCTCTTAATCCTCCTTCTCCTAATCCTCAATCACCAAATGATCATTCCACATCAAGGTTTTCGCCATCTGGGTTTTCAACATGGGAAAAAAAGCTTCAAATTTTCACAATCCTCAGCTCCAGAGATTGCACAGCCTATGGATGGTAATAAATCTCCATTTGGCCACTCGTATTTATTGTTAATTCAACGCTCCGAGTTTCAACCATGTGAATATTGGTTTGTGGTAGTTGTTCTGATGTGGGTGCTTAATTTCGTTTTGAAAATTTCAAAAAAGTGCTCATATTACATGTTTTGAATGAGAGGAGTGAGTGGAGTGTGCTCATTCTAGAGTCTATGAAAAATAGGGAATAGTGGAAGTTTTCTCTATTTTATATATTTTTTGTAAATGGAGAGATAAGTGTGCATTTTTTTATGGAGTGAGGGTTTTTGAAGTGATGGAGTGAAATTATTTTTGTAATTTTTGGAGTAATAAGGTGCATATTTTGTAAATTTGGAGTGATAAGGGAAAGTCATTGTTGTGATTCCAAGTACCCTTTTTCTTTGAGAGAGATTGAGTCGGTGAATATCTAGATTTTGAAGACAAATTGCTTCCAAGGGTTGTGAGCTTGGCATATTCTTTACTTGAAGGTGGAGATTTCTTATGTACTCAATAAAATTATATCATTTTTTTGGTGTTGATGTGTCCTAGATCCACCCGAAATTGAATAAGGGGATCTTAGGTACACCATGTGTGTTTGATGGCGCATGTTTTTTATGGCTTCATGTTGTTGTTTTTTATTTGTGTCTAGTTGTGACACATCAATGATTTCATTTAATATCGCAAGCAAAACACATAAAACGAAATAGCTTCAAGATCAACACATGCATCTACACAACTACAACATATAATCGAAGATTGTCTACATCAGCATTCTACATCAAACAGAAAATTCACTTAGTCAATTTAATGCTTTTCAAAGCAAAGTCTTCATCAACGTTCTTGCAAATCCCTTTAAAGAACTTGTAATCAAATTCATTGATTTAAGTGAATCATTAAAAAATCATTGTTAATGAATTTTTAAAAGAACAAGTGAATTTATTGTTTTAAAGTGAATCATTGTAAGATTTCTTGGGTGCATTGTCAACAGTGTTTGACACCCTTCCTTTACGCAAAATCAAGTGAGGGCACGAATTTCTAAAGAAAACAAGAAACAAGTTCACATCTCCTGCAAGCGAGTGTGATTATTCCTTCAAGCAATTTGCGTCAAGACAGTCCAAAGATCAAACCATCAAGCGAGCCAGAGTGGAGTTCATTATAGCAACCAACAAAGCAACCAAACAAGTTAAAGCAATCAAGCAAGTTGAGATCGACATCAAGTGAGCGTGAAGTCATCAACTAAGTCAAGTGAATGCTTAAACAAACTCAATCATCATCAAGCAAGCGTGAATTCCAGAGTTTAAGCGAGAAAATTCTACAATTCTAGCAAGTGTTCCAAGCAAGTGCAATCAGCAAAAAATCAAGCAAGCGTGCCATTCAAGCCACATTCAAGCGAGCCTGTCATTCAAGTGAAACAGTTCAAAGTACAACATCTACAAAAAGAGAGCCTGATTTCAAGTGTGCAAGTTCAAATGGCGCAACATATTCAGTTGTTAAACATTTTTCATAGTTTGATCATCTCCACTGATGAAGACATGGTGCACGTCAGCAAAGAAACCCTTGTTGATCTTTCACGGCATCTACAACAAACAAAAGAAACCATTGAATTTCTTCAAATTGAGTCGCACCTTCAAAGGACTGAATTGCAAGAAAAGAGTGATACTTTCAAGTCTTTGAACCATCCAGATGATAATTCATTCATCCCAATAGCTTCAAGTGTCGAAGTTGTTCCAGTTCAAATTTCTTCCAAGCCCATCATCAAGCCCTGGGAAGAAATTCACAATAACAAGAATCGACGAGGCTTAGGATATGTCCAAGATGATGCCAACTTACATATTCTCGATTATTCCAAGCCCATTCAGTTCGTCAGTGCGGGATTACTTGAACAAATCCCCTTAGCACATTTAGAGACAGTTGCAGACAACCAGCAATGCACGCAACCCAAAGTTGCAGAAAAACAGAATTCCACACAACCTAAAGTTGAAGTCAAACCAAAATGTTCTCATTGTCAGAGAACCGGTCATATGGAAGATCAGTGTTTTGATCACCATCCCTGTAGCCATTGTGGCAAGTCCAATCATTCATCAGAAAAATGTCGCAATCAACACAAATCAGCCAGATTGAAGATACATTATGAATGGATCAACCCTTGGGAATGGTCATCCACAGTTAAAAGATTGCTTCAGTTCTACAACCGCATATGATCACACATAGTGTAGCCAACAGTGAAAAGATGATGGTACTCTCATGCAGTTGAATGGGGGAGTAAAACAGTGTAAAACTCCTACACCTGAAGGGGGGGATTTCACGAATACTTTCCAAGAGAAGTGTCTCTCCTTTCAATTGACAAAGGGGGGAAAATGTCAATGAGATTGACAGTGGTTGTCAGATTGAAAGTCTAGAAAAAACAAGCAAAAGCAGCTAGTGGGCATCTTCAACTGCCAGTGGGCATCAACAAATTTTCCAGTGGGCAGTCGACAGAAAAGAAGCAGTGAACAGTTTTCAGCACAACAAAAGCAACAATGAGTTGTTTTTGACATCATCAGCCAGTGGGCTTTGAACAAATTTTGTCAGTGGACAAAGGATGTTTCTTTCATGCAAAGGACAGATGGATCCTTTTGCAACTTGGCACTTGATGGAGTTGTCAAGCGCAATTCAGAGATGAATCAGACATATAATTGACTCATGGTCTCTTCAGATTGTAGTTTTTCAGCACCCATCTTTGGCGGTTTTTCAGGCAATGTTTTTTTGAGGATCAACATGAGAACTTGGAAGATGGTTCCTTATTCTTATTTTGGATTTTTCATTGAAGGGGGGAATGCTAGCCTCTCTAAAATAACAATAATAGATCCAAAATCATAAATAAATAAATTAAATATTCCTATTTAGGAATATGTGCCTAACTCTTGGGTTGTTCCTCAAATATTGGAGTTTGTTTAGGAACTCCTATCTTGGTGGGTTTTTGGTGAGAAATTGTCTCAACCAAAGGAGTCTAAGATAGCATGAACTATCTTAGACATTTTATCTCATCTATTTAAATTGTAAATTAAATTCTTTTAATAAGAGAGAATACATGAAGAAGCCATGAGGCTTCTACCTTTTCCACCTTTATTTTGTGTGTGCTTTATTATGTGTGCTTTATTTCTATTTCTGAGTTAATTGTTTTTTCTATCATGGAGCACTTTTGGAAGGAATTTGTGTAGGTTTTATTCTATGAGTGTTAAGGACAATCAATGGTTTGAAGTAGATTTGAAGGCTTTTTTAGCACAGAGAGGACCTTGTAGGGGTTTTCCAGCCTTCATATGTTATCTGCAACAATTGTGGCATCTATGGTGTAGCTCATGTTTGTCTTTTCTCATTATGGATTTTCGAGGAAAGCTCTCTTCTAGTACTTCAATATGGAATTGTTGTACAATTTATGCTCATTTTCAGATGGAGTACAAGGTCTTAATGTGAGAGCCCTTTTATTGTTGACTCTTTCATAAATTATTGTAGATGGTCATGCTTTTTACAGTGATATTTCTTTGGAGGAGAATGTTTCCTTGAAGGGGAAACAAGTCACTCATTTTGTCAACACATTTCATGTAATATTTTATCATTGAAATATATGGAGTGATCGAGACAAGGTAGCAGTCCCATAGATGTAGCACATGAGGGGTGAACTATGTCATCAAATTATGTTTTGTATCTCTTCATGTTTTCCTTTATGAGTTAAATTATGATATGTTTCTTGTTTAAATTTCAATGAAAACTAACTCCTTATCCTTGAAGAGAACATAAAAATTGTTTACATAAGACCCATTGTTTTTACTTTCAAAGCCTTAGAGGGTGGTAAATTTTTATGAAGGATAAGTTCTCATCCAATTCTATATCAATTGGTATCAGAGCTGGTTCTTACCAAGTTGCAGGTATGGCTAACAAGCTACAACTCCAAGAGCTATAGGAAATGAACTTATTTCTTCGAATGCAGAAAGTTCAACTCAGGAGAATGCTTGAAGTTGTTGAAGAGGACAAGAGGCATATGCGCCTTCATTTGTAGCATGTGCTTGAGGAATACTTTGATGATAGTTCCACTCCAGAAGAAGCAAAGAATTCCTCCAAATTGAAAACGATATGTGGGAATGGCCCAAGCATAGGTTACGTACACTGTGTAGAATAATGATTGTGAGTTTTGTCAGCAGCTCAAAGATTCCCATTATGTTCATGTTGGTAAAACTGGATGGCTTGAGTCATCTTCAAATTCGTCATCAACATCTAAAGAAGAAAAAAAGGGTGGAAAATACAAGGAGGTAATCAACATCTCTAGTTCGAATCCTTCAGTTTCTGTTAATAACACATCTTTTGCATCATTTGAACAACATACTAAAGGCATAGGTATGGAGCTACTAGCTTGGATGGGTTATTAAGGGGGAGGCCTCAAAATCAATGGACAAGGTATCACTAATCCTATCACGGTGAAAGATATACAATGATATCAAAAATTTTGATATGGTCATAGAGAGTTTGGAGAGTGTTCTAAACTATTTGAGGCAAATAAATCATTAGATGATGATATGTCACACCAAGATGGTAGTGATAATGGAAATTTGTCTCCAAAAGAGATGAATTATTTAAAGTACTTTTCATTTCATCGTCGAGTCCTCATCGTCAAAGTTACAACCCAAGGGACAAGTATAAATGTCATGGGAATTTTCCAAATGTTGGTAATTTTTATTATTTGTGGGACATGTATCCTTGCACATGTTATGATGTAGTTGATCATTGTGTGGATTATTGTGAGCAACGAAAAGTGATGGTCAAAAGAATGGACCAAATTCTTGGCATCAAGCATGAATAACCTCCCTTACATTTGAAACTTCCTTGTCTATGGGCAAGAGAAGGTATTTTTGCACCCATTGTAACATGAATGGGAATGGAAATGAAAGGTGTTGGAAACTTCATCCAGAAATTTGTCCCAAGAAGGATAAATATGTTATGAAAACCATTGTAAGGAAAGAAATAGGTGGGAAAGAGGATATTGGAATAGTTCCTAAGGAAACGTTAAAAGCAGAATAGATGCAGAAAGAGAACCCATAAGCCTATGAGAGGAAAATATTGGGTAGACTATTTGTATAATTTGTTGCTTTTTAAATTGTAAATACTTGTTGTTCATTACCTATTTTGGGTACTTTGTAAAGTGAAAAAAAGAATAATTACTTATTTGCAACAAGTATGTTTTTCATTGACATGTTGTGTTTCCTTGTTTATGAGTCCAAGTGTTAGAGGAATTTTGGGATGAACATTTTATGTCATCCAATATCTCTACAGTTCCATCATGTACTCAGCGATACAAGTGTTTCAACATGAAGCTTGTTGTGAATGAAATCTTTGATAAATATTGTACAATAAATGACTATGTTTTTGTGGACAAAGCCAAATGTGTCATTGAATTACTATATTCAGAGTGCTTTAGTGTACAAGTGCAATTATAGGAAAATAAAGAAAAGTTTGAATCAGTGCATGGAAAACATTGAGTTGCTTCTGATTTCGAAGATGGAAAGGAAAGTTTGTCTTCAGCAAAGGAACTTCAAGATGAAGTTGATTAAGCCTTGAAAGATGTTTTTGAAGGGAATTTTCACATTCCATCCATTGATGTTTTTGTTCCTGCATGGTTTTAAGAATTGTGGCTCAATTCTTGAAAGGAAGGTAAGGTCTTCACACAGAGGATAGGTGGAGTACCTTGATTGGATCATGAAGGCACCATTTGAAAACAGAAAATTGAGGATTGAGATTTGGAAATTTTTGAGCTTTTTGTTTCTCACTTTTTTACTAGGATAAGATAAACTTTTAGAGTCCAAAAGTTGCTAGTGGGGACGTATGATTCAAAGATAAAAAAATTTCTCAAAAATGAAAGTGCCCAGAATCTTTTGAAACTAACATTAAATTGTATCATTCATCATTTTGATTCCAACAACACTTGAATCGCCTCAATTTTATGTCATATGAAAAAGTTATGATGTTATGAAGTTTTTGGTCGATAACAAAAAAATTCCAGGTAGGTTGACTTAGTTGCTAACTTGATAGTCTGTATTGTTGATGTCATGTTGATGTCAGCATGCCAACTAGGCATACGGGAACCATCATGACTTTCCAAGTGGCGAGTTCATACTAGTGCAGAGTGTCACAATTTGATTGGTCAAAGTTTTGTTTGGTGGCCCAATGGGAGGCTGCCACGTGGCCCAATCATAGGTGGCCAAGTGGCGCCTCTAGATTGGCTAAAATTTTGTCAATGTTCAGATGGGCTTGGCAGGGATTGAACCGATGAATTTTCGCAACAAAATTCACCACTTTATCAACTCTCCTAAATGGTGTTTCTTAATCTATGGCGACGCCACTTCTATTTAAAGTTTAACTATGGCATAGTTGGGAGGGTAGGTCGGGCGGTGAACCTCTTCCCCTAGTCGTATTACTGCCATACAACCATGGAAAATTCATAACGAAGCACTGACAAGAGTTTAAGTATTAGCCCTATGTCATGTTCATACCCCTATAGGAACACCGAATGGCGACAAAGAGGGTTAGGCATTGAGCCTTGACCCTTGGTCATGACCACCAGGCATAGAACCTTAGCACAGGGCATAAGTTCAACGAAGGGCATCTTACCAGCCCCAACCCATGGTTATGAGACTTCCCATAGAACCAACTATAAAAGATAGAGGCACTTAGCGGGGGGGGGGGGGATGTAGTCCCTAGCCTCGAGTCCCATTGTAGTTCATATGACTCCAGGAGGATTAGGAGAGGGCTCTTGTGGTAGGGTCGAGCGGTTAGCCTCAACCCGTGTACAAATTGATTGTGTGTAACCACCGACTAAAGAATCAGGAGCCAGCGTGGCAGGGGCATGTGGTTAGCCCCGACCCCCAACCACATCAACCATGCGACCAACAACCCGACAGAAAAGAAGCCTAGGCTGACGGGGTCAGACTGTTGGCCCAACCCCTAGCCTTATGGCACGCAATGTGGCCCTGGTTTTATGCATATGGGTTATTCAGAATATAAACTAAGAGACAATTTTCACCTGATGCAGGCGAAATTTTCTCCTCCCGAGCGGATTAGAGGTCAAAATTTTCACTCTCTTTGTAGGTTGATCCAATTTGGAGGACGAATAGTAGGAAAAACTTGGGGAGAGCCATAACTTGATGATTTTTTGGCCTTTTTCAGCGGAAGAAGAGCCCAAATAGGGGTTTTTGGACATTTTGAATCTAATGGAAGCCTTTTTTTTTATAGATTGAAGCATTTTTGGAAATATGTTTTGCAGGTTTGATTCTATGAATGTAAGGGAGAATTCGTGGTTTGAAGCAGACTTGAAGGATTTTTTTAGCATGGAGAGGACATTGTAGGGGTTTTCTAACCTTCATATGTTATCTATAGTAGTTTTGACATCTCTAGCGCATCTCATGTTTGCTTTTCCTAATTATTTACTTTTGAGGAAATCTCTATTTTAGTACTTCAATGTGGAATTTTTGTACAATTTATGCTCATTTTCAGATGGAGTATAGGGTCTTGATGTGAGAGCCCTTTTCTTGTTGATTGTTTCATGACTAACAATTTTTCCTTGAATGGGAAACAAGCTAATCATTTTGTCAACACATTTCATGTACTATTTTATCACTAAAATATATGGAGAAGTTTAGCTGTGTTAGCA
The DNA here is from genome assembly GCA_034641835.2 of Pinus albicaulis. Classification (NCBI taxonomy): domain Eukaryota; kingdom Viridiplantae; phylum Streptophyta; class Pinopsida; order Pinales; family Pinaceae; genus Pinus; species Pinus albicaulis. The sequence continues at coordinate 752,935,304 of CM076576.1, read as the reverse complement.
AGCCCGAAGATGTAGCCCAGGAGGGGTGAACTCCGTCATCATATTACGTTTTGTATCTCTTAATATTTTCCTTTATGATTTAAATGATGATATTTTTCTTGTTAAAAGTTCACATGAAAACTAATTCCTTATCCTTGAAGAGAACATAAAATTGGTTTACATAAGGCCCATTGTTTTTTCTTGCAAAGCATCAGAGGGCTGTCAATTTTTAGGAAGGAGTTATCCTCCAATTATAGATCAATGAGCCTTATCATAACCACCTTTGATATCTAACAAAAGAAATATTTGTAAGGTTTGAAGATTAAGTTGCTAAAATTTCTTACAATATGAGCCTCCTAATGGAATCTCTAGCAATCAAGCTTGGAAATTTTGGGGAGGATGTATGCTCTATTCAGATATTAGCTCAGAGGGGAAATTATGAGAAAAATAACACCTATAAAATGAGTCAAAGAATGCGACCAAGAAAGATAAATCAATTTCCAGTTTCATTACCCTTCCAACCATTAGTTAGAATGGAAGCTAAAGTGGACATCAAACATACCAAGGTAAGATTATTGCAGTAAAGGTGAATGACTAGTTTCAATATTTAGAGGTATATTTAAATTTATACCATATAGAATAAGAGTAGATTATATATATTTTCTAGACTATCATTAGAGGGTCATGCATTAATTCAGTGGAAATTCACATTGAGACAATTAGTTTAGAGGGTGATGTATTAGTATCTAAATGGGAGGATTTCAAAACCATCATTAATTCCCAACTCTACCCTATTGGGTATGTAGAAGGCCAATGGATCTATTGGAATTACTTTATGTAAAGGGAAGGGAAAAGTGTGAATGTGTACGACACCAAATTTAGGAAGATGGCTATCATGCTAGGTATCTCTCCTAAGAACCCAGAGGTACTCCTCAAGTATATGGGGGGTCTATGTATTCATTTTTGTAACAAAATGATGCTTTTCATTCCTAACATAGTTGATGAGGTTTGTGTGCAAGCATAGCATCTGGAAAATATAGGTTACAAAAAATTATAGTGAAGAGAGACCAAATAGAAATGGCACCAAGATGCTTCCAAGGAGGGAAAGAAATGGAATGGGAAAGACACGAAGATGATGGTCGCTACACATAAATTTAAGGATCTAAGTAACCACTACAACCATTATAATATTTAAGGTCACATTAAAGAAATTTTTTGAAAACAACATCCATTGTAAAACCCTAAGTACCATAGAACGATGATAAGAAGAAGAACCTTCTAGCCACATATTCAAACAATTATGCAGAGAAAAAATTAGGAATGGATGATAATATATTCTACACTTTGGCGTAGAAGGATGTGAATATATGTATGCTTTGTCAATAGGAAAATAAGGAGATGAAAAAAAATCTTCCATAGCAAGGTCAGATTCAAAAATATAATGGTAGATGACTTATTTGATTTTAGTTGGAGGGATAATCTCATAGTAGTTGATGTAGTGATGAAGCTCGGGTAGGAGGTTCATGATTACCCATACTCATAGCCAAGGTGGTGGATAAAAAATGATGCATAAATCAAGGCCATGAAAAATCACAAGATCAAATGTTTTGTAAGTGTAAAGTTTATTGATGTAGTGAAATTGGACATAGTACCTCTTGTCATATGTGGTGTATTGTGTTTGGAAGCCCCTACATGCATGAGAGGGATGAAATATTCATGCAAGGAGCTAATTGATACCACCTTATCAAGGATGGGAAGTCCTACATCATCAATTCACAAAAAGGTAAATTAGATATCTCACTATAACTTCTAATCAAGATAAAAATTTGATTACTTCTAGTAACAAATATGTGTTACTTTCTAAGGAAATCAACCTACAAAATTTAACATTTCAAAGTATTAAAATATTTTTTGTTATGAATTGTTACATTGGAATATCCATGGTATTTTTCAAATCATTTTGGTATCAAAATAGTTTTATTTGGAGCATTTATGGGAAATTGCATGATCCAGGAACTGGCTTAGAAAAAAAGTGAAAGAATCTTAGTCGTTCTAGATGAGATTGTTCATAACCACCTTTGAGATTTAGAAAAATAAATCTTTTTAAGGTTGAAAATTATGTTGCTACAATTTCTTGCAATATGAGCCTCCTAATGGAAGCTCTAGAAATCAAGCATGGAAAGTTTTGGATGATGTATGCTCTAGTTCAGATATTGGATTAGGGGGGGAATTATGAGAAAAATAATACCTAGAAAAGGAGTTAAGGAACGAGACCATGATAGAGATCTCAACTTCCAGTTTCATTACCCCTTTACAATCCTTAGTTATAATGGAAGAGAAAGTGGAAATCAAACATACCAAGGTAAGATTAATGCAGTAAATTTGATTGATTAGTTGCAATAGTTAGAGGTATATTTCAATGTCTACCATATAGAAGAAGAGTAGAAGATGTTAGAGTCCTATGCTATAGTAATCAAAGTTAGGTTTAGTATTTTCATCATTTTGGTAAATTTGTAAAAGTGTTGCTATGATCTCATAAATATAAATTCCTTAGTCTTTGTGACGAATGTGAGATTAAGTCTTTAGTTTCAATTTAGGACATCATAAATTAAATTATTTGAGTGATGACGAAAATATAGTCATCAATTTCTTAAAATATTATTTTAGTAGCTTTAGGGTTAATATGCCATCCAATTCATGGATAAAGGTAATAGTTGGTTCGGTTTTTCATCATTGGGACAAATTAGTGTTTTCTATTCAGTTAGTTACATAGTCAAATTAGGTTATATTCCATGTCCTTGTACATAATTTCAATTACCAAAGGTTTAAGGTTGTTGTTTTGCTTCTCCCTTGCACTGCAATTGGACATTTTTAAATTTTAAAAGTCATTATTGCACTCAAATAAAATTATAGACCACATGAAGGGGTTAAAAATACATGTTTTTTATTCAAAAAACTCATCGGACCCATTATCCATCCTCCTGAGGCACTCTGGATGTCAGTGGGCCACTTGCTTCATTTATACTGCAGGGGATTTGCTACGTTCCTGCTGTAAATGTGGTGGTTTAAAGAAAAAAATAAACTAAAGGATTTGGAGGTCGTGAAGAGGTTAATGAAGCTCCATACATCATCCATAATCTATTCGAATCAATTAAAGTTGAAGGAAATGATCAATTTCACAAATGACAAATTTGTTGCATTTTTTTTAAGAAGTCTATTGTTGTATTTTTTACTGTTTTAGAAGTCAAATTCAAGGTTAGTTTATGAACAAATGAAGATGAATTTTGAAAAACATAAATATTTTTTTGTCAAATATATTGGAAGATTCGAATGAATATTTTAGCTTTCCTCATTTCTTGTTTTAGCCATGATATTTGGGCGCACATTATGAGGATATGGAGAATAATTTTCCAAAAATGAGAGAGGTTTCTCTCAATAACAAGCTCATATACAAAACCCTCCTTCAAATTTTTAACACCTATCATTATTTGAGATATATGATCTAATATTTGACGCTGAGTTTCTAGAAAAATGATCCCTATTTCCTTGCAAGAAGTTCTAAATGTTAATGTAACTGACTCTATATTTGGGGAAATGGTTGAACTCGACCTCCTTAGATTGGGAAGGAGTTTTTCCTTTATATTTTATAAATTCATATCAAAAGTGAGTTGGTGTGTGATATAGAAAAGACATTGTTCATTGTGCTTCTATCCAGGGCTTGGTATGATCCATCTCATACCAACTAGTTCCAAAAAGAAATAACACAAAGATGCTTCCATGTGTGGAAAGGAGTCGAATGGGAAAAACAAGAAGATGATGATCACTATGCATAAATGTAAGGATCCAAGTAAACACTATAAACATTATGATATTTATGGTCGAACTAAAGAAAATTGTTGAAAACTACATTCATTACTAAACCCTAAGAACCATAGAAAGATGACAAGAAGAAGAACCTTCTAGCCACATATTCAAAAAAATATGCAGATAAAAAATGAGACATGTATGCTAATATTTCCTACACTTCAGTGTAGAATGATGTGAATCTAAGTATCCTTCGTCAATAGGAACAAAAGGAGATGAAAAAAACTCTTCCATAGCAAGGTACATGCCAAAACTACAATGGTAAATTATTTATTTGATTTTATATTAAAGGATAATATCATAGTATTTAGTCTGGTAATCAAGCTTGGGTTGGAGGTTCATGATCATGCAAACCCATACCCAATGTGATGGATGGAAATGGATGCAGAAGTCGGGGTCATGAAGAATCACAAGATCATATTTTTTGTAAGCGTAGAGTTTATTAATGTAGTGGAATTAGAGATAATACCTCGTGATATGTGTAGTTTTTTTGGAAGTCACTACATGTATGAGAGGGATGAAATCTTCATGCATGGAGCCAAATGATACCACCTAATCAGGGATGTGATGTCATATATCATCAATTCACAAAAGGGTATATTGAAGATCTTATTATAACTTCTAATCAAGTTAAAAGGTTGATTACTTCTAGTAAGAAATATATGTTACTATCTAAAGAATTAATGACTAGGAGACGGATCAATAAGAAAAAAGGAGTTGTGGATGGATATATTAAAGAGAAAATTTAACAATTAGAGGAATTTATAGAGGCATACAAAAGAGTGTTTCATGGGTTGAAAGGGCTAGCACCTAAGAGGGTAATGGAGCATAACATATAATTGTTTCCTAACTCCCCATTAGCAAAAATTTGGCTATATAAATAGCCAGTTCTAGAAGCAAATGAAGTGAAGTAGTAGTTGCAGTAGTTGTTGCTGTAAGGAGTGATTTAACTAAGTACCTCATCTTGTGGGCCGTCTGTCGTCATTGTACTTAAGAAATATGGGACTTAGTATATGTGTATCAAATGTATCACATTAAACAACAATACACTCAAGAATTAGTACTCTCTCCCTAAGATCAATGATTTGTTAAACCAATTGCAGCATGCCAAGTACCTCACTAAATTATAATGCCTAATTAAGATACCACTAGGTACATGTCAAAGAAAAAGGAACTTAGAAGAGTACCTTTAAGACAAGGAAAGGTTTGCATGAATGGTGAGTCATGCCACTTGGTTTAGGTATTGCACCAACTAAATTTATGCAAATTGTTATCACTCAGTATTTTATCCAGGTTCAAAAAAGAACTCACCGAGGTAACCACAAACCTACTTCAAACTCTAGGATATAGCCTTCCTAGGGTTCAGAGAGGGCTCTCTCTTTAAGATTTAACTTTGTTTTAGTTTTGAATATTATGCTAGTTATTAAATGCAGATTTGATTGTGTTTTGTTGGATTTGGTGGGAAAATTTCACTTGGAGGTAGATAGAGGGAAATCTACTTATACATTGGGCTATGGAGTCTAAGTCAAGTTAACAGAACTGGGATCAAGGCCTAAAAGGTCAAATGTCTGTAGGGCAAGGTAGATAACCCTTGGAGATCTTGGGAAAAATGGTTTTTTAGGTGGTATGATCGAGATAAAGGGCACTTAAGAATCCTTAAATCCGGAAAATGGAAGTAGAAGATAGAGGTCAAACGGGAGTGGGTGCAATTAAGAATTCCCTGCACTGGAAATCAGAAGAAAACAAAGAAATGATAACTAGTTAAAAACAGGGTGCTATTAACATGTATTGTAGTAATACTCCTAGTTATACATTCATATTTAGAATTAAAACATATATATATGCATGAAACAAAAGAAGATAATAATGACAAGTTTAAAGGGAGTACTTCACTCCAGATAGCTTATCACAGGGATCTTGAAGTATGATGCCAAAAAGGTGATCCAGTCTGCTACTCAAAATCAAAATCCAAAGCCTTCAAGTCAATTAAAATATCTATAGTAATCTCCAGCAATTTTATTCCACCCAAAATACTTCAAAGAGTGAAGTATTTATACAAATTCTAAACTAGAATATCTTGAAAAAATATCAAGATTGGTTTACAAATATCTCCAATTGTTTTACATAAATAGAACTTAAGTAAAGGACACTCAAAACTAATGCATATATTTAGCACTATTTTTTATGGATAGGTGATGAAAAAGAGGAGAATTCGAATTTTATCTCAACTCTTAGTTGATGATGAGGCATCCAAGTCACTAACTGTCTCCTTTCTTTGTGCATTCTGCTCCAGCAATTCTGCAAACTTCGGGTCCAATGATACCTTTTTATTTCTCAATCCGAAATATAAATGTAAAAATTGAAAGAGCTTATCGTAGATAGCTATTTTTTTGAGATAAACCTCTCTCAGTTCCCTAAAATTATGCTCCATATGGTCACAATAGGATTTGCAAAAAGATGTGTTAAATAGAGTTTTGCAGAGTCTGGAAAATAGGCTGTAAAGATGTGCATGTATCTCTCATTATGTAATACCTGTGCAAAATGTGAGATAGGGTTTTGTAGATGAGACTCTTAGGAACATTTACCTCCTTCCATTTTGTAATATGTATTTCCTATTGGCCATAATCTCCTCTTCAAACTGATGACTTAACATGAATTTTCTGTAAAAAGAGCTTTCAAATTTTGTTTAATATTTCCAAATCAATAATGGATGTTAGAACAGTGAGAGAGGTTTTTGTAGCTGGACACCTTAAGAACATAAACCTCCTTAATTTTTTCAAAATTCATCTTTTATTGGTCACAATAGTTTCTGCAAAACAATGACTTAAACATGAAATTTCTACAAAAATGTCCCTTCTTGCTCTGTTTTCATCTTTTAACCTTACTGTTCTTTTAACTGTTTTTACTTTCACTTTGGACAAAATTCATTTTGTTGAAATTATTTTCATATTTATTTACCATTTACTGCCTCCATGTTTTAATTTTACTTCTTTACCTTGACTGCTCTGTAACTTTGTTTTAACCTTTACTGCGACTTTCATCTGATACACTTTAACTGTCTCTGTTTTCACTCTCATTGTGAATTATTACTTTACTTAGAACTTTAACCTTTACTGTGAGTTCTTCATTTTACCCTGACTATTATGAATGCCCTATTTTAATCTTTACATTAAAATGCTCTTTTATCTTTCACAAGATGACTATTCTTTAACTCTGATGCCTGGAATCTTTTAAGGAAAATCCTTTGAATTCATTTCCTTGTAAGTTCTTGGAGTAAAACATATCGTTAACTAGTATTTAGATTGTTTTATCCAAATTCTCCTTTTACTAATGACTTGCAAAAAAAAAAATTGTTAATGAAATCTAGGTCTGCAAGGAGGTATTATGGCTTTGATGAATTGGGAAAACCTGTGGAATGAATTTTGACTCTGGAGGTTTAACTCTGTTGGCACTGAGTAATTGAGTGTAACAGTTAGGGATTATGAACATTGGTAAAATATTTTGAACCTTTCAAAGGGTTTCTACATCAAATCTGTTCTTTGAAGGCAAATATAGTTCTTTCTGTGGGTAAATAGGTTTTATGGCTATCAATTTCACAGGAAACTCTTTTTCAAATATCAGGAAGGTTGATTTTTCCAAGGAGTACCTATTCTTGCAGGTATATGGTCTTTAAACATGTTTTGAGGCATCAGGTAAGTTTTTGATGTCTTTTGGAAGTAATTCAGGACTTCCAGCAATCTTCAATGGTGAATGGCGGGATTTTTGCGGGTTCTTAGCAATAAAACAGTGAAAATTTTCTTTTTTCTGAGTTGGGAAAGAACATATAATGAATAGGCACAGAAAGAGGGATAAACAGTGGATTCCAAAGGTTTAATGGGAAAATTAGGTTTATTTTACAAGTAATGAATGACAGTCACATCGGGCGGGAAAGTGGTTTTCACGTCCCAAAGGTGTTGAAAACAGGCGGTTTATCGCGTGGAGTTTAAGTGGTAAACGGTTTTAAACAAAACCCACGCGATCGAATCAGAAGAGGCCACGTGGAGGGGAGGGGTCAGCAGAATACCGACCATTTCACATGGCTTTTGCCTTGGAGCGGTCAGGCATTTCATCTACGCGATATCTCTCGTCGACTGTTGGATCAAAAGTTTCGAAGAAAACGGTGGAGATTATTCGGGAATTGCATCAGGATGGAAAGGTGGGATCGGGTTGGATTAACTGTAGCGGAAGGGTTCAATATATGTCTAAACCTTTATAATATAATCAAGGAGTATAGGTTTAAACATATATATATGGGTTAATTTATGTATAGCGGCGGGATAAATGTTTATTGCAAAGGCACTTTTTTTAAACAAGGTTTTTTAAGCCTTATCCATTGATATATATATATATATATATATATATATATATATATATATATATATATATAGATATGGTGGGTTAGGTCTGTTTCATTTTATAAAATTTGAAAAATGTTTAAAAATATGAGGGCGCATTTAATTAAATTATATAGTTTTTAAACCATTTTCGATAGTTTAAAAACTATAAGGCGGGACATTTGAATAAATATAATATTTTATACCAAAGGGCTTGTAATTTGGGATTTTCATTTATGCACATGGGATAATATGCTTTGGTCAAAAGTTTATAATAGTGGGTTTTTGGAGTCTATTAATATATAAGGGAATTAATAAATAGGAAAGGGTATTTTTTAGGGATTTAATAAAATATGTAAAAAGTTAATATGAAAGGGTAATGTAAAACAAAAAACGCATTATCTCTAAGTATCATATAAAATCAAGCATTGCTTATCTTTATATTTCCTTCACTAATACTTAGGATAAGTGTGTTTTTGTGGATTTTTATGAATGCTTATGAAGGGATGAAGTCAATTATTCTAGGGTTACAATTTTACTAAGTAAGAGTGTGTTTTTACTTGGGAAAAAGGGGTTTTAATACATGAATGAAGGGTAAATGATGATAAATGAGGATTTAGCATAAGAACTCAATATATTTAACTAACCATTCATAGAGCCTTGGGTCTGGTCCCAAAAAAAGTCAGAGAAATTCTCTGAGCCTATTTTACTAATAGCTTAGAACACTGAATACTCATGGGGGAGGGGAAATTAATGATTTTTCCCGATGATGTATTGTTTACATGATGGCTCCACTTCTTTCTACCTACCCAACTTCTATTTCTAACATTGTTTCTTCATTTTGCAGGTGCATTTAGGCTTGCAACCTTAAAACATTTTTCTTTCAAAGCATAAGACTATCTAAATCTACCTTATTTCATCCGAGGGCTTGGATTAAAATTTTGAGCTCCTCATTATTCACTACCTATCTACTGATTTGTCAAGTTTAAACAGTTTGAAAAATCTTTATTCACTATCTAAAACATGAAATTGAAAGCATGAAAACTTAAGATTAAACTGTTTAACTGATCATGGACTATGGAATTTATTGACACTCTACACATAATCATTATTCTTTGTAGTAAAGTAAAGTAGTGGCATTAGGATTTTCTCACTTTCAGGTCTTATTTTTCTTTTTCTTTTGGGTATATGTTTTTCTAAGTCCTTTGATTTTTATTTTTTAAGACTTTTTACCCTCTTTTTGACTTTTTATTATTTTTCATTTTTTCAAAATATGGGAAAACAACTTGCATAAAGCAAGGTATGTACATATTTACAAGACTTATCAAAGTGAATTCAAAATTTTATGAACCCTATTATTATAGGACCCTAATAGTGGCTCCACATGGGGATGACATTTCCTGGTGAAATATCAAGAACTCTAAGACTAGTAGCCTCATTCCTTGAGCCAATCCCAAACATGCATATGCTGTGACTGAAAACTCCTGAACTGAATTTACACCTTTTTCTGCAAACTGAAATATGATCTAAGACCCCAAAGTGGTTCAAATTTCAAACCAAACTACTACATCATCAATATTTTAGGGCTTTTTCCTTGGCTTTCAAATCTTAATGAATTATTTCAAACTATCTGAAAATTGTAAACTGAAATAAGCTGAAGTCCTACCTAATTACTCTAATCAGCTGTCCAACTACTGGTTAGGTAAAATTAAATAGCCAATGCAACCTTTCAAGCATTATTTACTTTGATAGATTTTGTTGCATGTGCTTGTATATTGTCAAAAATGAAATTTTGCAACCTATTAGAAACTTGTCAACAAATGAGAGAATAAGGAAATACTTGATTTCCTTTTTTGACTCTAGAAATTTTTCAAAATAATCTTCCAAGGTATATACATGAATGTTTAACTAATCTAAATAACTGTACATCTGTTCTGGATGACCTCCATGCCATGAGACTAAATTGTCATTTTTAACTTTATTCCCTTGAAAAATCAACCCATGATTGTTTTGAGATACTTTCAGATTTTCAGATAAGATTTGTGATGATATTTCTACTGATGAGAATGTTTGTTTGAGGAAATTTTTATCATCTTGATCTTGAAGCTCATAGTCAATAAATGAAGAAAGACTTTGAATGCATTCATTATCCAACATATCTACTATTGGATCATGAAAAACTTTGAAATATTGTTGCAATTTATATATGGGTTTTAATGGAACTTCATAGATTTCTAGGGGTTGTTCATTCTTTAAAAACTGAAATGCTTTAGAGCATAATGGCATAGAAATTTCTTTCAAAATTTCTGAACTTTCTTCTTCACTCCCATATTTGATGTGTATTATCTGATCATTGTATTTGAGCTGTTGAAATTGAACTTCCTCATCCCACAAACTAGCTAATGATTGCTCTATGAAGTTAGTTTGAATTTCAAGAACATAATCATCATGATACTGATCATACTTAGGCAAATATTCAAAATCGGGAATGTTATCAATCATACACATTAGATCAACAGATTTCTTTTCCAAAAGTCCTGATATATCTTGATTAGATTGGTTGCATTCTATTTTAAGGTCATCGTTTCGATCAATAGGAGTACTATCAGGCAATGGGCCTTTTTGGGAAGGTAGAACAACATGAGTATAAACCTGTTCTTCTGTCTCTTCATGGAAAAAAAATGTAGTACATACATCAACATTAGAATAAGTAGAAGCAAATTCTTCATTATGTAAACATTTTGAGGATGGTTGCATGTTTAGAAGAAAATTGATTTCTTCTTCGGTGAGGAGGGGTGGGAATCTTTGAATTTTTAGCTTTGAATAACAACTATTTTCTCTCTTATATAAAAAATGATCATGAGGTTGAATATTTTCTTTAACTTAATTCAAAATATTATATGAAACATCATTTGTTACTACAGAGGGGCTTTGTGGATCTTGATTTATCTCCTAATCTATTTGATATTTGATTAACACCTCTTGATTATCATGACACTTAAATTGCGAATGAAATTTATGGACTTCTTCTAATGAATCCTCAAGATAACAATTTCCAAAATCTTCATCAATATTATTAAGGTAATGTATGAGATCTTCAACTTGATCACAACAATTTTCAACTAATGATAAAGATGGAAAATCTTCTTTGTAATTCTCATAAAATACCTTATGAAAATCCTTTAAAGAAAATAAGCTAGCAGGTTTGAGAGCTTCATACCATTCCCTTGCTTGTCCTTCTAAGGTTTCCATGAATAGCTTCATGAGGAAATCCTCATGCCAATGACCCTTCAATCTCCATGAGTGTATATGAAATTTAATGAGATGTAACAAAGGATCATCAATATTCTCATTTTGAAATATAGGAAGATTTTTATCTCAATTTACCTTTGGTAGTTTGTGTGGAAATCCAGGTATGTGATCTCTGCTCATGGGAGCATACCTGCGTTTTATTCTTGGGTCATCTTGTAAATTAGTCATAAAGAAGGGCCATTGTATCTATACAACCAAACTAGATCCTTCTATAAAATACAATATACATTGAAAAAATTTCTTAATGAGAAAGAACATAATGTCTTGGATTAAGATCCAAGTTGAAAGCCTGATCTTTCCATATTGTTCTTTTAGGTTCATCCCTCCAGTGGAGTCTTGATTGTGAAACTGATTTGGAGTCGCTGGGTGGATGATTTTAACCTTTGTGTCTCTAATCATTGTCCACCATCATAGATCAGATTTGAACCTGTAAAATATTTTTGAAGAAAATGTTAGTCTTCCCCAGTGGAGTCGCCAATATGTTATCACCCAATAATTTCTCTAGGTTCAAGAAAGAACTCACCGAGGTAACCACAAACCTACTTCAAACTCTAGGATCTAGCCTTCCTAGGGTTCAGAAAGGGCTCTCTCTTTAAGACTTAACTTTGTTTTAGTTTTGAATATTAGGCTAGTTATTAAATGCAGATTTGGTTTTGTTTTGTTGGATTTGCTGGGAAAATTTCACTTGGAGGGTAGATAGAGGGAAATCTACTTGTCCATTGGGCTATGGAGTCTAATTCAAGTTAATAGAACTAGGATCAAGGCCTAAAACGTCAAATGTTTGTAGAGAAAGGTAGATAACCCTTGGAGATCTTGGGAAAAATGGTTTTTGAGGTGGTATGATTGGGATAATGGGCACTTAAGAATCCTTAAATATGTAAAAGGGAAGTAGAAGATAGAGGTCGTACGGGAGAGGTAGCAATTAAGAATTCCCTACACCAGAAATTAGAAGAAAACAAAGAAATGATAAATAGTTAAAAATAGGGTACTATTAACATGTCCTATAGTAATACTCCTAGTTATACATTCATATTTAGAATTAAAACACAGATGTATGCATGAAACAAAATAACATAACAATGACAAGTTTAAAGAGAGTACTTCACTCCAAATAGCTTATCACAGGGATCCTGAAGTTTGATGCCGAAAAGGTGATCCAATCTACTGCTCAAAATCGAAATCCAAAGCCTTCAAGTCAATGAAAATATCTATAGTAATCTCCAGCAATTTTATTTCACCCAAAATACTTCAAAGAGTGAAGTATTTATACAAATTCTAAACTAGAATATCTTGAAAAAATATCAAGATTGGTTTACAAATCTCTTCAACTGTTTTACATAAATAGAACTTAAGTAAAGGACACTCAAAACTAATGCATCTATTTGGCACTATTTTTTATATATAGGTGATGACAAAGAGGTGAATTCGAATTTGATATCAACTCTTAGTTGATGATGAGGCATCCAAGTCATTAACTGCCTCCTTTGTGCATTTTTCTCCAGCAATTCTGCAAACTTGGGGTAAAATGATACCTTTGTATTTCTCAATATGAAATAGATATGTAAAAAGTGAAAGAGGTTATTGTATATAAATATTTTTTTGAGATAAAACTCTCTTAGTTACCTAAAATTAGGCTCCATATGGGCACAGTAGGCTCTGCAAACATATTTTTAAAACAAAGTTTTGCAGAGTCTGAAAAATAGGCTGTACAGATGTCCATGTATCTCTCATTCTGTAATCACTGTGCAAAACGTGAGATACGTTTCTGTAGATTAGTCTCTTAGGAACAAAACCATCCTTCCATTTTATAATATGTATTTCTTATTAGCCATAATCTCCTCTGCAAATTGATGACTTAACAGGAATTTTCTGTAAAAAGAGCTTTCAAATTTTGTTTAATATTTCCAAATCCATAATGGCTGTTAGAAAAGTGAGAGAGGATTTTGTAGTTGGACACCTTAAAAACATAAACCCCCTTCAGTTTTTCAAAATTCATCTTGGATTGGTCACAATAGTTTCTGCAAAAAAATGACTTAAACATGACATTTCCGCAAAAATGTCCCTTCTTGCTCTATTTTCATCTTTTAACCTTATTGTTCTTTTAACTGTTTTTACTTTCACTTTGGATAAACTTCATTTTTGTTGAAATTATTTTCATTTTTAGTTACCATTTACTGCCTCCATGTTTTACTTTTGTTGGTTTACCTTGACTGCTCTGTAACTTTGTTTTAACCTTTACTGTGAATTTCATCTGATACACTTTAACTGTCTCTATTTTCACTGTCATTGTGAATTCTTACTTTACTTTGAGCTTTAACCTTTACTGTGAGTTCTTCCTTTTACCATGAATATTATGAATTCCCTGTTTTAATCTTTACATTAAAGTGCTCTTTTATCTTTCACAGGATGAATTTTATTTAACTCTGATGCCTGGAATATTTTAAGGAAAATCCTTTGAATTCATTTCCTTTTAAGTTCTTGGAGTAAAAAATATCTTTAACTAGTATTAAAATTGTTTTATCCAAATTTTCCTTTTGCTAATGACCTGCAAAACAAAATAATTGTTAATGAAATCTAGGTCTGCAAGGAGGGATTATGGCTTTGATGAATTGGGAAAACCTGTGGAACGAATTTTGAGTCTGGATGTTTAACTCTATTGGCACTGAGTAATTGAGTGTAACAGTTAAGCTTTCTAAACATTGGTAAAAGAGTTTGAACCTTTCAAAGGGTTTCTACAACAAATCCATTCTTTGAAGGCAAATATAGTTCTTTCTGTGTGCAAACAGGGTTTATGGCTATCAATTTCATAGGAAACTCTTTTTCAAATAACAAAAAAGGTTGATTTTTCCGAGGAGTACCTGTTCTTGTAGGTATATGGTCTTTAAACAGGTTCTGAGGCATCGAATAAGTTTTTGATGTCTTCTGGAAGTAATTCAGGACTTCCAACAATCTTCAATGGTGAATGGCGGGATTTATGCAGGTTCTTAGCAATAAAACAGTGAAAATTTTCTTTTTTCTGAGTCGGGAAAGAACATATATAATGAATAGGTGAAAAAAGAGGGATAAAAAATGGATTCCAAAGGTTTAATGGGAAAATCAGGTTTAGTTTACAAGTAATGAATGACGGTCACATCGGGCGGGAAAGTGGTTTTCACGTCCTAAAGGCGTTGAAAACAGGTGGTTTATCGCGTGGAGTTTAAGTGGTAAATTATTTTAAACAAAACCTATGCGATCTAATCAGAAGAGGCCACGTGGAGGTGAGGGGTCAGTGGAAAACTGGCCATTTCACATGGCTTTTTCCTTGGAGCGATCGGGCATTTCATCTACGCGATATCTCTTGTCGACTGTTGGATCAAAAGTTTCGAAGCGAATGGTGGAGATTATTTGGGAGTTGCGGCGGGATGGAAAGGTAGGACTGGGTTGGATTAACTGCAGTGGAAGGGTTTAATATATGTCTAAAACTTTATAATATAATCAAGGAGTATACGTTTAAACATATACATATGGGTTTATTTATGTATAGCGACGGGATAAATGTTTATTGCAAAGGCACTTTTTTTAAACAAGGTTTTTTAAGACTTATCCATTGATATATATCTATGGCAGGTTAGGACTGTTTTATTTTATAACATTTGAAAAATGTTTAAAAATATGAGGGCGCGTTTAATTATATTATATAATTTTTTAACCATTTTCGATAGTTTAAAAACTATAGGGCGGGATATTTGAAATAACTATAGTTTTAGACCAAAGGGCTTTTGATTTGGGATTTTTTATTTGTGCGCATGGGTAACAATGTTACCGATGAAATAGGTAACCTCATTGTTACCTACTTTTTGAAGTATCAAGAAAAACACCTGATTTTGAAAAAGTGGCGAATAAGAATCAAGAAAAAAAATTTGAGCATGTTTTTGGCACTTTAAGTTTTTTTCATTTTGTTTCTTTTTTTTTTAATTAACTTTTTTTTTTTTAAGTGATGTTTTTTATGTCGATTTTGAATAGTGGTGGTGTATCATCACCAACGTTTTTTTATAGGATTGATTTTGACACTTTAGGTTTTCTAATGTCTTCTTCTTCTGTGAGATGTTTATTTTTAAGTGCATTTATGTACTTGTGTTTTGTAGGTTTTAACCCTGAACAGAAATTATCTACACACGAATCTTATAACAGAAAATAAGCAATAGCAAGAACATAAAACATAAAACAGATAAACACAGAGATTTTCCCCTGGATCCCAAATCGGGATGACCAGCTTGATTTTTCATTATATTCCTTTTAGTGTTACAACACATATATATACATGCCGAAGCATACATAAACCCCAATCCATAAACCATGGATTAGAACATAACCGTAGTTCCCTTGATCAGATCTACAAAAATACCAGGGGGCGAAAACCATCGTACCCCAAAACCATGTGCTAAACCATGCGCAAAACCATGGGCGCGGACTACCCACCGGAAATTAAGGACCAAAATTTCGCGGAGGCGCCGGACAGACAAGGAGGGCTACCGCCCCACAACGGCCCCCATTGCGTCCGGAGCAAGGGGGGCTATCATTCCCCCCTCACCCCCCTTTACCCAGCGTGCTTAGTCGTGGAAAGAATATAACACATACCCAACATGTTTTAAAAATAAGAAATTTTTTTTTTTAAATAAAACTTGTAATGATATCTTCACTTTTTCACACACATAAAAGATGAAAAAAGGGTCAATATTCTAAAGTTGATATTTTCTACTTGTTTATGTATTGTTAAATAATTTTGCAATGCACATCAAAAAATTGTCACTAAAAAACCAATATTTTGAACCATATGACAAAAAAATACAATTTTTCAATATAAATACAATGCAAAAAATACACTTTTACAGAGTTTTTGTTGGAAAAAACATGTTAAATAAACTATTTTTTTGGGAGAATCTTAACAAAAAAACTTAAGAAAACAAAATTTTTATTGAATTTTATGTCAAAAAATAATAGCAATCACATGTTTTTTGCAAAAAAAAAAGGGTTGTTCTCATAAAATATCAAAGTCTAAACATTACAAGTAAAACTGATTAATAGTTCTAAAAAATAAGCTTTGTTTGCAAGCATAACTTAAACATCATCAACAATATCAACTAATACATCTTCAACATCATCTAGAACAACATTGATGGCTTCTTCCGCAGCATTTTCTTCTTCATTTTGATCATTTTCGTCTTCTAATGGATCTTTCATGTCAGCAAATCTTCCAAAGTGTCCATTTTCAATCATTCCATATAATGGTGGCTGAGGTTCCTTTGCTTTTTTTTCCACACGTGATTCATTAAAATCTCCTTTCCTCAAACCAACTTCTTGCTTCGCATCTGGAAGGAATTTAAGAGCGTTAATTCTTTGTTGAATAAATTTGCATTGAACTGGGTCTTTCTCAATGGCAATGCAATTTCTTCCTTTTAGTAGGCAACATGCTAGTGTTGTACCTAATCATCAAGCACAAAAAAATAAGTAAGAAAATTAGTATGGAGACATAAAAAGTAAAAAATACAATATTTAAATTTAAATTTGTATAATAAAACTTACCTGAACCTGAGAATAAATCCAAAACCCATTCTCCTTCATTTGAACATAGATCTATAAGATATTTAATCAATGCTTGTGGTTTTTGATAAATGTTAACTATATCTCCTTTTGCATCTTTATCCTCATATGTTAGTTTTCTTACAACTGCATCATAAACCAATACTTGACTATGACTCTTCCCATCTACTCGATTCATAATAATATGCTTATAGCTATCTTCTTTTGTCCAACATTAAACATGGATGAACTCACAATCATTTATAATAGGCTAATCTTCGGAAGAAACAATATTTGACTTTTGCCTGTAACATAACATAGTAAAAGTTCAATTAAATTTTACATGAATAAATTTTTTTAGGAGGAATCAAACATACAATTTCAAAATCTTACCATGTAAGTTGCATCCTTGAGTTTTCTTTACCCTTGAAGCTTGTTAATAAAATTGGAAACTGTGTGTCTGAATAAAATGTCACAAATCACCAAAGTGGTGATGTTGTCACTTCTTGAAAACCCGTAACCACTTTACTAAAAGCTTGATAAGTATATGGTTCTCTATCATATTCAATGTCTGGAAAATTGAAACCATGAGGAATATCTGCAATAACTAGGCCATATTCCCTTTTATGTATTAGTGATGCAATGTCTTCACAGTCACCTTGTATTATTTGATATTGGACACTGTCGAACCCATTCCAAATGTAATGATTAAGAGTAGGGTCTAGTTCAACATTCATAAGACGCTTCCTTCTCATGTTCTCCATCTTAATTTTTTCAATAAAGCTTTTGAACGTATCTGGTACTCCATTTCCATCCGTCTTCGATATCTTTAATGACATAAAAATATATATATATAGATATGTATAAGTAATAAAATAAAAATAGTTTCAATATGAATAAAATGAATTTATAAATCAACATACCTTATTGAATGCAATATAAAACTCTTTTATTGTTGATGTAGAACTTGCTTCTGGGTAGTTGCGTACAACATCATCCCAACTGTCTTCATTCAACATTTTAACCATGTGTTCTTGTATTTTCATAAAAAAAATTTGACTAAATAAATAAAATTAAAAGCATTAATATATTGACATGTATAACAAATTCTACCAACATCATTATGTTTTATTTAAAAGAAAATTATAATGAAAGAAAAATAAGAAATAATTCAAGAAACTTACTTTTGAAATTCTGCACACATTTCTTCCATTGATAATTCACCCGACTTCACATGGGCTAATACTGATTTGACTAATTTATCATCCTTCACACCTTGCATTGTTCTCCAAGGTGTAATAGTCATATCCTTTGGAAGCTGCTTCATTTCAGGACCCCCCTTACTGTTGGTACATATTATGGGTTTACTCTTTCTAACCTTTTGATTTTTTATGGAAATATTCTCCCACCGATCAAAAATCTCATCAATCAAATCCCATACCTCCCCAGTTCTAAATGCCAACTGAAAAATGTTATATGTGCCTCTGAAGAAATTTGTATTCAATTTTCCATCTTTTGCTTTTTTTTCATCAATTTGATAACTTGTTTCCATTAAACATTCCTTTCGAAATGTTACACTAACTTGTGTCTTATCCCCACCACATTTTTCTATGAATTCATTATGAATAAATCTAACCCTTTGGATGAAAGTCATTTTCATTCTGTACTCATTATCTGCATTATGATCCCATGCCAATAACTTTGATTCCATTTCTGTTAAGCCAGCGTAAATGATGCATTTCACTGTTTGAAAAATATAGTTATTGGGTTATTCTGCAATCAATTGTCTCTTAGCCTCTATTGAATGGTTCCCTCCAATTACATAATATTTATAATCAAAACATTTTGTCTTGTCAAATGCTTGTTTGTTGGGAACCTGACATGGATCGACAAGAACCACATAATCCACCACATGCGCATATGGATTGAACTTGAACAATGTTTTTAGATTATGTACATGTAGGTGATGGGCCTTTCTAATTTGATATTGAGATTTTCCTTCATCTGGGCCATAAAATTGGTTAACATTAAGCTCAAATGTTTGGCCACCAAGAATTAATTTATTCTTCCTCAACTCTTGTCGAATAGCATTTTGTTTTGTTTTAATAATGCCATCCTCTAACTCAGCACCTGGTGTTATGATTTCTTTGCTTTCGTGAGAGCTTTCAATTTGTTCTTCATTGCTGCTCACGGCCTTTACAAGTTCACCAATATTGGATTTCCTAGTCTTATTGGATAACATATCCATTTTTTTATAAACAAGCTCTCCTTTATGAGGTAAAAGAGAGACATCTTTGGCAATTTTTTTTTTGGTGTCTGATCTGTTTTCTCCTTTCGCACAATAGTTCTCATCTCCTCCTCACTAATTCTATCATAATTTTCTGTTTCATGTTCGACACCTTCAAAAGAAACATGTTTAAGTTTACTAGATTGACCCACCTTAGTGACTCTTGGTTGATCCCCTCTTTGTACTGTTGTAGTGTCACGAGCTATTGCTCTTTGCTTCAATCTCCTTTCCTCTGCTTTGTCTTTGTGGAAAGTTTTGATCACATCCATAACATTTGGCACCAACATATAAATACCTTCAAACATGTTTGAAAGACCCGGAACAAAATCCTATGAAACAAAATAAAACATGTCAATGATCAATCATTTATAAAAAATTGAATAATCCTTACAATAATGCATAGAGGAAATAAAAATAAGCATACTTACAATGTTATTTGCAATGTTACTTGATATTTCTTGAGAAAATTTTGAAGATATTTCATCTGTGTCATACTTGACGATTGATAGACGATATCTAACCTTCTCACGTTTCTGAGCCTTCCTTTCAAGAACATAAATAGTGTTTGTAATTGGGACCATACATATGTCTCGTACTCTGCCCATCACATCATATGGCTCATTTAAGTCAATCATACCACAAATCAGATAGATGTGTATATCAACCTCCATTTCACTGTCTTCAAGATACCATGAGAAATCGGTTTTATCTATTTCCTTGGCATTCTTCCAATCAGAAATAAGCTTTAATGAACCTGGTGCCCCACTTGCTTGACTTTTATTAGTGTGTGCAACAATGTCCTTATTGCGTCCAACAGTGTCCATAGTGCGTCCAGCTACAACTTTAGATTTGGGAGTTGTATCCATAGTGCGTCGAGCTGCAGCTGTAGATTTGGGAGCTGCTGCCCTAGGTGCAGAAACATTCACCGAAATCTTTTTTGATGCCATTTTCCTGATATATATATATATATATTAGTTAATGGAAAAATATTGCGGATAAAATAAATTTAATAAACAAAATTTATTTCTAAAACTAAATAGTTTGAAATTAAAGCAGTAAAATTAACTATAAAAATTTTCATTTAAAAACAAAATATTATAAATCATATGTATATATATCTATATAATATGTTTTGAATACATTTTATAAAAAATTTAAAAATGTGTTTAAATTGTATAAAATAATTAAAAAAAATAAACTAGTATTTTCAAACTTTAGTTTTTGTTTAATATTTAAAAAAAAAACAAAAAAATTACTAACTATTTATAACAAATGTTATAATATTATATATTTTTTATTTTTTTAATTGTATTGTTATATAGTTTTTTTTTATTAATTTATTATATTGTTATATTAAAACAAATGTTTTTTTTAATTTATTATATTGTATTTTTTTTTAATTATATAATGTTTAAAAGCAAAACATAATGGTTGTTTAATAGTTTTTTTTTTTGATATATATATATATATATATATATATATATATTATATTTTGAAATTTTTAACAATTATTATTTAACAATGTTTTTATTATATTATATAACAATTTTTTTATTATTTTTATATATAACAATGTTTCTATGAATTTTTAATTGTTTTATTAAAACAAATTATTTAAAAAAAAAAAAAAAAAAAATTTAAAGAACAAAACAAAATTAAAAAAAATCAAAATTAAAAAATGTTTTGTTAAAACAAATTATTAAAAAAAAAAAATTAAAAAAAAATAAATAAATAAATAAACCAAAATTAAAAAAAGGTTTTATTAAAACAAATTAAAAAAGGTTTTATTAAAACAAATTAAAAAAATTAAAAATTAAAAAAAATAATAATTTAAAAAAAAAAAATTTAAAATTAAAAAAAAAAAAAAATTTAAAAATGAATGGCTCTGCCGCGCTGGGCGCCAAGGGCCGGTTGGGCAGCGCCACAGGGGCGGCCCAGCCGGCCTCACGGCCCCTGCTGAGCCGCCCCCATGGCGCCGCCCGGCCGGCCTCCGGCGCCCACGGGCGGGGTCTGCCATGTTTGTTTGTTTGTTTGTTTTTTTTTATAAATTTTTTATTTTATTTTATTTTATTTTTATTTTGTTTTAATTTTTTTTTTTTTTTTTTTTTTAAATTTCGATTTTAATTTTTTTTTTTAATATAATATAATTATTAAAACATTATTTAATAATAATAATAAAATGTTAAAAATATCAAACTATTAAAAAAAATAATAATAATAAATATTAAATCACAACTATGTTTGGTTTCTAAACATTATATAATTAAAAAAAAAACAATATAATAAATTAAAAAAATATTTGTTTTAATATAACAATATAACTAAAAAAAAAAAAAAAACTAAATCACAATACAATATATATATACATATATATATATTAAAGAAAAAAAAAATTAAAGATTTAAAATTAAAAAGAATAAAACTAAGATTTAAAATTTAAAAAATAAAATAAAATAGAATATAAAATAAAAAAATTCTCAAAAAAAATAATGAAATCACTGATATATTTATGATTAAAAAAAAACAAATAAAAAATGTTAAAATATATATATATATATTTTTTTTTATGTGCATGGTCGTTTTATGGATTTTTCTATCTAGATGAACCTATAAGTCTTAAAAAAGAAAAAAAATCTAAATTTTTGTCCTTAAAACCCTAAAAAATTTAGTTTTTTTTGCATTTTCTTCACTAAAAAAATATTAAAAAATTAAGGTTTTTGAACCTAAAAACCTTAAAAAAGTAGTTTTTGGACACAAAAAAACTATAGAAAAACAGATTTTCCCCAAAATCGTCTTTAAATTGACAGAATAGAAGGAAAACTAACCTTTGAAATGCAAAAAGCTGCTGTCACCAATGCCAACACAACGCCTCCACAAAATTACGAATAGCAACACAATGTCTCCAATGCCAATGCAATGCCTTCACGAAGTTACCAATGCCAATGCAACACCTCCACAAAATTACCAATAGCGACACAACGCCTCCAATGCCAATGCAATGCCTCCACGAAGTTACCAATGCCAACGCAACACCTCAAGAAATTTGCTCTAACAAATACCAGAAAACTTAATGTGATGTGATGAATAGAAACAATCATTCATTTTAAATAGTGAATATTGTCTGATTGGTTTACTGTTTAACGAATGTGGGATTAAAATTTCAAATTTAAAATATTTACATTTAGTTTATTATAGTTCATACTATAGTTAAAATACTTATTATTTGCATGTAGTTATCATATTTAATATTTTATTTAATATTTACATGTACTGAATGTTGAATAATTCAAATATAATCTCAGATTAAAAATTAAAATATGAAATACTTACATGTAGTTAATTATATTTAATATTATAGATAAAATAGTTAATATTTGCATTTAGTTATCATAGTTAATATTTACATGTAATCAATGTTTAAAATCATGGGATTAAATTTTAAAATCTAAAATATGTACATGTAGTTAATTATAGTTAATATTATAGTTTAAATAGTTAATATTTACATGTTGTTATTTTTGTAAATATTTACATTTAGTCAATCTTAAACCATTCAAATAAAAAAATTATTTTAGTTTCGAACACATGCATGAAAGGAATATTTTGTGGATATTTTGAATAGAAAGTATGATGAAATATTTGAAAACCAACAGTTTATTAATAAATTTTGAAATATATTTTAGAAGAATATAATGTAAGTTTAAAATTTAAAATTTAAAATATTTACATGTAGTCATTATAGTTAAAATAGTTAATATTTGCATGTAGGTATTATAGTAATATTATAGTTAATACTTACAACTAGTCAATGTTAAATCATTCAAATAAAAACATTATTTTAGTTTGGAAGGCATCCATGATAGAAATATTTTGTGGATATTTTGAATATAAATATCGGTAAAATATTTCAACATAAACAGTTTATTAAAAAAAAATTTAAATACATTTTTTAACTAATATTTGTACCAAATATTTGAAATGAAAATTTTGGAGGGAAAATTTTTCGTGAAATTTTTTGTGGGGGAATTTTGGAGGGAAATTTTTTCGCGAATTTTTTTGGAGGGAAATTTTCAGTCTTTAAGCTATATATTGTAAGTGGGAGAGGAATTTGTATCATTCAACCTATTCTTGTTGAAAGCCATGGTTTCTTCTAATAGCGAAGTTTTTCTTTCTACAACATCAACATCTTCATCACGCAACAACTCTATTCAGAGTGATGAATATAACGGGAGTTCGTTCACCATGAATAGAGAGTCAAAAAATCGACTTGGTCGTTATCCTAAAGATGATGAGAACAAAATTGATGAGGTGCAGCAAAATGAAATTTATGTAAATCGAGCGCCAGTTATACCACTTACTCTTAATCCTAAGGATTATGAAAGCAACAATGATGAAGGGCATGATGAAGAATTTCCAGAGTCAAAAGTTTCACTTCGTCCTAATCCCAAGGATTATGAGGACACCATTGATGAAGAGGGAGATGAAGAATATCCACTTCAGCTTAATCCTAAGGATTATGCAAGAACAACAAATGAAGAGGGGAATGAAGAATCTGTAGAGTCAAAATATCCACTCTGTCCTAATCCTGAGGAGTATGCCAGCACCACTGATGAAAAGGGAGATGTAAAATTTCCAGAGTCAAAATATCAAATTCGTCCTAATCGTAAGGATTATGCGAGCACCACTGATGAAGAGGGGAATGATAATGTTTCAAAGTCAAAACATCCACTTCGTCCCAATCCTAAGGATTATGCCAGCACCACTGATGAAGAGGGAAATGAAAAATTTACAGCGTCAAAATTTCCACTTCGTCCTAATCCTAAGGATTATGCAAGCACCACTGATGAAGAGGGGGACGAAAAAATTCCAGAGTCAGAATTTCCACTTCGTCTTAATCCTAAGGATTATGTCAGCACCACAGATGAAGAGGGGAATGAAGAATTTGCAAAGTCAAAATATGCACTTTGTCCTAATCCTAAGGATTATGTCAGCACCACTGACGAAGAGGGGAATGAAGAATTTGCAGCGTCAAAATATCCACTTCATCCTAATCCTAAGGATTATGCCAGCACCACTGATGAAGACGGGGATGAATTTCCAAAGCTAAAATTTTCACTTCATCCTAATCATAACGATTATAATTTAACCATTGATGAAGGGGGGGATGAAGAATTTCCAATAAATATAGATTCAAGGCATTCACTTATTCCTAATCCTAAGGATTATGAGAGCTTCAGTGAGGAAGGGGAGGGGCAGGATGAAGAAATTTTAGTGAATACAAATTCAAAGCTTCCACTTATGCCTAATCCCAAGGATTATGAGAGCACCACTGAGGAAGGGGAGGATGAAGAGTTTCTTGCAAATGATAATTTTAGAGGCACAGATCTGAATATTGCATTTTCTCCAAGTAACCATTTCAAAGACACTCATGGTGATGAAGAATTGAATCCTCCCAGGGAAGAATTTGAACGCATGGGTCAAGATGGTGAAGAATTTCTTTTGAGTCAGAGTTACAAAAGTGCCGATGATTCTTGTGAAATGTTTTCTTCAACTGATGATGGCAAAGAAAATTTTTCACGCAATGATGTTGATGAATTTCTTAACTATGTTGAGGATGATGATAGTGGGGATAATATTCCTCCTAATGGTGATGAAACTACTTTTACAAAGGATGATGGAATGATGAAGCCATTGCAAGCAAATATTGCAACTAGGAGTAGGAGTATACTTTTTCATATAAATCCAAAGCATTCCAGTTATACAAGGGCGAGGAAAAAATATCTCACGACAAGAAGTTATGTCGTTCATTTGATTTCAAGTGAATGTTGTCGAAGGGATTGCTTGAAAAATATGGATTTCAACTTTTTTTTGGAGAAAAGGAAAACATATATGTCAATGAATAAAAGCATGCAAAATTCATATTTAGTGGGTTGCATGCAATCTACACTAGTAGGTTATGATTATCATATTTGGAATGTATTGCTTTGCAGAAAGGCGTTCAAAATGTTGTATTCAATTGGTAATTGTCGTTTGTCAAGAATCCAGGATAGATTGGAAAGGGATCCCACATATTATTCAGAAGTACGTTATAAACGGTAGGTGGGGCCGTTTGCAAATACTGCTAAGACATGGATGAAATATTTCTTTTCAAATCATGGAGAGTGTATGCCAAATAAAGACACAATACATATTCCAGATAATTTCTCAAGACGAGAAATATTCATGTTATACAAAGATTATGCAGAAGCTTTTGAAGGAATTGGTAATTTTATTACATATTCTTATTTTACAAGGATATGGAAAGTTGAATTCAACAATGTTCGTATTCCTAAGAAGACAAGGATGGGGATTTGCAGCACATGTGCTTCTCTTAAACAAAAAGAGATAAATGTCAAGGGGCGGAAAGAGGTATGTGTTCAAAACATTGTTTTTTAAAATTTGATACTCATCAACTATGAAAATATATTTATTCATAAGTTTCTTTTATTTTATGTACAGATTTTGTTGTCAAAGAACTTCAAAACCATCGCAATAAGCAAACAAGTGAAAGGCAAAAGTTGTATAAACATCGAAAGAAGTGTTATGATCATCCAAATAAATATCTGGGATTGATAATTGATGGTATGGACCAAAAGAAAAAACTTCTTCCACATTTTGTCCGCACGTCAAAAAAATTACAGGAGGAAAATTTCATTCAGTTTCACTTGGTTGGTTGTATGGTATTTAATGAGAAGATGTTTCCAAGAGTTTTCTTCACAACTCCAAATATTCACAATGATGCAAATCTGACCATAACTATAATCCATGATGTAGTTACTCATTGGTCTAGGATTCTTCCTGAAGTTTTGTATTTACAATTAGACAACACAAGTCGTAAGAACAAAAATAAGTTCTTTTTGGGTATCTAAACATGCTCGTTGAATTGGGGATTTTTAAAAAGATAAAGGTTGGTTTCCTTCTTGTTGGGCATACTCATGATCATATTGATCAAATGTTCAGTCGTTTTTCAGTAACATTAAGGAAAGGTGTTGGGAGCCTGCCATCATTAATTGAATGTATTAAGAAATCATACATTCCAGAGCTTGTTTTTCATGTGTTGGAAGAAACTATTGACATGCGAAGGTTTATTTTTGGATCGTATGGTGAGGAGAAATGCATTGAACAACTTAACGACATTAGCTTCCAGCATCAATTTCGTATCAAAAAAATTGATGGGATAACACTTATATGGGGAAAGAAGTATTCAACTATTGAAGAATGGGGACCATCATCAGGTTTAGAATTTTTGAAGTTCATTCCAGAGCGTCCAATTTTTTCATCAAATATATTGTTATTACAGTCAGTTTCTGAACTCCATAATGCACGAAAGCAGAAGAGAGACATAAATTATTCTGAATGTCTAGAGGAAATTAAAAGATCGATTAGAGATACATATGAATACTTCGATGTTGTTGATTCAGTTTGGTGGGAGTCTTTTTTCAGTAATCAAAGTGATATGATTTCAAGATCAATAAATGGAGATACGCTTTTGAAGACTCCTTTTTTTTGGCCACAAAATATGCCAAATGAACATGAACATCAGGAAACACACAATGTTGAACAACAACAATCTCAAGCTATTATTAATTCCCCATAGGTAGAGGAAAGAGAAATCTATATTGGTTCTATAAGATCACGTGCACAACGTGAAGCCATGGAAGACCTTTACAGGGGTTCTGTGCAGGATTTTAAGGAGGGTTGCATGATATCACTGTTAGCAGATGAAGATCCACTTGATTATGGGTGAAATCGCAAAGTTGGGAAACACTTTTTGGCGGACGATTAGAATGTGGGAGAAATTTTTAATTTCTCGTCCGAGAAAATAGTCAACTCTATTTCTCGACCGAGATTTTAAAAAACTCTGGTCCGAGAAATTTTAAATATTTCGCCCGAAAGTTTTATTGGGTTTAACCGGAGTTAAAATTTTCTCGAACGAGAGTTATGCATTTTCTCGTCCGAGAGTTTAATGACAGAAACTCTCGGAGAGACTTTCGAACGAGAGTTAAAACAACTCTCGGACGAGAGTTTTTTCCTTATAAGTTTTCGCAGTTTGCGTTTCCGTATGAATAGAAACCAAATTTAAGGGAAATTTCACGGGATCGAATTCCTAACAAAAGCTGTTACCACGGCTTTGGAAAGTTAATGTGTGGTAAGGGATTCTTGGCTCAACCGCTACTCGGTGGGCTCATCCCATGTATATATAACAAGTGACAGTGGTACACTGGTTGTATATTTAATTCGATCCCCATACTCTGTAGTGGAAAATTTATTTTATTTGCAGACATGGTGCCGAATGCTTCTGATTCTGATCATGGAGATCAGTGCCCTATAGAGAATGGATTTGATCATGAATTGGGTCTTTTGAGACCACCCACAAGGCTTGAACAGAAACGGCTGAAAAGGGCTCAATCAGATGGTGCCGCTCTTTCATCATAGATCTCTCATTTGTCTCTCAATTCAGAAGCCGAGCAGGTGATCGTGCAGTGCCAGTGTGAGTGCTGCAGATTGTTCGAATAATGCACTGCTGGTTATATTGAGAGAGTTAGAAAGATTTTTTGCGATCGTTGGGTTTGCGGTCTGTGTGCTGAGGCAGTGAAGGAGGAACACAATAGAATGGATTGTGAAACACCCATGGAAGCAGCCCTACAAGCCCATATTTCCTTCTGCAAGAAGTTTAACAAGTATGAACGCACCAATTCTGTAGTTCACGTTGCGAATGCCATGTGTAAGCTTTTGAAGAAGAGCAGGGAAGCCTCCATGTCGAAACCTAACGTTCCTGCAATCCCTATGAAAAATCTTGGGCGCAGTACGAGCTGCATTCCTTCTATGGCAAGAGACTGCCAGTGAATGAATAAAGTCTTAATTTGAATTGATGGCAGGTGATAGAAAACGCAATACCTAGTATGAACGTGCATTCATGGCTACGCTAATCAAGTTGAATAGACTGAGCGAACCCGCTCCCACTTAATATAGTTTTATTGTACTAATTTACACCATTAATGAAAACTTTTGATCACTTCTATATTGTGGCATTAAATTGAGATATCATAATGGAATCTACACATAATTTTGCTGTGTGTTTGAAAATCTATAAATCTATGTTTATTATGATGATTCAAGCTTATTATGACATGCATTTTATTATTTTGGTTATTTTTTAAAAACTTTTCTTTTGCTATTTTCAACTAATAAACTTGTAAGTGTTTAAAATCTATGGTTACTATAATGATTCGTTAATTCAAGTTTATTAGACTATGAAAATATTATATACATATATTCAACTATCTATTCAACATGATGATATTTTGTAGGGAAAAAATAAAACTACATTTCTCATCCGAAAAAACAACATTAAATTTAAGATAAAAATATCAATTCCATAAACATCAACTACACAATACAGAACAAGAAAGCTAAAAGCCCAATAAATTTACGCAATAGAAATCATAAAGACTAAAATCCCAATAAAAAGCTTATTGTCCAACAATATCCTGGTCGAATAATATCCTGGATGCCCAAAAGATCAAGAATTCCATAGTGTCGTGTTCTTTCAATGTAATACTTTAATACTATTGTTAACAATGTTTAATTTTATTATCAAATTTAAATTTTATTGTTTCATAAATAAAATGACATTTTTAATATTTTTCGTTAAATATTTGCAGACATTTTTCATATTATTCGTTTAGTATTTGTAGAGCCTTGAAAAATTAGCGTGAGAGCTCGTTTGATTTAAACATCTATGGGTTTGGGTTAAATAGTTTGTAATGGTTACCGTTTGTTAACTAATTCTAAGTCATAAAATTATTTTTAGAAGAGATTTTATGGATATAAATTTATTTTTAACATTATTGATTTTTTTTTATGAGAGTTTGATTGAATTAAATTGGGTTCAAGTTAAATAGTTTGTGTCATTGTTACTATTTTTAACAAATGTTAATCTATATTTAAATTTTTTTATAATAGATTTTATGAGTACAAATTTATTTTTAACTTCCTTGTTTATTAGTGTTGGATATTAAAAGTAGATTTTTCCAAAATGATTATTGAGTCCAACAAAAAATTGTTTTGAAATAATAGCTCAAATGCATAAATATATTTAGCTTCAAAAATTTTTTAAGTCATTTTAATTTTTATGAATTATATAATTAAAAATTGCAATTTTGAGAAATTTTTGTCAATTTTTTTATAAATTTGATTGGGAAAAATTACCTGAAAAGCAAATAAAAGAATTCCAAAATTCAAGGTACATTAAAAATATATAAAACTTAAGTGTACATCCTGGAAAATAAAATTTACAATTCTAAACAACAAAGAAAAAATAACAAATTTATATTTTGGCCTTTTAGGATTACCATCATTTCAATCCCTAATCTTTGAAAAATAAATTGTTCTTACAATAAGGTGAAATTAAAAGTGAAGGCCATGACTTGGCATTGTATATTTAATGTGGTGGTATATATTATACAATTTGTTGCAATTAACTTGCTTTTAAATTCTAGATAAAATTGTATATCATCGTACCTTAATTTCAAGGATTTATTAGATCATAATTTAGTTGAGTAAATAAACACGACCTCATAATTTCCATCGATATAAATGAGTCAAATAAGGTAGTGGGAGAACTTTTACATATTGTACATTTGAATTATTAGAAGACTTCAACTTAATTTAAAATATATGATTAAAATTTTGAATTATTTTTAAAATTTATAATAATTTTAAAATATGTGATTACCTTTTCAATAAATCAAATTAAAAATAATCATAATATCTCATATCAATTTAAAACATTCACTATGGCCATAATTATTGTCATCTTTGTAAACTGAATTCCATTTACATCCATGAGCATAACACATTTGAAATGAAACTAGAATACTATTAAGATATTTGATTGGAAAAATTTATATTAATTCTCTCTATCTCTTTAAATAAAGAGAATAATATATATTTCATTAAAATTGTACTCCCTAGTGTGAGTTGAGAGTAAGATCATATTCTAACAATTTCATTATTGGTTTCCAATATTATACTATCACATATTTATAATGTATGATTATTAAATTTTAAAATTTTAAAATGTCTTTTTAAAAATTTTGGAATTACCTAAATTGAATAAATTAATTATTGTATCTTTCTTAAAAAATAAAATATGCAATATATATTTTTTGGTTAGATTCTTCATGGATTGGAACTAGTAACCTTTCTGCAAGGGGTGTTTTAAAAATATACCTAATAACTCATCTCATAAACATAAACCATATAACTTTAAAACATACATTAAAATATGTTGATTTCCATTATAGTAATAAAATATTTTCCTTATTATAAAATAATATTCCAACACGTACACATCATAAAATATTTATAGATTTCTTATAAACCTAGATACTAGGTCAGGAAAACAAAAAAAATTCTTCAAATAATAGCAAGAAATTCTACATCATCCTATACATTATATATTAATTTAATTAATTAAAAATAAAATTAGATTCTATTTTAATCATAAAATCATTTGATTTATAAACTTATTTATCTTTCTATAAATTAACTTCATTTACATTATCATACATCAACCACACCATCATCTTCACCCGATGTAATGTGAATTCATAACCTCCGTTACTTTGTAATACCTCAACGTCACCCACATCGTCACGATGTGATATCAACTTGTAATTCAGATTGGGCAAAAAAGAAAAATGGCAATTAAATTGTAATATTATTTGTGCAAAATTTATTGTGATTAAGTTTACTTTTTCATAGCGAGTTGGACACTAAACAGGCTCCCTCGGAACTCATACAAATATTTTATTTATGATCCAACAGTGAAGGCTACATTACTGATAAATTGTTGCTTTATCTATCACTGATGAATTGTTGCTTTATCTATCACCAAGTTGTCACATTTTGTGATGGTGCAGGGTGGTTGGAAGATAAATAAGCACATGGTTGGAAGGATGACAATACCCATATCTAGTACCAACATCAGGGACCAACAAGCTTCCAAATTCATTTGTTGTAAGATTTTGACAATAACACTGTATTGACCAGATGTTGGACTAATCAGTCCACTGTAAACCAACCACCAGGGATAAAAATGGCTTGCTAAACTGAATTTCACCCAACGATTAAACCTTTAAAACTATTACTACTTTCACATGGCAACAGGTGCTCACTGGGGTAGTTGGGATTGAAAAAGAACAGTAGGTTATTGGGATTGAAAAGACAAAGTGGCCCACTATTACTCAATTCAAATGATGCATGAGGTGGGATTTTGAGAACATGTCCACAACGCATGCTCATGCCCAATCAACATGCAACCCGCGTTACAAATTTTTTTGGGAGTTGGTTTGATATCGACAAAAACCTAACATACGATGGATCTGTCAAACTCCCGCTTGTAGCGGAGTGCCCCTCTCCCCAACTCCAAGACGGTGGTGGCCTTCTCGCTGGAGGAGGGAACGGTAGATCTCAATATTTGCTGTGAGAGACATAAAAGTGACAAAAATCGAAACCTGCCCTCAGCGTCAGAACCTGCTGCGTAAGGTTATGAGCGAAGAGCGAGACGGGGGCAGTTACAGGTGCTATTTTGAGTACGTTTCTTCGTAGATTTGGAGGCACCAGATCATCCGGGCAGTTTGAAAAGTGCTGTGAATTAACTAAGGCAGATTCCCAGTTTTGTAAGGGTCGTGGGAGACGTGCATTTTATTATTTTGGTTCATTTTTAAAGAACTTTTCTTTTACTATTTTCAAATAATAAACTTGTAAGGGTTTAAAAGATCCACAAATGTACGAGCTACGATTTGAATGGATTTAAAGGCATGGAGGAAGCTTGATACCAGTATCTAACAAGCAATTTTCTTAAGTTTGCATTCATTAGAATGATGAGCACTGATTTTCTTAAGTATGCATCCATTAGAATGATTAGAATGATGAGGGATATGTTGTTAATGGCATACCTGGTTCTTTGGCAGTATCACGAACGTTATAGCCACGTCCGAGGAGTGATTTAACGAGCCATGATGCTATAAAGCCTCCTGCCCCTGTCACACAGACAGTTTCACCATTGAATTGCACCATTTTTCCTATTCTCAAAGACATGTTTCTGCATCAATGAACTACAAAATTGCAATAGCCACCGAGCTGTATACCATGGCTTAAGTGGTCTACAGTTACCTCACCATGACCGAGGTGTCCACCATATTTTAGTATGTGCGCCACGTTTTCGCTGTCAGGCCCATATTTCATTATGCGTTTACAAACTCTCGGCCGAGAGTTTCATTGGGTCAAAAACTCTCGCGCGCCAACTCTCTGCCGAGAGTTTTTAAACTTTCGGCCGAGAGTTTGGCCGCGTGGTAAAATGTAACATTAGGTGGGTTAAACTCTTGGTCGAGAGTTTTAAATTTCTCGGTCGAGAGTTTTATAAATTTCTTGTTCGAGACATTATCTTGGCCGAGAGTTTTTCGTCAACGAAAAACTCAGAAAAATCTGCAGTTTTCAGGAACCTGCAACTTTGGAAAAATATTATATGTCAGACCAAGTACCATTAGATTCATCTCTGAATCTAGTTTCTTATGATGTGAGATTTGTGGAGTTTCATCAAAATATTCAAATTTTTATTAATTTTTTACTAAACTGTGTCACCGTGGAATTTCATTGTTCAAAAAATTACACTGAATAAAAATTCAATAACTTTCAAATGACGACACCAAAAAATTCAAAAAAATCATATTGCATTTCCTCTCCCTGTCTACTTCAAAAGGGTACTCTCATTTTTCTTATTGATGATCACATTGAAAAGAAAATCTAAGGATCATAAAATGCACTGAAACATCACTGCTTTTTTGTCTTCGTCCATTTCAAAAAATAATAAAAAATAGTGATTTAATCTGACAATTACAAAAAAATAGTTTGTGCATTAGTGCAATATATGCAAATTATGATGATATGTTTTTTTTCCAAAAAATGAATAATCTTTCCTAAAAAAAGTTAGGGATCATAAAGTGACTATTTATGTTTGTCTGAAAATTGCAAGTATATGCAGTTAGTAAACAACAAATTTACCCCTCTATATGTCAATATTTTTTTTTTTTTTAAATATGGGTATGGAGGTAAGACAATTCTCTACAATTCTTGTTTTTATGTCAAAGCATAATTTGCATTAAAAATATGAGTTTAGTGCAGTTGAAGTTCAAAAAACATAGAAAATTACAATTTTCAACGTCAAAAAAGGGCAAAAAGTGTTTCCCAACTTCACATTTTCACCCCTGATCCATTTTGGATTGCCAAGGTTATAAAGGTCATTAATGAAAATGAAGAGATTACAGCTATTGATATACATTGGTATGCCACAAGTACCCACCCTTTCAATGGTGTGTACAAGCCAGAGATGGTAGTGGAAAAAAGAATTGGCAGAAAGAGAAAAAGAAAAGGCACAAATATAAATCGTTGCCGCATAGATGTCTTAAAATTGGAGGATGTTGACATACTTGTGTATGACTTCAATTTGACAAAGAGAGGAACTCTTCGGTTGCAGACCATAAATATTTTGAAGAAATTGCTACCAGAACAATTACTGTTGAAATGGGACTTTGCAGAATGTAGACATATATCTACAAGACTTTTGAACTCTGAAATGGTGGGCATGCATGTTGACTCATATGGAGCACTAGTTGATGAAAGAGAAGAATATGGATCATCTTCATCTGCATCGAGCCATTCATCTGAAGATGTAGATTATGATGGTGTGCCAGAACCTATGGCTGATTTTGAATAACTATCTAAGACACTTTTATGTAATTGATGTTTGCATGGTAACTTGAAATAAAAAATTTGACTTCCATCTCATTTTTCATGAAATTATGATACATTTCTATATTTGTTGGATTATATGTTTTAATTATGAAGAATTAATCTCTTTAGAATATCGACAATGCAACAATGAATTACAAAAATAATTTATGTTATATTCAATGTACCAATGTTGATATTTTAATTGTAAGTAAAATAGAAAATAGAAACTAATGTTGAATTTTTAGATTATGCAGTGATATTACCATGATATTATGTATTGTTACCATTTGGTATAAGATACTTTGAAAAGTTTTAATAATTATATGCGCCATTGAAACAGAACACTTTGTTTTGATGCTTTATTTTTAGGTTTTGGTTGAAATTATATTTAAATTTGTCTTATGCTAAGATTTGAAAAAAGATAAGTTTTTATCCTTTAAAATTAAAATTACTCTTACTTGTTTTTGTTCAATGATAATTTTTTTATTTACTTGTTCATTTTTTTAAATTGTTAAGTCTTATAATTTCTCCATAATTTCATTGTTCAAGTATGTTGAACACTTAAGATTGAAAAACTTTAGATTTACAAATTGTCATTAATGTTTTTATGCGCTGCCAAATTTTATCTTTAAGGTTATGGTTGACAATAATTACAATTTTGGGGTTGTTTAAAGTCAAAATATTTTATGTTTAACATGGATGAAAATTGTTCGAAATGATAAGCCCTTCAGACATGTATTTGTTTATCTTTAACATCATCTATCAAAAATGTTAGAAATTTACGATTTTAAAAAATGTTCTAATATGTTGTCTTTAATTCCATTGTTACAAGTGTCAAAATTATGACACATTTTTTTTTTTTGTTATTCCAACATCAATTGGTTTTGTTTTGAGGGTGTTTTTTCAATCTTTTTTTCAACAAAAAATTTTGTTTTTAGCATAATTTTATAAAATGTTGAAATTTGACCTTAAAAAAAAAACCAAGTGCGTTCTGGAAGACACACTTTTTGTTTTTGGGGTGTTTTTTCATGTTTTTTGAGACTTTTTGGGCTAGAGTTCCCGTTTTGAGGTTAGGTTACATATTTCATCGGTAACAGTGTTGGGTAATATACTTTGGCCTAAAACATTATAATAGTGGGTTTTTTGGGGTTTATTAAATATAAGGGAATTAATAACTAGGAAAGGGTATTTCTTAGGGATTTAATAAAATATGTCAAAATTTAATATGAGAGGGCAGTGAAATGTAAAACAAAATACACATTATCTCCTATTATAACATAATCAAGCATTTTCTCATCTTTATATTTCTTTTAATAATACTTAGGATAAATGGATTTTTTAGGTTTTCATGAATGCTTATGAAGGAATGAATTTAATTATTTTTAGGGCTACAATTTTACTATGTAAGAATGTGTCTTTACTTAGGAAAAATGGGTTTTAATACATGAATGAAGGGTAAATGATGATAAATGAGGATTTAACATAAGAACTAAATATTTTTAACTAACCAGTCATAAAGCCTTGGGTCCGGTCCCAACAAAAGTCAGAGAAATTCTCTGAGTCTGTTTGAATGATAGCCTAGAATACTGAATACTTATAGGGGAGGGGAGATTAGTGATTTTTCCCAATGATGTATTATTTACGTGATTGCTTCACTGCTTTGTACCTACCCAAGTTCATTTCTAACATGTTTTCTTCATTTTGCAGGTGCATTTAAGCTTGCAACCTTAAAACATTTTCTTTTAAAGCATAAAACTATCTAGATCTACCTTATTTCATCCGAGGGATCGGATTAAACTGTTGAGCTCTTCATTATTCTCTATCTATCTACTGATTTGTCAAGTTTAAACTGTTTGACAAATCTTTATTCTTTATCTAGAACATGAAATTGAAAACATGAAAATTTAAGATTAAATTGTTTAACTGATCATGGATTATGGCATTTATTGACACTCTGCACATAATCATTATTCTTTGAAGTAAAAATTAAAAGTAGTGGCATTTGGACTTGCTCACTTTCAGGTTTTATTTTCATCTCTTTTTTCTTTTGGGGTATATGTTTTTCTAAGTCCTTTGATCTTTCTTTTATGATTTTTTACTCGCTTTTTTATTTTTTATTATTTTTCATTTTTTCAAAATATGGGAAAACAACTTGCAGAAAGCAAGGTATGTACATATTTACAAGACTTATTAAAGTCAATTCAAAATTTTATGAACCCTATTATTATAGGACCGTAACACAAATGATGAATGGTGTATTACACCCATATTTATATTCATTTTTTATGGTATACTTGGATGATATATTGGTATATAAATTTATCTAGGAAGAGTACATATCACATCTCATGTAGGTGTTGTAGACTTTGAAAAATCACTGGTTGTTGGCTAACCTCAAGAAGTGTGATTGAAGTGTGATTTTTCCTAATAGGCATGGTGGAAGGAATCTTAAGATAGATCCTACAAAGATGGAGGCCACCATGAAATATACAATTCTTACCAATTTCACAAAAGTTATGAGCTTTATTGTGGTAGCACAATCCTTATAAAAATTCATAGCATCATTTTTAGTAGTGTTTTCACTCTATTATGACATAAAAACAAACAATTATAGTTTTTAATGGAGAAAAAATTAATAAAACAATAATTAATTGAAATTAAATATTAATCAAACACTAATTCATTAAAAATACTCTTAAATTTTTTTTAAAATCCTACTTACATATTAAGAACAATTAAATTAGAAATAAATCTAAATAAATGATAAATATAACACAATAGCCTAATAAATAGTTATCTATAAAGTAAAATTCTACGTGTTTCCCATTTAACTCATATCAATAACAAAATTAGACATAAATGAGATGTATATGGAAAATTATTCATCCATAGAGCATTGGGACTTGCCTCTACTTAGACTTGTCATTGAAAAAAAGGTAAGGAAAAATGTATACTAGCAATTGCACCAAGAGGTGCAAAGGAATGCCGAAAGGAGGAGC